>MTQE01002560.1:9931059-9967576 GCA_014337955.1 Aspidoscelis marmoratus | reverse complement strand
TTCGAATTCTTTAAACTGAAATAACACATGCCATGAAGACGCGCCCGAGGATTAACATTTACAATGCTTTGGGGCGATTTAACACGCGTAACGTGTGTTAAACCACACTGATGTGGGGTCTGCGAGGATTGAAACCGTTTTGAAACTGAAATAAGCTTATAATGGGGATGCGGCCCTGGATACAGCTTAACAAGGATGGGGGAACTCTTGAGCCACAATTTGCAAAGATGGTTGCCCACAAAACCATCTTAAGTTGTAACCCATCCTTTCTGGTCTGGGGAAGGCAGTCAGCCTTTTTCAGTCATGCAGGTACCATATGCCAACGGTGGCTGGTATCACCTTACACTGTTTATTATTCCGGAGGAGACTGTATACAGATGAAATGAGTGAAGAGTTTATTACATCTCTCTTCACGTTAAATGATTGATCTAATAAGTGGAGAGAGGATGAAGTTTTAATCTCCATCCCAGTTTAAAACTCTCTGCTTAACCTTAATTATTATTGCTGCTCGTTTGCTGCCACAGCCAAAATCACGAGATATTAATATGTGCACAGAGGGCCAAAGGGGTGGTTAGCCTGTTAATGGCTCCATTAAATGGGTAAACAAATGGTGGGAGAAGGCTAATATTTTATGTTCACAGAAATTAGAATAACACACCTACATAATTTTGGCTTCCACTCATCCTTTCAGCCTGCTAGGAACTGTCTTGTTTCCCCTTCTTGAAGACCAGATGCCAACCAAATTTTTATGGGCCTATACATGCTGCCCATGAAGGACATCACCCACCAAATCACCCACAAGCCTTGGCAGGCAAAGTGGCCCACCCACCACCAGCTTAAAGGTCACCCCAAAGGTAGAGGATCCACCTGTAGAGTAGGAGAAAAAACCCTGAGGACAGATTTGCTCTGCTGCTGCATAGACAGATGGCGGTGGGAGGAAATAAATTAAGCAGGCAATTTCTGCCCATGCCACTATTGTATCAGAACAAAAATGTCCAACTTCTGAACGTGGAGACTGCAAAACTACAAGCATAACTGTGGAATATTTGAGTCAGAAGGATTTCAGAAGCTGAGATGTGCTTGCCGTGTTACTGGCATCCCTCCATTTCTGAGACAGCTCCCAGCTCCCCTATCTCTCAGGCTATTTCTCAGCTGTCTGGATCCAGGCAGCCCATTTGCCTGATCCTAACTGAATAAGAGCCAGTAGCACCGCTTCAGTGTGTCTGACAGCAAAGCAGGTAGAATTAACTTCGCAGGATGAATACCTTGCTGCTGCAGAAGGGAAGAGACTCCCTTCTGTCTAGGACCCTGGATCCACAGAAATGCATGGGTCCGTTCCCCCAAGATCTGAAATGTCTGATGTCAAAGGGGCAGCAGAGCTCATGAAAGACATTTTCTTCAAGAAACTGTAGCAGATTAGGGCCTGGCCCTACAGAGCTCGTTGTGTGGTCAACTTTTTAAAATGTTTCAAAACAAACAAACAAAAAAGCAGAATAATGGAATTATGCTGGAATAGTGTACCCATCCATTTTTAAACAGTGAAGAATAGATGCATATTCATATCCTTAATGGACCACAAATGATCACAAACAAAGGAAGGAAAAGCTTTTTTACTGCCATGTTTCTTGTTTCTTACCTTTTAGCTCCTTTTAAACAAAGAACTTGTGCCATGGTCTGCAGTCCTTAGAATATAATTTCTCTTTAATGAAATTCTAGGTGTGAAAATATCCCCTTGAAAAATCCAAGCCAGAGATGACAAGAAAAAACAAGCAGAGACCTTTCTGAGGTGATTTAGTGATGGTTATATTTTTGTAACTGATGAACAATTAAGATATGTTATGAGATTTTACTGTGTGTTTTTGTTGTTGAATATCATTCAATGAAATTAAATTTTAAAAAAACCTTATGAATATTGTAGGCACCAAATGGCACCACTTCTGTAAATACATTCAGAAGGAGAGGTTGGGGATTAGACTACTGAGGGGAAAACCTGTTACTTTTAGACAGGAAAGTTGGAGAGTGGAAGGCCGTACAATGAATTTCTCACATTATTATTATGCAGAGTGCAAATGTGAGCCTTCTGACTAGATAGGCACTCTGGCCAAGAATAAGGTGTCTGAGCTGAACACCTGAGCTGAATAAATCACTCTTGCTTCTACCACCACTGAGAGCAGTGGTCTGTTACTGCCAAGCCAAGGCAGTGCATCACAGAATGTCTTTGAAACTGGACAGGAAAAGTCACAGACTACACCACCATCTTCAACTGCATCCACACTCGTGAAAAAAGCAGCTCAAAAGTAGTTTTAGAAGTGGTAGCATGTGGATACTAGTGTTCCCTTCCTACCTGGAATTCACGTTAAAGGCCAGATAATGCACTTCGGAATAGTATTTTCAGGGGCGTTTTCACAGTTCCCATCAAGTGAAATGAATCAGCATTGACTAGTGCTTGCACTTGGAGCGCTAGTCAACTTTGGCTGTTCCTGTCCCCCTGGATTGAAAACTTGCCTTATTTGATCTGGGAACTGGTCCTCCTCTGTGCGCTGCCATTTTGGCTGCGGTGCCCTCCATGACTGTGCATGCATCAGCTCCGTTGCCTCGAGAGTGCAGATGCTCTGTGCACATGCAGTCATGCCTATGGTTGTCTGAGGTGCCAGCATGCTTGTGTGGCACCTCAGACAACCCCGGAGTGCAGAAGAAGAGTGAATGGTCGCTGCCTCGGATGCTTGAGGTAAGTTTTCAGGTAAGGTTGGTTAATGTGTGGAGCATGATTTCATGCTCCACACCTAATCAACAATTAGTGCACTTCTGCTGGGGGCGGGCACACTTGGAGGCTGTAACAGCCTACGCCACATGTGTATGCTCTTCACCAGAAGTTCACTAATTGTGTACTAGAAGCCATAGTGCGAATAGGCCTCTGGTCTTTAATGTGGATTAGAAGCAATAGTGTGTGAATCCCACCACCTCTAAGCTTTTTTTGAGCCTTTTGGATGCAGCCTTTAGAATGTTTTCATGAATGCACATAAGGCATTATATGGTGGCAAAAAGCCCCAGGCCCAAATTGACAAAAGCCACATTGTGTCCTTAATGTAGTAGGAAAGGAAAGGGCCAACTCCTCCCACTGAATGATATCAACTTCCACACGGCAGAGAAGAAACACTAAAACCGTACCATTTCCTCTCCCTCTACCTAGGAACAATGCTATGCAAACAGTGCTATACTTGATGCACTGCATACTCTCTGCATGCCATTGGAAAACCCCATCTTGTGGCAGGAGGGTAGAAGGTGCTTATCTCTCTTACCCTATAATCTAACCATGAGAGAGGGGAGGAGGAAAACAGCCTAAATACTAGAGATGTGCCAAACTGGTTTGGTCAGTTCACAGTTCGCAGCAATCCTGGGGGATCACATGGTTCACATGCAAACTGAACCACCACTTGTTCATAAAACCCCAGTCCAAATCAAGCCTGAATCAAGAAGGTTCTATTGAACCAAACAAACCTTGTTCAAAGTCAAACCGGAAAAAAACACTAAATTTTAGTTCATGAACATCTCTATACCCAACATTGCTAACATCTCATGAACATCTCTATACCAAGGTTACACTCAACACAGGGCAAGGGAGAGAAACAGTTTTCCCAGTCCCATTGCAGGAAAACAGCCAGGGATACTGAGCTTCACATTCTGTGATGGGAGGAGGGCTGCATCCAAAGCTGCAGTCTTGAAAGGTAGGGATACCCCTAACCCTATCATCTAGCTGAAGGCCAGGAATCCCCCAGCTGGGATCTTGATGGTGGAAGGGATTTTCAAGGAATACAAGAAATGGCCCTATGGCCATGGTTGCAGAGGAGACTGGCAAGTCCTTTCACTTAGCTACCATTGTGGCAGGGCTGCCTCTGCAAGAACCGTAAGGGATGAAGAACCCTGAAAGATCTGCAGCTGTGGCACTATGAGCCCCTATATGGTGGCATGAGCGCAGCATTCGTGAAAACACTGCACTCATCCTGTGCCATAAATTGCTGAGCAGACCCTGCCTGAGTCTCATCCTTTATGAGAACAAAGTGCTGCAGGATGTACACACCAAAAAAGGTCTCCTTGCACCCACTGCTGAGTTGTTAGGAAATCACAATTTCACTTGTGCCTTGCCAGCCTTAGAAATCCTGTGTAGGCATGGAAATGCCCATGTTTATTGCTGCCTTTTAATCTGCGGAGGTTTTATTTTGTTTAAATTTACCACATGGTAACAAGATGAAAATGGAAGGATGTTATTGAATTCATGCTTCCTAGCGTATGCTTTCAATCTCCTTCTTGATTGGATTCTTCCTATAAAAATATCTGCAAACACCTGCTTCCCATGTTGTACTGATCTTTAATCACCAAAAAAAAAAACCCTCATCTGAAGCATTTTCAGGTTTTAAAGTCACCTTTTAACTTTAGTGAGGGGTCCCCACATACATTGCATTAACGGGTGCATTTATGAACTTTTCAAACTAAGTTTATCCAGTGAAAGCATGGTTTAGGGCATGATGGGTTGCTTTTGCGAGCATTACTTATTTTATGGCCACCTGTATCTCAATGCAAACAAATGGAACTTGATGGGCAATAATTAGTGTGCATCTGTCAGCTCTGCAAAATTGCCCGTGGTTCCTACTAACATATACCCTGTGGTTATGGTGTTTACTTTTTGCACTATAGAAGCTGATATCATACTGATTTCTTTTAATTTGTCAACTAAGTAGAACACATCGGGAACAATAAAGAAAGAACCTGTCGAGAACTCTGTCAGTCTTTTATCCCATAGGGGAAAAAAAGACACCTTTAAACATATTTAGCCGCCATCCATTTCTGTATCTTAGCCAAGAAATCAGTATAAAGATGCCCATGGAAGTGTCTAGGGATGGGCACGAATATTCAAAAATTCAAAAGTCCGATTCGAATCCTGTTTCTTAAGATTCAAATTTAGACATTAGAATGGATTTCAGATGTTCCAAAACATTACATATGTATATGTACGAATACTATATGTATCTGTACGTATTTGTGCTTATAATACAGGATGAAAACGGGATGCATATGGGATAAAACAGGATGCATACAAAATGCGTGCATATACGTATAACACATACAAATGTTGTCAACATTCGTATCTTTAAATATGAATCTAACATTCATACGAATAGATTTGAATGTTTGGATTTGAATGGGTTTTTTTAACATTCAGATTTTAAACATTCCAGTCAAACTGAATGTTTTGACATTTGATTTGACTCAAATTCAGATGAAAAAAAAAACATTAATGTACATGCCTAGAAGTGTCTGTGCAGGAGTGAACCAAGACTTGGTGACACCCAATAAACTAAGGATAAGATGAATGACCCAGAGTCGCCCAGTGAGCTTCTAAGCTTAAAACCTCTCTCTTACCACCGAGCCCATGGTCACACCTTCCGTTTAAACCTTCTTTAGTCTGTCTTCAAGTCTGACTGTTCACACCTTTTCATTTCTATCCATTTTATTGTGGATTATCCATCCAGGCTGGAAAGTCCACAAATAGGACAGATAGAAATGAAAAGGTGCAAGCAATCAGCCCTGAAGATGGACTGACATGAAGGTGTGACCAAGGCCCAAGGCAGGTTGGATATAATGAGCCTTTTTGCACTTGGCCTTATTCTGGAATATACCCTGGAATAGGAGTTCGCTGTCTGAATGTTAGTGCGGACTATGGGAGGCATGCAGACAACAGACTCCCATCTTGCAATATATTCCAGAACAAGGCCAAGTGCAGAAAGGCCCAATATTATGTTATGAGCACCAACACAAATTGTTATTTTATATTTTGCAGTTTGTTTGTTGCATTTGTATATCACTCTTCATCCAAAGATCCCAGAACGATTTATGTAAAAAAACAAAACATTCATTCCTCATGAGGTCAGGTTGTGGTTGGATGCTGATGGAGGATCCTCCAAGCTTGCTGTTTCCCCTCCTCAACCCTCAGGCAAGGTGCTCTAAATTAAATTAAATTAAATTAAATTAAACAAAAGCAAACAGAAACACAGCAGGCATAAAACATTAAACAAAACCCTCTACAAATAACAATAGAATATTAGCCCTGTACTTATTAATAGATCCCATTACTTTACATAAAACAATCTGAGTATATTAAATATTTTCGCATAGAAAGAAAAAAAATGAAGAAACTAAATAAATCATTAGGCATGTATCTAATTAATTTTCCCAGATATGGATTGCCAGAACAGAAGTTGAATGTCACAAGTCAATATGTGGCAAAATCCTATCAATCAACAATAAATTCAAAGATGATAGCTATAACCCATAAACAAACATACCAGACTGAAAAAGTTAGATTGTTTTTTAGTTCCTTCCAATTAATTCCAAGTTATGCTGTTGCCCTAATAAACATTTGATTATTTAAGCTGTGTCTCCACTTCCAGTGCAAGCGGGTTCAAGTGGATGGGGGAGGTGTCCCCATGTGTGACACCCTCCACATTTCCATTTAAGACACAACCAAAAAAGTATCTTTGAGGGGCTTAGAGAAGACTTCAAGGTGGGGCTGTTCACACTCCAGTTTGCCCCACCCCCTCTCCTGAACATTCTGTGCTAGGAAGAGTGGATTAGAGAGGACTTGGCCAGTGATCACACCTGGCTGAACTAGGTCACCCCATTAAGAAACTGAACTGAAGCCATCCTAATCCTGTTCACACCCAATCCCCAATAATCAGTCCTCAGGCCATCCTCAGCTTGGGCTCCTGTGCTCACACCTTTTGCTACCTCCCCAAGTCTCCTTTACATGACTCTTTAGTTCTCCACCCCTATTGATTACTGTACATCAACACCGCCTGCATTCCGATAGGATAAAGTTCTGTCAGTCAACAGTGGCAACAGCGTGTGTTCAGAGTTGTGTAGTGCTGATGGCAAACTCAATGATAACACAGGGTACTGTTGGGGTGAGGGCACCGTGCCCCAAACACATACAGCCAAGGCATATCCCAGCCAGCATGTACTTCCGCCTCCACAGCCATTCTGGTTGGAAAAGTGATCTACCCTTTTCCTAAAGCTGCTGAAAAACTTTCACTTCTCAGTCCCTTTCACTACAATGAAACCTTGTTTCCCTTGCACAGGCACATTCGAATTGAGCCCGTGCTTTCGTCAATCTCATGGGGACAGGTCAATTCAGATTTGCCTCCGTATTCAGAATAAATATAGTCCAATTCAGACTAAATGGAGTGCATGGGGATGCAGCCTAATACCCTTTCATTGATCGAAATTCCTAGATCTTAAAGGCTTAAATTCCTTTGAATCTTGTAGTCAACCAAACACTTGTAATGAGGGCATAAATTAAAGAAAGTAGCCCATTACAAAGGCTTTTCTCTGTATTTAGTTGTCAGACTAGGCTCATCTTCCTTCCACAATGAATTGTCCACAACCAGAATGACCACATACGTTCTTGAGCCATGGTGAGGGGGTTTGAGAGTGTTTTCTCTCCCAACACCAAAAAAGTAGCATCAAAACATTCCAAGCCAATATTTCTAGAAACAATGTCCTGCATGATTATCAGTGTGAGGACCAACAAATGCATCACCATTTTGCAACTGCACAACCCAAGTAACAGTTACATATTTGGTCATTTGGTTGCCCTAGCATCCTACCTAGCTAGACAGCAGGAGCTTGGACAAGTCTTGCAGTATAAACAGTGTCGCAATGCAAGAACACTGCCCATGCCTTCTCTGTATTAAACAGGATAAATAATGCAAACTGACCAACAGAAGAGGACTCCAGGACTGGCCAATGTTTAGTATATGCCTTTTCAAGCTTTCCAAGGCTGGCGTCACAACTTGCTTAAACAATCTGTCTTATCAAGTAACAGGATTGAAAACACACTCATTCCAACCACACCAAATACCTGATAATCCTTCATCAGTTCACCCTCAGTTTGGATCGCTATGCCCACACCTTTCTGTTCTGTTTTTAGATCTCCAATGTCACAACACCCCCTGTGCTCTGATAGGGTAAAAGTTCTGTGACTCAACACACTAGATGAAAGAGAAGGCAAATTCATGCAGGACCCACACACTATAGTACAGTTCAGACCCCTTTAGTCCTCTTTCCTGATCACACCCAAAAAATGAAAATGAATTAACACTCTATAATAGCTTGAGATCTCTAAAAATCAGCACCCAAGAAAGTACGAGTGAAGGAAGGAAAGTCCACAAATGAAAAACATAGGATTAAAAAGGTGTGAGCATTGGGGTACAGAGATCGACTGAAGAAGGATTATAGTGAAGGTGTGAACAAAGCCCATGAGATATAGGGTTTATTAATGTAGATAATATCAAAGTAGCTGGCATCCTTAATTTCCACACACGTTTTACCAGGATTCCACCCTTGCACTGTAAATCCTCATAACTTCTCATAATTGCTGACGGTACTTCAAGAGGGTGCATCAATCTGCACAGCTGTCTTGCTTTAATAGTCAATTAATTCCCTCTCCCTACATGAGGAAAGTTTTCAAGAGAATATCTCATCTAGATCTGCACAACTTTTTATTTTTTATTTTGCTGCTACAGATAGATGTGTCAGGCATTTAAATTATATAATCTTGGTTTTCCAAAACACAGCACAGCATGTGAAATCTGCCCTTTGTTGACTTTTTAAAACAAAATGCATCCTGTTATGTAAAACAAACAAACAAAAGTTAATGCTCATATCAACTGAAAGCCAATGTGGATATTTTAAGGCTAGCACGATGGGCGTGTGAGCAGCCTTAATGCTGCATTCTGCACTATATCCTGCTTCAGAACAAAAATGTCCTTTACCTGCCTACATGTGGATGGTAAAGTGTCTTAGACGTGTTTGGGACAAACAGCTGTCCCGGGACTCAAAAGTCCCTCCCTTGGCCTCCCCCCCCCATTGGATCCTGTGGAGCCAGGGGCAGGGAGGCCTATTGGGTCCCTTCCTTGAGGTCCCGCGCACTCCACGGGCCCAGATCGGCCTCCTGGTGCTGGTGGGACACCCAACCAACACCCCCAAGCCACCCCAGGGCAGGCATGAACGGGGATTACCTGTTCAGCACCGGACAGCAACTGGGCCAAGGAGGCTGGCCACTTAACTGTGGCCTCTAATTGGCCAGCCACTCACCTGGCTTTGGCAGCTTATATACGCAGGCATGGGTGCCTGGCAAATCATAGGCCATGGCACACACATGCACCACTGCTCTAGTGGTTAAGGAGCCAGGCTCTTATCTGGGAATACTGGGTTTGATTCCGCCTTCCTCCACAAAGCCAGCTGGGTGACCTTGGGCTAGTCATAGCTCTCTTCTCATAATCCCACCTACCTCACAAGGTGTTCTGTTGTGGGGAGAATAGAAAGCATTGTCAGCTGATTTGAGTCCCCTTAAATAGGCGAGAAAAGCCAGGTAGAAAAGCCAACTCTTCTTTCTCTTTGCTGGCAAAAATTTCAGATTTACTTGGGTTATTTATATTATCTTCAATAGATTGACAAAGACTGTGGGGAGGGGCTGGTCAGGGCTTTGCAAATTCCAAGGTAAAGAACTGCCCCATTTTTATAAATGCTCTGCATCTATTAACTGCTCTGTGCAAGTCGTAGATGCAGCTCTAAAGATACAAAGCAGATCAGTGGAATACTATAGAACATGCCTAAAATGGACACACTGAATAATTTAGATAACAGGTTTGCCACACAAATCAATCTCATTAGAAATAGTATTGAGGGAGTAAAAACACATTAATGCTTTAAAAAAAAGAGTATGTAAGGAAAAAACACTTCAGAGTCAAGAAGTGTGACAATGAAGCAGTTTTCTCCACCTTTCTTCTGCCCCTTTGGCACTTGGTGGGGTGTTTAATTATATGATCATATTCTCTTCCTCCAAAGAACCTACTTCATTTAGAATTTAAGACGGAGAAGGCTGAATGAATGGTTAGCTCTTCAATCTTCTTTCTAATACTCATCATTGTATACCTGGCCTCAGGCCTTACTTATTACACACCAGGCAATGCCTGCTCTGAATGCAAAATCATTCCTTGTCTCATACTTTTTTACTTCCATGCGCAACTCCAATATTCTGATGGTAGCTCAGAGACCACTGCTACAAGGGCTTCCAGAACAGGACAGGCACAGGCTTCGGTTGGAGGTCTTGCTCTGATGTTACTGAACTTCACTGTGTTCTTCTGTGGATGAAGCATGCTCCATAAAGACCAAAGCAAGGCTTCAGACTGAACTTCCCTCCTACCCCTTGCTGCTTTCAAGGGGGCTTTTTTTGCACTTACAGTACGCGGTGGAGCGATCCAGAGCACTTGCTGGATCATTCCATCTGCACATGGCTGCCACTGCATCAGAGGTACCTAAGCTGTTCCCAGAATGATCCAGCTTTGGGCTGCTAGAAAGCAGCCAGGCTGACCAGGAAAAGGCAAGCTGCTCTTGGAATGGCAAATCCACACCCTCCTCTGGGTACTGCATAGTGAGGAAGGCACAGCCTGTGTATTGTAGGTGTGCAGTTGTCTGCAGCTGCTGGATCACCATGGCAACATCCAAACCTGCACCAGATGCTGGTTCAGACTTTGCGATGGCAATCTGGATAGCTATTTGCACTGCACGTGCTGCTGCCCAGGCAAGGGGCTAGTCCACAGCATGCTATGCGAATGGCCACCACCATGCTCCAACCTTACCTGCCTGGGGTGGTATTATGGTACCATCCCAGCCAGGCTAGTGTCAGAAGGCCTACGGGAGGCATCCTCAACACTGCTGTTGCAGGGGCTGTAGTTTTTTACATTGGTCTGCTCCATATGTGAAGCAGGAAAAATTGCACAAATGCAGCCTGCTGCTGCTCCATTGTGCAGACTGTTTCTCCATACTGTAAGTTCTATGGCATGAAATCTTATGTGATTTGAGCACAAGATGTCCCTAAGAACCATTTTGAATAAGGGTATGCACGAAGTATGAATCGAATGTGGGAAAATTTAGCTTTGGCCAAATCCCACCCCCGTGAATGTGTATCCGTGCATGAATATCCAGGTAAATATTCATGCATTAAACAAAGCATAACTCCCTCCTTCCCGCCACCCCTCCCTTCCCACCCACCCCCACTCACCTGACCTAGTCCCTGTCATAATCTGAGACACTTCTTGGTCTGCTTGCACAACTCTCCATTTGGGGATTACAATCCTCAGATGGAAAGTTGTGTGCGCAAACCCAGATGTGCCTCGGGGGCATCACCACTGCCTCCCGAAAGGTAAGGGAGCACATCAGAGGGGGGCGGGAAGCTGTGGCAACATCCCCAGGGTCTATTTTGGTACTCCCTGGAGGCCGAAGAGGTTCCTCCGGTTCTGACCAAAGCTTCAACGAATACCAGATAATCCGATTCGTGGATGAATAGGACCTACATTTGATTTGGCTACGGACCTACAAATTCATACCTATTCATACAAATTCCAGATGTGATGAATATTCGTGCACGTCCCTAAATTTGAATGAAGCCACACTCACGGTTTGCACAGATCCTTAACATAACTGTGCCTGCCAAAATACAAACAATGGCTGTGGCTTGTCTAAGCTTGGAGGAAACAACAGGTGCTGCACTATAAATGCAGCATGCTTTTTGATGCCTTTGCACAAGCTTCCCCCTTAAAGATAGCAAGGGCAAATGGATCCATAGGTAGCAATTGTGTTCTAGGTAGCAAGGTCCACATTCCAACCAGCTCCATTGGCCACACGGGCACTGTGTCTAGCACATTCCAGTGAGAGATTCCTTTTAAAAAGTCTCCCACACTGCCACTTCCTGTGGCCCTTTAGACAGGATTTGTACTGAAAAACCCTTGCAATAGAGGAACACTTCCCCAAAAGAGGTCCCTTGCAAAAAAGAGAGGCTGTCCTCTTTTAGGATATCTGGAGAGCCTTTTTGTTTACAGCAAACCAGCACTTACAGATTGGAGGCACTGGAAACAGATCAGTGTGAATCTTGGTCAGTCTTGACCCTGATCAAGCCATGGGCAGTGAAGGGGGAGAGGTTGCATCTCTTCTGCAATTTCTTTCAGTTCCTTCAGCTGAAGCTCTGGTATGACCAAAATAGCTGGAGGGAAACATTGTGTCAGAAGTCCTGCAGTGGCCTGAGTCATCTTCCTGGTAACATTACAGACATCGGATTCTCATCTTGCTTGGTTTCTGCCTCTTTCCCTACTAAAGTTCTGATGCTGGGAAAGAAATGTCACCGCCAAGGTTGATTTATCAAGCACAGGAATAAATTACATCAGGTGAAGAGAGGGAAAGTGATGAGGACTCATGAATATTCAGGAGGCAATTCGAACAACCCCAATTAATAAGGAAATTAATTACTAGCATGATTGGGGCTGCGAGTTCTTTTTATTTAAATGCACCAACAATTGCCTCCACATGATCTGTCTCACTGGGGGTAGGTATATAGCAGAGAGCATAAAGCACAGTAATTTCTTTTCTGTTTGAGCAGCTTGAGGTGAGGAAATATCAGGAACAGCCACATTGTCACACTGAAATCATCCAGAAGAAAATGGACAAGGGAAGCACCATTAAAAGAAAGCTGAGTAGAGATGTGCATGGACTACTGGGATGTGCGTTTTTTGCATTTGAATTTGAGTTGATTTGAATACTCAAATATTCAATTCAATTCGAAATTAAAAAAACCCAAATTTCTGAAAATCTGATTCGAATTCCCATGAACACTAATGTTTTGGAACATTCGTATGAATGCTTCAGAATGTTTGTGAACCTGGGGAGGTAGGAAAGTGGCTGCGCCAATCACAGATCCAGAGTGCATTTGACATGGATTGAGAGTGGATTCAAAGTGAATTCAGGGTGGATTTGACGCTTTCAGAACGGATATGTCACAGGATACGTATTCGGTACGTGTGGGTTTGTATCGGATATTCATACAAATTCGTACGAATACATTCTTATTGAATAGAATTCTACCACATTCGAAGGGGATCCATTCAAACAATTACTAGTTTCTTACATTCGATTCAATACGAATCGAATTCAAAAACCCCATTTGTACACATCCTTAGTTTGTTGTCCACATGCTAGCAGAGACTATGGCAGGCCTAGGCAGGGGCTGCTACAGTCTGTGTTAGCAAGCAGACAGCAGACTCCTATCCGAGATATAAAACAGAATAAGGCCAAGTGCAGAAAGGGGCCGGGTCTAGTAGCTAGAGTGTCAGTCATGAAATCATACTGATTAACCTCAGGCCATAAGAACCCTTTCATCCTTACCTACCTCACAAGGTTGTTGTGATCATAAAATGGAAGCAATGAGAATAATGTGAGCACTCTGAACTCTTTGGACAAAAGGCAAAATATGGGTGTGTTCCCACTTATCTGTCTGTGGTACATGAGGGTGCCCACTGCTGTCTCCATTTTTGGCAGCAGCAAGCACTTTGTGGCAACTCTGCCGTTCCCTTTTCCAGCAGGATTGCCAGAAGATGCACCTCCTTTGTAGGACAGTTTCCCTCACCACATATGGGGGTGGTGACATTCTGTGGTGCCTCCTCACTCTAAAATAGCTCAAAAAACAATGCCACTAGTCTTCCCCCACGCTCACAGACCAGTCCTTTGGCTTGGTTAATCCCTTTGCCACAACCTTTTCTCTTGGGTAGTAATTAAGCTTGACTACCATTCCCTTTTGCAGTCCCAAAACATATGCAATATGGTTTAATGAACTAAGGCTGTATTCAGACATAACAAAAGAGGCATCTTAGAGGCACCTCAGAGAGACAGTGATTGGCCCTCATGTTCCCAGCCCTCCTCTAATCCACCTTTTCTAATGCAGAATGGAGGGTGGACAGGTAATCAGCCAAACCAGTTATCCCTGCATATAACCTTCCCCCCAAAAGCCAGCTGTGTCTTATCAGTTGGCTGATTTTAGCCTGATGAAGTGTTCAGGAGAGGGGGCAGGGGCAGAGTGGTGTGGGAACTATCTCACCTCAAAGACACCTCAGAGATGCTTTTTTACTTGTCTTACCACAGCCTAAATCCTAACAAATTAAAGAGACCAGATGGCATACATTTGAGATTTCTTAAAGAACTCAAATGCGAACTCACTGAGCTTCTAGCCAAAATATTTAATATTTCCCGAAGATCAGGCTCTGTGCTTAAAGACTGGAGGACAGCAAATGTAACATCAATCTTTTAAAAAGGATCTGGGGATGATCCAGGAAATTACAGACCAGTCAACTTAACACCAGTGCCCTTGCTCTTTGCCCTGGCCTTTGGTGAAATGGGAATATACTGTCCCTTACCACTTAACAGACACTGTTGTTGTTTTAATGTATGTTTGATTTTAAATGCTGTTACTTGCCCTGAGATCTTTGGGTATAGGGTGGGATAGAAATACAAATAAATAAATAAATAGGTAAGTAAAGTAAATAAGTAAACATGTGCACTAATATTCATCACATTCGCAATTTGTATTAATTCATATGAATCTGAGTATTCTCATTCGCATTCGCATTTATTTATTTATTTATTTATTTATTTATTTATTTATTTATTTATTTATTTATTTATTTATTTATTTATTTATTTATTTATTTACATTTCTATCCCGCCCCATACCCGAAGGTCTCTGGGCGGGTAACAACAGATTAAAATAGAATATACATTAAAAGACATTAAAAATTCAGCACATATAAAACAATATATAATATGTTTAAAATGATCGTGTCTGTAGTGGGGGAGGGAACATTAACAGCTCAGCCAAAGGCCAGGGCAAAGAGGTGTGTCTTCACCGCCCTCCGAAATATATATATGGAAGGGGCCTGAGGCACCTCGAGGGGGAGGCTATTCCATAGTCTGGGGGCCATCACAGAAAAGGCTCTCTCCCAGGTGCCCACCAACCTCACTGTTGTAAGTGGTGGGACAACCAGGAGGGCCTCACCACTTGATCTTAAGGCATGGGCAGGTCGATATGGGAGAAGGTGTTGAATGTTGGCTACATTCCAAGACTGACATTTGAATGTTATTATGCATTTGTTCAAAGGTTCATTATATCCATGAATTTGAGGACCTGCTGCAGTGGCGCTGCTAGAAAGAGGCTGCCTGGTTGCTTCTGCATTGGATTCAGATCCCGCTGGGTGCTGCTGGCAAAAGCGTCCATGTGCCAGAGAGCATTCAGATCATGTGATCGAATGACAGCACTTCCAGATAAGATCTGAATGTACAGATTCAAACGTCAAATCTGTACATTTGTTGAATCTTATAACATTTGAATTTATGGATTCAAGTGTCAGATTTGTACATTTGAATCTTATCTGGAATTATCCACAGCAAACATTCACTGAATATTCACAGCAGATACGAACCAAATAGGAATGTCATCACGTTCAAAGTGGCTACAGTCACATGGATGAGAATTTAATGTGATGGAAGAAAAGGCAACATGGCTTCTGCCTTACAAACTTGTTAGAATTACCTGGCAGTGTTTATAAATATGAGGATAAAGGGGATCCAGCTGATATTATCTGGACTTTCAGAAGGCTTTTGACGCCGCATCCCCATGCAAGCCGTTTGGCTCTGATTGGGCTCGCATTTGACCAGGTCTGGGACCGAGATCAAATGTTGCCCGTCCCCATGCCATTTCTGGTAATGCAGGCTAGACGCAGGCTGGGTGTGGATACAGCCATCCCCATGCAAACAGAGCCAAACAAACCCTGGCACTGGGGAGCAGTGCCATCTCCTCTCCACCCCCTCTCTCCTCATTGGAAGCCAGATTGATGTCACCCCACCCCTGTGCCACCCGTTACAAATGCTGCAAACCCCCCCCACCACCACCTTAGCGGCACAAAGAGGCCAGGACTGAACAGAAAATAATAATTTTAAAAAAACTCAGCTGTTTGAGCAAAGCTGCTGTGAGGCTTGGCAGCAGTTGAGCAGTTTTGCACACCTCTGCTCTTCCCAGGAACTGCAAGAACACCCAGCAAGCGGAAAATCAAGCCATTATCCTGCCTGCCTTGGTGATCGGGGAAGGGGGGTGGAATACTTGTATATAAAGCAGTCTCGTGGGACAGCGAAGGCCATTCGACCCGTTCATTGTTTCAGCTTTAACACCATTTACTCCTAAAAAATCTCAGTGGTTGTGATCTCCAATGGACAGGGCAGGAATGGCGAGCACAGGATATGAAACCTCATCTCTCAATGACATGAGCAGCAATCTCCTCCCCAAATAGCCTGGGACTGTCTCCATGCACAAGCTTGGCTTGCAAAGCAATGTGTGCTGAGACACCAAACTGTGCCAAGAACAGTTTTTTGGGGTGTGTCCCCATGAACATTTGGTCCGGTACCGAAATCAGGTTCAGCAAGTGGTGTCCCCATGCAGTTTTGATTCGGTCCAATTTCCATGGACCAAATCACCAAAAACCGTACCACACCAGGACCAAATTTGGTACTCGAAAAAAACAGTCTGGGCACAGTTTGGGGGTCCGGCATGCATTGCTTAGCGAGCCAAGCCTGTGCATAGGGATGGTCCCAGGCTATTCAAGGAGGAGATTGCTGCTCATGTCATTGGGAGGTGGGGTGTGCTTGCCGTTCCTACCCTGTGCATTGGAGATCGCAACTGCTGAGATTTTTTGGTAGTGAAAAAATCCCAATCGCAAAGGCAGGCAGAATAATGGCTTAATTTTTGTCCCTTTTCCAAAATATTCCACCCCCATTTCCCGATCACCAAGGTGATTATGATAATGGCTTGATTTTCTCCCTTTTAAGCTTGCTGGGCATTCTTATGGTTCCCAGTGGAGCGGAGGTGCGCAAAACTGCTCAACCGCTCAACTGCCACCAAACCTCGTAGCGGCTCTGGGTTTTTAAACTAGTTGTTTTTCCATGCCTCCCAGCCCAGTCCCTGGGAGGGGGGATGCTGCTCCCTCGTGCCTGGGTTTGGTATGTTTTGCATGGAGATGGCAGCATCTGCACCCAACCCGTACCCAGCCCGCATTACTGGGAATGGCATGGGGATGGGCAAGATTAAATTTTGGTTACCCGCTCCGAGTCCCATGTGCACTCAATCAGAGCCAAATGGCTTGCATGGGGATGTGGCCTTCCAGCACCAAATTTGGTCCTGGTTTGGTCCTGGTTTAGGCGATTTGGTCCGCGAAAATCGGACCAAATAAAAAATGCAAGGGGACAACCCTTGCTGAGCCCAATTTCAATTTGGACCAAAACGTGCATGGGGATGCACCCAAAAACCCTCATCAAAGGCTCCTGAATGTACTAATCAGTCATGGAATATGAGGACAGGTCCTGCCCTGGACTGATATCTCATTAAAGGACAGGATACAGAAAGTAGTAGTCAGATTGGAGAGAGTTGAGAAGTGGGGTCCTCCAAGAGTCAGAAGTGGGACCTCTGCTTTTTAATTTATTCATAAATGAATTTGTATGAAAGTCAGCTAAGTCATTTCCTGCTTTCCTGACTATCAACTCCAACCTGATCAACATCAAACCAAACCTCTAGCCTCCCCTCTTAGGTGTACCAGGCACCTTCATCTCTTCCAGGGAGCAATGGAAACACAGCTATTTAAAAATTTATGGGATGGATGGATGGATGGATGGATGGATGGATGGATGGATGGATGGATGGATGGATGGATGGATGGATGGATGGATGGATGGTTGGATGGATGGATGGATGGATGGATGGATGGATGGATGGATGGATGGATGGATGGATGGATGGATGGATGGATGGATGGATGGATAGATAGATAGATAGATAGATAGATAGATAGATAGATAGATAGATAGATAGATAGATAGATAGATAGATAGATAGATAGATAGATAGATAGATAGATAGATAGATAGATAGATAGATAGATAGATTTATCCTGGTCTTAGGCTAAGGAAACAGCTTCTCCTCCCCATTTTCAGACACTATTATTGTTTTAGTACGTTCACTCTACATTTGTTTTTTATTGCTGCAACCTACCCTGGGACCTTCAGGTAAAGGGTGTGATAAATCTGCAAATAAATAATCTTTGGGTACCTCCAGACAGGAACTCACCTGCCCTAATTTCTACCCTAGCCAGTCTGGTCTGGTTAGAGTGCTGGGCTCATATCTCATACTCAGCTAATTTGATTCTGCACTCCTCCAGCCGGCTGAGTGACCTTGGGCTAGTCACAGTTCCGTTTCTGAGCTCTCACAGCCCCACCTACCTCACAGGATGTTCTGTTGTTGGGAGAAGAATAGAAAGCTTTGTAAACTACTTTGAGTCCCCTTAAGGGTGAGAAAAGCTGGATAGAAAAGCCAACTCTTCTTCAGCTGCTGCTGCTGCTGCTTCGGGCCAGAAAGATAATGGCCCATTCCTGGGGCCACTTACTATCCATCCCTTAATGGGGTGAAGTAGAAACTTTGAACTCAAGAAACAATTGTTGTAGTTGGTTCAAGATATGCTAAGGCAGCAGGCACCAGGTGTGTGGACAGCAACCTTTAGGGCTATACCCCAAGCTATTGCCACTGAGGCACTAACTTTCAGCACCATGCAGAGGCAGCCATGATTGCATACATTAATTTTTAATCAATTGCTCGCTCGTTCGCTTGCTTGCTTGCTCATTCATTCATTCATTCATTCATTCATTCATATTTGTCCCTTCGCCTGACAGTCCCAGAGCAGGTAACAGCAACAGAGGCTGTGGCGACATCTTCACTTTAAACCTTTTTCAGGCCATCTTCACGCCTTTTCATTTCCATCCATTTTACTTGGGAACTTTCCATTCAGAAAAGTCCAAATAGAAGGTGGAAGGTCCACAAATAAAATGGATGGAAATAAAAAAGTGTGAACAGTCAGAGATGAAGATGGACTGAAGAAGGTTCGCAGCCAGAAAGATCAAACATATACAATAACCTGGAAAAAAAATTACCTCTGTGCATGCCACTTCATCAAACTTTTAAAATGCTTACTAGCATTAGCTAGCTAGGCTTGCCTGTATATCTCAACACAGTCCAGTTCAAATAAACTATTGTCACTCATAAGCATTCATAATTTTGTCCCCATTTCTTGTGACTGTGCAAAGTCTGTTTTCAAAAGTTGCTTTCCATGTTCTTTCCACTCTGTGCATAATAGAAAGGTGAATAGGTGCTATAGTCCAAAGAAGACATTAATAGAGCTTCTTGAATAGAAATCCCTTCAATTTGTCCATTAGCTTGTCTGTAATGAAGCTTTCCAGTTCCCTGCCTTTAGAAAAGACCTTTCATCCATCAGCTGAAGGAACTGGGACCTTAGATCAGAACTGTTAAAATGTTTTCTATTGCACAACTATCCATATCAAGTTTAGTGCTGCCACAGCAAGAATCAAAACTGGAAAAGAAAAAAGCAGAAAAAGGAGATTATAGTTCTCTCTGGGATATATAATGATCAACACATGTGCACACATTCTTAAGCTGTGGTCACACCTTCACTGTAAACCTTCACCTTCGGGTATGACTGCTCACATCTTTTCATTTCTATCTGTATTATTTGTGGACTTTCCATCCAGGAAAGTCCAGAGGATGGAAAGTCCACATTGGAAAGTCCACAAATAAACTTAATAAAAATGAAAAGGTGTGAATGGTCAGAGATGAAGATGGACTGAAGGTTTAAAGTGAAGATGTGACCATGGCCACAGACTCATGAACATTTTGGCTCCAACATACAGCATTGGCAGCACCTAATACAAATGGAGTTCATACTATCAGCAACTGCTGACGGCGTGGGGAGCATGGCATACGCTGGTAGTATGAAGTGTTCTGGGTCAGACCGGGAGGGATTTGGAATCACACTGTGGACTTCAAACCATGCTGGCAAACTGGCACAAGCTATATCCTGGCATTTCTGGTTGGCTTGCAAGTGCTGCTGCCTACCACCTAGACCTTTTTAGTCTGTGGAAAATGTAAGAAAGATAGACCTTTACTGCACCAGCAGCACCTATTAAAGTAATATACAGAGGAATGTCACTCAGTCCTTTGTGACAGAAGTACTATGCATATCTTGAATGTTTTGTCATCCTTCGTATCAATAACCTCTCCAGAGAGTGCCTACATTTCTCTAACCCATCCTGAAGAAAATCACCCGAGTGAAACCCACATAAATGTCCCATGTGTTCAGAGGCAGAACTTAAGGCCGCAAAGTTCCCCTCTGCAACAAGCACCATCACCAGGGGTGTTTTCACACTTCCCTACCTGTCCGCTGGATGGCAAAAGAGCATCATGACCAACTTGCGAGTGCTAGGTAATGACAGTCCAAGCACTGCATGACTGGTCGTCACTCACCTGGGACTGATCCCAGGGCCAGTCCACTTCTGGGTGCCACCATTTTGTCTGAGGTGCCCTCCACGACTGCAAGAGCATCAGCACCATCACCTTGATGATGCTGGCCCTCTGCACAGTTGCAGTCACAACTATGACTGGCACCTCAGAAGACCCCAGAGCACTGGAAGAAGAGTGAATGCCCAGATGCTTAAGGTAAACCATTGTCTGGTAAACAATGGTTAATGTGTGGAACACAATTTCGCGTTCCACACTTAATTATTAGTGAACTTCTGGTGAGAGCAGGCACACTTGGAGGCTGTAACAGCCCACTCCATGTGTGGATGCTCTTCACCAGAGGTTTACTAATTCTTGACTAGAGGCCATAGTGCAAATAGGCCTCAGTTCTGAAGCCTATCAAAGGTACATACCACAACACAGTGTGCTCTAGCAAGACAGTTGTTAAAATGAGCTGATAGAGAATCCAGCCTCCCTGCAAAAGATTTCATCAGCCATTGATGCATGAGGGAAGCAGCATGAGCAACGATTAAGGAAAGCACATGGACACTGTTCACAGTGATTATTCAGTGGAAACAAGAACATTATCTACAGTCTTGCAGAGTTCACTGCTCCAAAAGATTATGGTTTTTGACACAGCAACCAATCTGAGTGGCAAGAGGAAATGTCAGTGAAAGCACAACAGCCAAAGAAAGTGGGAATTGCAAGAACACATGTTGAAGGTTCCTGTCTAGATTTCTAGCACATTAATCATGACTTTTCTCTAGAATGCTCTGTTTTGGTCCTATTTCCAATCCAGTTTTTCAGCAGGAACCTATTAGTATTCTGTGTCCACTAAGCGCAACCAGGGTAGGGACTTAGCACCTGTGGCAGACATCCAGGGGTTGTTCTGCCACAGAACATAAGGGTGTATTATTTCGGGGTGCTTCTGGATTAATCACTTGATGCTCAGGTAGCAGCAGTGGCCCGGTTCACCAGCTCTGACCTCTCGTAGATTGGGAAAACTTGGCAACAGTGGTCCATGCCCTGGTAGCCACCAGACTAGACTGTTGCAATGCATGGGGCAACCCTTGAAAACTGTCCAGAAGATGGAATAAGCACAGAATGCAGCAACACAACTTCTGATGGGAATTTCTGGCCAGATGCACGTTACCTCAATCTAGGAAGAACTGCACTGGTTACCAACTCACCACCGAGACCAATTCAAGGTGTTGATATTGGCATATAACACCCTACAGTAAATGGCTTGAGCCCTGAATATCTGAAGAAGGGAATTCTCCCATTTGTTTGTTTGTTTGCATTTTTATCCCACCCTATACCCGAAAGTATCAGGGTGGGTTACAACATTTAAAAACAAATATAGTTTGATTCATAGCTTCCTGTGGATGTAGTCCTGATTTTTTTTTGGGGGGGGGTTGTTGGATTATATTTTCAGTATGTTTTAGCCTGTGTTTTATCATATGTTATGATAAATATTTGGGTTTAAATTTGCGAGGCTATTGAAATTTTCACAAGGCTACTTAAATTTCAACTAGTGCAGTAATAATTAGGCTCCATGGATAACTTTCTCGATCAGTGCCATTTCGCAGGTCTTTTGGCTGGGCTGTAGAGATTTTACTCTCCTAAGAATGTACAGTGTAAATCTCTTTAGTTCACACACGTATATTTCTTCTCCTAACTATTATGGTGCTAACCTGTGCTTATTTTTTTTGTCTCATGATCTCCTTAATGTCCAATTGATAATGGCTAGAATTTCAGAAATTAGGATGTTTCTGGCAAGATCTTAGGAAGAATTTAGTATGTGGAGTGAAGGAGTAGCAGTTTGCATAGAATGATTCTGTGCATGCATCTTGGGCTGCATCCCCAAGCTGGTCATCTGTCACACTTTGGGCACTGTTTGGACACACATGGGCCAGGCACGGGACTGGGAACACATTTCAGGCGTTCCCATGAGATTCCCAGCAACGCGGGACAGGTACGGGTTGGGCGCGGATGGTGGCATCCCCATGAGAACCGTGCTGAACCCTGATAGGGTGGAGCAGTGCCCCATCCTCTCTGCCCCCTCTCTCCTCATTGGCAGCCGGATTGTCGTCAGCCCACCCCTGTCGCCGCATCCCCCCCTCCCTTCGCGGTACAGACAGCCAGGACTGGGGTGGGAGGCATGGAAACAAGTTAAAATAAACCTTCATTCATAAAAATAACTTTAAAAAAATTAAAACGCCAAAAGCCGCTACGAGGTTTAGCGGCAGTAGGCACTTGAGCAGTTGTGCGCACCTCCGCTCCACCAGTGACCGCAAGAACAGCCGTAACCTGGAAATCAAACCTTTATTTAGGATTGCCTTGCAGATCAGGGAAACAGGGGTTGCAAATGGAACAGAAATCAACCATTATGCAGCCTGCCTTGGCATTCTTCAAACAGGGTTGGAATTACCTCCAGGGAAACGGCAGAAAATTTAAAAACCAAGCCGTTCTCCAGCCTGCCTTTGCGATCGGCATTTTAAAAAGTCAGCGGCCATGATCTTCAATGGACAGGGCAGGGACAGCAAGCACAGCCCACCTCCCAATGACGTGAGCACAAATCTCTTCCCCTTTAGCCCACTAGTGTCCCCATGGGTGTTCCCAGCTCACTGAGCAATGCGTACTGGTCCCCCAAAGCGTGCCGAGACTTGTTTTTTCAGGTATCAAATTTGGCACCCTTCTGGCATGGTTTGGGAGGGGTTGGCATGCTTTTCGAGGACCAAATCCAAAACTCATGGGGATGGACCACACCGATCCCGCACTCGGAACTGTACCAAAGAGCCATAGGGACATCACCTTAGAGCCTGGTCACATCTGTGTTTTCAGATTGTTTTTGGATCACAGCGATCACGCCATGAAACATTCTTTCACTTTTCTGTGACTACCCCCTTCCTTTTAGGACAGTGATGGCCAACCTATGACACGCATGCCACAGGTGACACGCCAAGCCCTTTTGGGTGACACACATGGTCATCCTGGCACCTGGGCGTGTAGTGCTTGCTTGATCTTGAAGTGTACAAAATACCAACTTTCAATTGAAGATTTAGCAAACGAAATTCAGCAACAAAAGTCACTAATGTAAAGAATTATTTGTTTTTGCTTTTAATAAAATACATATATCAAAAATAAAACTTTTTCACTAGAGCTACAAATATCACAAAATTATGGATATTTCTAGATGTGACACAGCCAGCACCCGAGTTAAGCTAGGTTTTCTTGCAAATTTTGGCACACCGAGCTCAAAAGGTTTGCCATCACTGTTTTAGGACCTTCCTGTATTTAGATTATCACAGCACTCAAGCTATTTCTGTGCCCTACTCCAGCTTTCTTGTCATGTGTGAACATGCAAGAAGATTATTGGGGGATGTACTATCCTCAGCATTGTCTTTAGACTCAGGGAGGCCACAGCAAAAGGTCCCCCACCCCCACAATCTCCACAGAATATAAGGCTGCAGCAGCAGATTCCAACATGAACACACTCTGGGCCTGCTTGAGTTCATCTGGGAGGGACAGACAGAGGTGAGAAACATTTTTCATAAGTCTTTTGTTCATTTGTGTTAACTCAGAGGCTTTGTTCTGCACCAAAATGTGATTGACAGAACTGTACCCAATAATAGGTCCTTTTCACACTTGACCAACTGGCCAAGACAGGGGGAGCTCCAAGATGGTTCATCAACACCTCACAGAGCTGTTTACTCACCAGAAGCAGCTCCCCATGTCCCAGTGCTCCCTGCAGGCTGGATAGCCATGAACTACATTAACTTATATTGTAGCTGGAGCCAGCAGGGCTCTGAATGCACCATTCACACGTCTTCCTGTTTTGAGGAGGTGCTGGGGAGCAAGCGACCGTCAGCACACATGCCCTGACCCACCATGCCACCCAACTGCCCTGCCACCACTGGTGTCCAAAAATGGCTGCAGTCTGGGCAGCCACCTGCCCTTAGGGTATGTTTTGGAATGGATTGAGGGAAGTTACGAATGCTTTAAACATCCACAAGTGGAGATGCTTAGATTATACTAGCACTATGCCTCCCAGCCCACAGAGGCATGGTGCATAAAGGCCCATAGAGAGAAGATAAGGAAAAGGAGGGGAGGGGTGAAGAAGGAGAAGGTACCCTGTCACTGGACTGAGACCAGGGAGATGGAAATATGTGAATAAAGAAAGATGGTCATAGTGGTGCAAGCTTGTCAAAACTATGCTCCATCTCCCTTGCATGCTGAAACAGACTATTATCTTGTGGTGTGACCACAGTCTTAGAAAATTAGCATAGACATTTCATGGTTAATGGATTCTAGAATGCTTGAGAAAAACAGATAAAAAGAGCTATCTCCCACATAGCCCCTGGAAGCCTGTCTATGCCACCTGATGCCATTTGCCCAGCCCCTTGTCCGGGAAAAAAGTTGAATCAAGACGCTCTTGGAGTTCTTATTAATCTTCCCACCATTTGTTGGCTAGTCAGTGCTACTGAAATAATTATCCATACACAATTCTAGGAGCATTCTTATCTTAATTTAAACATATAAAACTGTCAATTGCATGGGAAGAAAATATTGCCCTGTGGATTTTTTTATTCTTCTGAAAACCTTGGAGTTTTTCTGGCTCTGCTGATAGCCGGACTAACACAGTCTGAGAAGGGTTATCTAAAGATCAACACTTGGAAAATGAGTTCACTGTTTGCCTATATGCTGCGACGGCACCCAGAGCTGATATGATTTTGAATGCTAGCCGTGACAGAACCAACAGAGTGAGCAAGGCATGATTTTCGTCTCCGTGCCCTACTTTGCATTTTCCAAAGCCATATGGCCAGCTGCTGTCGGGAACAGAGTGCTGGAATAAATTGGTTCTTGGCTTTTAACCACAGTTCTGTAGAGCTTCTGTGACTGTGCAGCTGAGGGAATTCCTCTGCCAAAATGGTGGGCACTGGCATCCTGCCGACCATGTTTGGACTGGTAGGACATTCAGATGCTTTCCTGAAGAGGACAGTGCGTGGGCTTCCCCACAGTGGCTGCTGCTGTCCTGGTTATAGGACATCTCTGGGAAGAGAGCACAAAGGACTCTCATGAAGCCTACTCAGTATTGTGCAGAAGAGGACCACTTTAGATTGGGGGGCCTCACTGAGGCATTCCTATCCCCACTGTGCTGACTTTGCATAGATAGTGTGGGCAATGTGGAGGTGCTAGAAGCTGTCACTATATCCTGGGGTTGTTTGTGCAGCTGTTAGGTCTGTTTGCACTTGACCATATTTTGGAATATATCTCAGGATAGTGGCCTGTTGTCTGCATGCTAATATAGACTCCAGCAAGTCTCACATGGGGCCTGCTGTAGCCTTCACTAGCATGTGGACAGCAGGCTTCTATTCCAGGATATATTCCAGAACAAATACAAGTGCAAACAGGTCCCTTGGTGTGTTTTCTCCTTCACAATTATGACTGCATAGGAAAGTAATTAAGGCTGCATCCAGACAGGGCACAAAAAGTAGAATTACCTCAGGGCCACATTGGGATTCTAGGGGAGACATATCTGGGACAGATTTCCAGTCTAGTCTTTGGTCTTTAATTCCACAGTCATGTCTTCTTAAGATACTGTTAGATATTATCCAAGAAGAAAAACCTGCAAAAATTAGGCCATTGGCATAAAGAGTTTGATGTGTGGATGGCATCTGTGTTGCCATCTTTCTCAGGCCTTTTCTCCTAGCTTGCCTCATTGAGACTGGATTCTCATGGCACAGGGAGATAACAAATGCCAAGAAATCTTGTCTGTATTGCAGACAGCTCTCCAAGGTCACGGCCTGGGAACGAAGGAAGGATATGAGAAAGTTTTGACATTAGACTGGGAAACTGCACTGGACAGGAGGGGTAACTGTTTTAAGTAGATAATCTTGTAACTTCAGTTATGCAGCATAGTTTCTTATCAATAATCCAACATGTTGCTTCAGCACAAAGATTTACTTGTTCTTGCCTTGTCTTCACCAAAGTCCCAGGTGGTGGTCTTGACAGTTCGGCCTCAGGGAAAAAAATAGCTGAGGTGGAAAAATGTTCTATATACAGAAATAGCATTTACAATCATTACCCAATGAAATAGCAAGGACCAGCTAGAAATACTTGACTTTTTATTTTACAATTTTGCTTGCTTGTATACCACTTTATATGCTTGGTTTTATAAATAAATTATAATTTTAAATTATTCAGGTAGTTTTGCCATTTTCTGATGATTGATGAATTCTCACAAACTAGCTACACTTCGCCAGATCTGGTGGTGCACTCTAAAGACTGCATCCTTGGTAGCTTTACTGATAATCAGCAGTCTCTGCTTTGGGGCTACTGTATATTCTGGCGTATAACGGTGCTTCCACACACGCCCTTTAACACCCATTAAGCACGGATTGGGACATGTGTGTCCGCATTTATGTGCCTTTTAAGCACACTTCCGGCCACGCATGTCCGCATTGCACGTACCTCTTTAATGCAGATTTCGGCGGGAAAACCGGTTTGGCGCCGCCGCGTCCACATTAGAGGGGGCTATTAAGCACACTTCCGGTAAGTGCTTCCGCACCTACCCGTGCTTAATCCGTGCTTAATGGGTGTTAGTTACACACCACATCTGAAGTGGTTTTGCACCGTGAAAACGCATCCATTTAGGATGCGTCCTCACGGTGCAAGTGTAACTAACCCATGGCCCACCCCTGGCTCGCCATGCTTGGCGAGCCGGAGCCAAGCATGGCGAGCCGGGGGACCCTGCTGCCGCGGCTCGACCTGGCCCCAGAAGCGGCGGATCGAGCTTCCCCAAACCCCACCCTAGCCCACCCCGCTGGGACCATGGCCGATCCCCTCCTTACCTCTCCGTGGTTGTCTTCGTTGTGAGGGTCTTCGCCCAGGATGCAGCGTGCCTGTGTCCTGCGCGTCTCCTGGGTGGCTGGGGCTGCTACTGGCAACGCGCCTGCTCAGAGCGCTCCTGAAGGCAAGGGCTGATACTGGCAGCCCCAGCCACCCAAGAGATGTGCAGGACGCAGGCGCACTGCTTTTGGGAAGCTCACCCTGGCCCCAGAAGCGGCGATCCGCCGCTTCTGGGGCCAGGGCGAGCCACGGCAGCAGGGTCCCCCGGCTCGCCATGCTTGGCTCCGGCAAGCCAATCATGGCGGGCCGGGGGAGGGCCCTCTGTCCGGGATCGGAGCCAGGTGCTGTGTGTCTGCACAGCACCCGCCTCCAATCCGGATCGGTGCCACGTGTGCGGCGGCAGGGATGCGGGGTTTACCCCGTTAATCCGGATCTGCCGTGCACCCGGAGCTATTAAACCAGTTCCCCAGGGAACCAGTTTTAATAAATCCGGGCGCCGTAGATCCGTTTTTGTTTGTTTGTTGTTTGTTTTTTTGCCCCTGTGCGGAAACAGCCTAAGACTACTTTTTAACCCAGGAAAATCTTCTCAAAAGTCAGGGGTCGTCTTATATGCCAGGTGTCATCTCCTTATATGGCAAATATATCCCAAACTCTATATTTTAACTGGAAAAGTTAGGGGTTGTCTTATACGCCTAGTCTTCTTATACACCGGGATATACGGGTAAATCTGGTCCATGTGTAGCTAAACTGACTTCACAAGACAATATGCAGAATCTTTGAAACTTGTTAGAAACAAAGAATTGTTTTTCTTTTAAGCATCACCTTAGTTAACCTTTTGAGACCTGACTAGCTTTTTTCCCCAGCACTTCTAACATTTGAAGTTAGTAAAAGTAAAGTTAACATTCTGTTAGTTTCAGATATAAGAACCTAGGAGGAGCCCTGCTGGATAAGGCCTCATCCATACAGTCCAGCACCCTGTCTCACACAGTGGCCCACCATGGGCTTCTGGGCATTCTAAAGCAAAAGGCAAAGGCAAAATTTTCAGCTGCTCTAAACCTCCTGCAAATGACCTTTAGAGACAGTTATTTGGTACAGTCCTATAATAAAATCCAAGAATAAAAATGGTATATGTCTCTCCCAACTGAGGGGTTGTTATCTACCAGAATGCAAATATGCTGCCACCACATTCAATTAACGATATGGGGGTTAAAAGGGAGCTAGTTGTCAGCTATTAACTGCATTACATTTTAACACTTGAGAAGAGACCATCTGTATTTTCTCAGTTATGAACAAGAATATCTCTCAATAAATGTATTGCAAATTTACTTTCTGCTTGTTTTTTTTAATGAGGAAAGACTAATCTGCCCACAGTTCCCTTTTGGTTTTTTGTGAGCATAAAATATTTCCTCCAGAAATATATCAACCCCACACCCATCTTCTGTCTATTTAAAGAAAGGGAGGTGATAGTGCTGTTATTCTCTTTTTTAAAATGTACTTAGTGCCAGTGTAGAAATTATTTGCTTTTCTAATTCATAGCTGAGGGTTTTTTCCCATAGCAAATAGCATGGGAAACCACTGAAAAATGTGTACCTTTACTGAGAAAGGTACAAATAAACACACAGGAAAACATTCCAAACAAGGTATTTTGTTCATATGGGCACTGTGGAAAATATGTCCAATGAGCAATTACCAGCTTCCAGTTTTCTCTGTCGCACCAGGGGGCACGCTATGAAGCTGATGGACTGGAGAGTTAGGATAGGTAAAAAGGGAAGCATTTTTTTCACCCAGAGGGCCATCAGTCTATGGATTTGCTACCAACCTGGATAGCTTTAAGAAAGGGTTAGACAAATTTTGAAAGACAAGTGCACCAATGGCTACTAGAATACATGCCTCAGTACTTCCTCCAGGCTGGAGAGACAGGCAGGATACCTCTAAAGGTCATTTGCAGACAACTGAGAGCAGGTGTTTTTGCCCTTGTTTTCTGCTTGAGGTGCCCAGAAGCAACTGGTAGGCCTTTGTGTGAGACAGGATGCTGGACTAGATAGAGCTGTGGTCTGAGCCAGCAGGGCTCTTATTATGTTCCTATGTTCCTGTGTATTGGTTAGGTTATGAAGGCTAGCTCATCCACACCTGGGTACCTCCAGACAGCAAGAGGCGATTGAGGGATCTAAAGAAGATCTCCCAATGGCAGAAGCTAGCCTCAGCCTCTTACCTCCATCTGCTAGTTTCTTCTGTTCCAGATATGCAGAGGTTAGTCAAGCAACTGCCCACTCATCTCTTTTTTTCCCCAAGCTTGAGAGTGTCCATGTATTTAGAACAGGAATGATAATGCAAGGAGCTGACAGAAGGAATATAAGAACGTAAGAGAAGCCCTGATGGATCAGGCCACTGCCCATCTAGTCCAACACCCTGTCTCACCCAGTGACCCATCAATTCTTATAGGCATTTCAAGCAGAAGACAAAGGCAAAGCCTTCACCTGCTCTTGAATACCTGAAAATGGCCTTTAGAGGCATCCTGCCTGTCTCTCCAACCTGGAGGCAGTACCCAGGCATCCATTCCAGTAGCCATTGATACACCTGTCATCCATGAATTTGTCCAACCCTTTCTTAAAGCTATCCAGTCTGGTTGCTTCCATCGCTTCTTCTGGTAGTAAACTGTGTGAACCAATGAACTTCTTATTATTCCACTTATTATTGCTCTTAACTCTCCTGCCATCAGCTTCACAGAGTGTCCCCTGGTTCTAATGTTGTGTAACAGAGGAAAAGGTTTTTTTTTTCTCAATCCATCTTTTCCACACCATGCATGGTTTTATATCCTTCAGTCAGATCACCTGGTAACCACTGCCTTTCAAGGCTGAAAAAGCCTAAACATTGCAATCTGGGCTGCTTTTGCACTTGGCTTCCCATCCGTTGCACAGAAAGTGTGCATTAGTTATGTGTACTAGCATTTGCCCTTGGGAATGTTAATATGTGGTAGACCGGTGATGGCCAACCTATGACACGCGTGTCACAGGTGACACACCAAGCCCTTTTGGGTGACACACATGGTCACCCTGGCACCTGAACATGTAGTGCTTGCTTGCTCTTGAAGTGTACGAAATACCCAACTTTCAATTGAAGATTTAGCAACAAAAGTCACTAATGTAAAGAATTATTTGTTTTTGCTTTTAATAAAATACATATATCAAAAATAAAACTTTTTTACTAGAGCTACAAATATCACAAAATTATGGATATTTCTAGATGTGACACAGCACCCGAGTTAAGCTAGGTTTTCTTGCAAATTTTGACACACTGAGCTCAAAAGGTTCGCCATCACTGTGGTAGACTAACCCCCATGCGCCCAGAGACTTACTGGTGTCCAGGCACATGTCTGATTGATGACTGGGCACTGCCGTCTTGATTATAGTGCCTGGTGTGACTTTGTGTGCACTGTCACTGTCATTATGGCAGTGGTTATACTCTGCACATGTGCAGTGATGTTTGGGGTCATTTGAGGTACCAGCATGCTTGCACAGCACTTCAGATGATTACCTATATCGGAAATGGTGTAAATGCTCACTGGCTGGACACTTCAGATAAGCTTCTAGTCAACGCTAGTTTGTGAAAGGTTAACATCTGGGCAGGCAGATGCACCTGCCCAGGCACTAACTTATCATAAACTACTAGGCCAAGGGCAAAAGCATCTCCAGTTTCATAAGGAAGGTGTTCCAACCACTTGATCATTCTGGTTGCCCTTTCTTGTATCTTTTCCAATGCCACTATATCCTTTCTGAGCTGTGGTGACTTAAGTTATACAAAATATTCAAATGTGGCCTCACCATAGATTTATGAGACAGATCTGTAAAGGGCACACTTTAGATTTGATGGAGGTAAGCAATCGCTGTTATGGGAATTCAGGCACAGTTGCCAGATTTCCCATAATACCAGTGTTTTGGGACATCACCTCAGTATCCCTGGACTATATTGTGAATGCCGTGGATATATGTGTGATTCCAAACATAGCCTTATAGCTTTAATCCACATTTGGAAGATTCTTGGATTGCTGCTAAGCTAAATAGTACTAGAAGCCCCCGAGGGAGAAAATTAAAAAAATGGGGGGGAAATAACATATTACTAATTTTAAATTATTTTTCCATTTCTCTTAAAATTACTCTCATACGTGTTCACCTAGTGCATGAGGAGGCAAAATTCAAAATTGTTCATTTGCTATGCATACAACTATGTCAAGGCAGACAGTTTTTACTGCCAGCTTAAAAGCAACCTTTAAAAGAATAAGGTTTCTATTCAAGGGAACTAAGAATGTAAATCAGGTCAGCTCCTGGTAGCAAGATGGAGACATCCCTGTGACTTTCTTAGTCATAAACAATAGAAGTTGTTTGCCATTGCCTTCTTCTTGGATGTTCTTTCTGAATAACCAGTCCAACCTACAGTTCCTGGGTCCCCTGGACATCTCTCATCCGAGCACTAACAATGTCTGACCTGCATAGCTTTTTGTGAGTAAGTGAGTAACTTACATTCTGATGAATAAAAAAGTCATCTTGTCACCAGGAGTTGACCTGATTTTTAGTTCCTTCAAAGAATGGGAGCCTTATTCTTTTAAAGGTAGTGAAAACTGTCTGCCTTGACATAGTTGAACGCATATCAAATGAACAATCTTGAATTTTGCCTTTTAATGCAATAGATGAAAAGCGGTGCTGGTGCAAGGTTCAAGGTTAGCACGGGGGCTGAAGCAGAACAGGCCAGCCCAACATGGACACTCTGGGCGAATCCCCACAGCAAGCTTATTTTGAATTCAAAACGTTTTCAAACCTCGCAGACCCCACGTCAGTTTGGCTTAACATGCTTTCCACATGTTAAATCACCCCAAAGTGTTGTAAATGTTAATACTCGTTTCAACAGGTCTCACTCCGGTTCGTGCGCCTGAAACGTTTTATTTTACTGTGGGAACCCTTCCGTGTTAAGGGATGAGAGTTTCCCTCCTCCAATAGCTTGCTTCCAAAGCAAGCTGTAAAATCCACTGCTTAAAGCTACACTATAGAGATCAAACCACTTCACACCTGATAACGATCTTGCCATTGAAAGTGCTGACCTTCAAAAAAGGGAAAAGAAAGAAAAGCAGCTGCCGGTTTGGGGAGATGTGTGTATGTTTAAGGCGAAGGGGGCTTGAGTTGCCGCTGCTGCTGCATGCCCTGAGCAATGAGGAGAGGAGGGGAAAGAATTGCTGGCTGTCCGCTGACATTTTTCTTCCATCCAGGCAAGCAGCAGCCACCCAGCTAGGCTCTCTGAAGGGGTCCCTTTTGGGTGGCGCGTTCACGCCAGGAGGAAGAGAACAGGGCAGCCCCGAAAAGCAGTTTTTTTAAAGTAGGCACTGGAGTCCCCCCTTGAGTCACATACGTCCTCAGAATCCGGATTGAACGGGATTCTGGCTGAAAGTAATGGGATCAGGCAAATTCGCGTTTGCATCTGGTTCTGTTATTTTGGTTTAGGGAAACTGGATTAAGCTTCTAATGGGGATACAGCCTCTTATTCCAATCCAGGCACAATCTGTCCCAGCTTGAGACAGATTGCGTAGGATAAACCAGTAGAACCAGATCATGAAGTTTCTTCAGACTGCTTCCTGAGGCCTATTTGCACTTAGCATCTGTCTGTACCAATGCTGTCCTAATTGAATACCAGAGGCCTAACTGCAAATAGGCCTCTGGTTGGTAGATCAGGCCTTAGAGATGGACCCTTTAGTGGAGCACCTTAAATTCAAGGGTGCACTGAGTTACAGCTTAGTTGCATACAAGAACCTGAAGAAAGCTTAAGAAAGAAAACAATGCAACCCACCCTGCCCATCAGTGTCAAGACATTCCAGAGTTGGATAGTGATATCCAATGCCAGCACTAATTGCCATCTCATCAGCATCAGAGGAGGAGGTTATGGGTCAGCAAGACCCATAATTACCTGAAATCTATCTGGCCTTTCTTCTCCCAGTCCCTCCATAATTCCTCCCCAACAATCCCAAAGCTTCTTCAGAAATGACTCCAGCCTCTTCATGATGCAAAATCAGCAGTGGCAAATTAAGTTATTTACCCCCAATCTCTTCATGATTGGCACTTTAAAAACTTGCAGCAAAGCTGTGTTTTGGGGACATGGAATGCTCTATTGTCTCTGATCTGAGGTCTGGCTCTGGTAACACACAGCACTTGTCTCCATGCTGAAGTCAGGCTGTTTGATTCTGAGTTGCCTTGATGTCTGAAAGTGCTTTGGGGTTTGTAAGTAAGCTTCTGAAGAGTTCAAACGTAAAAGGAAACTTTTAAACACTCCTTTTCTGCAGTTCTCAGACACGACTCCCCCGCTAACCTATTTTCAATCATTTAAAAATTTGTGAATTTGAAATTCGCAGCACTTTGAAAGAAACTAGACTTTGCCAAACTGAGCGCTGACTTTATCCTTCTGTTGTTGTAAGTTTTGTTGTTAGCCATTAGCCGTACTTAATGAGTTTTATATGTACAGGCAATCTGTAAATAGTAGGGGGGAGGGGAGGAATCCTTTGTTGTAATCCAGCAGATATAAGTTCCTTACAGCAGGATTCCCCAAACTTTCTGGACCCATTTAAAATTTTATGAAGCTGCTGTAAGGCACACCAAAAATGGCTGCCAAAAGGAATAGTTGCTACTGTCGAGTACCATCAACTTGTAACCAGTTCCTAGTTGACTACATGGGTACCTCCATGCAGTTTTCTTAGCAGAGAAACAGCAGTAGTTTGCCATTGCCTACTTATGGGGAGGGTGGGGACTGAACCAGCAACGCTCTGTACTCCAGGGGTGAATCCTCACGGCAAGCTTATTTTGGATTCAATATGGGTTCAATCCTCGCAGAACCCACGTCAGGTTGGCTTAACACGCTTTTCGCGTGTTAAATCGCCCCAAAACGTTGTAAATGTTAACCCTCATTTCAACAGGTCTCACTCTGGATCGTGCGCTTGATATGTGTTACATTTTTTACTGTGGGGACCCTACAGTTTTAAGGGATGAGAATCCATGTTTAGGGTTTCCCTCTCCCAATAGCTTGCTTCCAAAGACAGTGATTTCAGTGTAAAAATCCAACCTTCACAGGAGCCGCTACACTGTAGCAATCTAGCCACTTCGCATCTGATAACAATGTTGCAATTTTGCGCAATTCTAGCTCTTTGGAGTTCTGCCCTTTAAAGGGGAAAGGAAAGCAGGGGCAGGTTTTGGGAGATGTGTGAATGTTTAAAGCCCCCTTGCTTGAGTTGCTGCTGCTGCTGTGTGCCCTGGGCAATGGGGAGAAGAGAGGAAAGACTCACTGGCTGCCCGCTGCCGGTTTTCCTCCATCCAGGCAAGCAGCAGCCACCCAGCCAGGCTCAGTGAAGGGATCCGTTATGGGTGGCGCGTTCAGGCCAGGAGGAAGAGGGCAGGGCAGCCCCGAAAAGCGGCTTTTAAAAAGTAGCCACTTGAGTCCCCCCTTGAGTCACGTACACCACATACGATCCTCAGAATCCAGATCAAACACGATTAAGTTTAAAGTAATGGGAACAGGCAAATTCGCTTTTGCATCCAGTTCCATTATTTTGGTTTAGGGAAACCGAATTAAGCTTATAATGGGGATGCGGCCCAGGTGGCTTGCAATACCACTGAACCACAGCCATTCATTAAATGAACTGTAGTTAAACGCATAAGAAAAATAACCTGCTCAAAGCAGCAGTTTTTCAGCCCAGTGACATACTGCAACTTAATAGAGATCAGAAAATCACACACTTCCAGACCATGAGTGTGGTGAAGAGGGGCTTGGCTCTAAATGGCTGCCCTGCTTTGGATTATCTAGTGGATCAAATCATTACGATGTACTCAAAGGGTCCATATCCAGTTCTTTTGCCCTTGCAGAGGTACTTGACAAGCCCCCTCTGCTGCATTACCTGTTGAGACGAACAACTAAGGACCCAGCTATTGGGATGTATACAGATATTCTTAACATTTGTTATTCAAAAGAATCAGACACTCGTACATGAATCGAATGTTATGACATTCATATATTAGCATTCATACGAATAGTTCGGAAATTCATGAAACTGGGGAGGTGGTTCTATGCAGCATGCCCAAGGCCACCAAAACTCACCCCTGTCTGGGTGATGCCCAAGTCACCTCAATCTCTTATGTGTCAGAGAACATTCTATTGTCAGCACTCAAATGACAAAGGCAGCCCATCATATTTATTTGTTATTTGTATTTCTATCCCACCCTATACCTGGAGGTCTCAATGCTTAAAAATTCCGCACATTAAAAATTCCACTCATATAATGATACATGTGTGCAAGAATGCATACTACATGTACATTTAAAAACTACACAAGAAAGAAGGAAAGTTATTTTGCAATGAAAAGAACAGAAACTCACAGGCTGGAAGCACTATCCCAACAGAAAGAGGAGCAGGCAAGAAAAAATGCTCACCCCAAGCAAGAAAGTACTCACAAATAAAAATCACAGGGAAACATCTGTTTGCTCCATCTGTCCTATCTCACCAAGCAACGGGAGAGTTAGATTTTCTCTCTTCTGTTAAAGAATAAAGGATCTGGGCAAACTATTCAGCCCAGTCCACAAAAATTCCAATCGGTGTGACCTGAAAAAGTCCTAGGCCTAGCTGAAACCCTGCCTGGGAACTTCTCTGAGATGTTGCCCCATGACGACTTAGTGTATGTCTATCAAATTTCCAGTTCAAACTGGGTTTTCTTCAAGGATTAGAGCAAATAATCATATAGGCTATAGGCAGTGCTTCTGCTTTGAATCAGAGGCAGCTCCAATCCAGGCAGATGGGAAGGACAGAAGAAGAAGGAGAAGAAGAGGCTTTTCTATCCCACTTTTCTCAACCTTTTAAGGGAACTCAAAGCAGCTGACAAAGCTTCTGTTCTTCTCCCCAACACAACACCATGTGAGTTGGGTGGAGCTGTGAGAGCTCAGAAGAGAGCTGTGACTAGCCCAAGGTCACCCAGCCCAAGATCACGGAGGAGTGTGGAATCAAGTCCGGTATTCTCAGATAAGAGTCCCACTCCCTAACCACTAGAGCAGACTGGCTCAGTGACTGTCTCAGGGTGCATCCCCATACACGTTTGGGCCAGTATCGAAACCGGGCTCGGCATGGGGTGTTCCCATGCGTTTTCGATTTGGTCCGGTTTCTGTGGACCAAATCCCCCCAAACTGTGCCACACCAGTACCAAATTTGGTACCCAAAAAAACAAGTCTGCGCACGGTTCGGAGTCCCGGCACACATTGGTTAGCAAGGTGAGACTGCACATGGGGACAGTCCCGGGCTATTCAGGGAGGAGATTTTCTGAAGAGTTAAACTGTACAGAAATAACCAAGGAAGAGGTCCTTG
>MTQE01002560.1:9889463-9921206 GCA_014337955.1 Aspidoscelis marmoratus | reverse complement strand
ATAAATAAATAAATAAATAAATAAATAAATAAATAAACAAACAAACATTTAAAACAGCATTATTGTGGAATAACACCCTGATATCCCAGGGCTACGCTGGGATTGCCATGGACCATGTGGCAATCCCAGCATTGTGCTTGGATTATCCTACATTTTACACCTTTGGGCCTATTCACACTATGGCCTCTAATGAACAATTAGTGAACTTCTGGTAAAGAGCATCCGCACTTTGAGGAGGCTGCTACAGCCTTCTAGTATGCCCTGCCTCTCCAGAGGATCACTAATTGTTGATTAGGTGTGGAGCACAAAATCATACTCCACACCTTAACCGTTTACCAGAAACTTACCTGGAGTGTCCAGCAGCACAACCATCAGCACCTCTTCCAGTGCTCCAGGGTCATCTGAGGTGCCGCGCAAATCCACTGGCACCTCAGACAACCATAGATGTGACTGCGCGTGTGCAAAGCATCAGTGTCGTTATGACAACAGTGCTGACACACGCAGTTGCAGAGGGTGCCACAGCCAAAATGGTGGCACCCAGAGGAGGACCAGCCCCACAATTGAATCAGGTAAGTATTCAATTAGGGGGGAGGGGAGTGCTAGTCAACCTTGATTAACTGCACACTTTTCCAGTCCAGACAGGAAGTGTAAAGTCGCCCCTTATCTGAAGGCAGCCTAGGAGAAGTTCCTTTGCTTGCCTCAGACCAGGCACAGAATCTCCTGATTTAAGCCAAGGTGCTTCTCCCACATGCCATGTCATTCCTCCTGCTTCATAATTTGAGCCGGTGCTAAATTGGGCTGTCCAGGAACAGGTAATTTCATTAAAACTATGGCTGCATCCCCAAGCAACTTATTTGCCTCTGTAGTTTTCTTCTACTGTTCCTCTATTCCAGCGGACTTTAAAAGTGCCGTTCAATTCCGGAATAAACGTTCCCATAAGGTTTGGTAAAACACGCATTTTAAACGCACCTACCGTCTCCAAGGAAGCGTGTTTTGTTTGCCCGCATCTTTTTCTCCCTGCCCCCTCTCTGCTTTATAGGGTGTGGGGGAGATAACCCCCGACAAGTCCAAAAGAAAAATAACCATATTTACAAGTTCTCTGTTCGTCTCCCCTGCCTGCAAAACCCACCAGAGCCATTTATCACTTTGGGATCCAGAGCTTGCTTCCAAAGACAGTGATTTTAATCACTGTAAAAATCCACCCGGTACAGCAGCCGTTACACTGTAGCAATCCACCCACTTCACACCTGATAACAATGTTGCAATTCTCCGCAATTCTGGCTCTTTAAAAGTTCTGATCTTTAGAAAGGGAAAGGAAGGGAAGGTGCTGCTGTTCTGGGAGATGTGTGAATGTTTAAGGCTGGCAGAGGCAGCAGAGCCAGGGTGCTTTTTTCAGAGATCTTGGCCGCCAATCCCCACCCTTTTTGCCACGGAGCGTCTCCATGCACAATGTTGCTTGGAATACCTGCGGCTTCCAAAAAGTGCTCTGGTAGTCTTGTTTAAAGGGCACTTTTTTCCCCACGCATTTTCCTCCTTTTGTGCTGCTGGAAGCTCGGAGAAAAGCCATGCATGGGGGCACTCAGAGGCAAAAGAAGCTTTTTAAGGAGCTTTTTATTGCTTGGGGATGCAGCCTACAACAACTTTTTTTCAGGACATGCTAGCAATGCCAGAGCCCAGTTTTTAATCAACCAATATTGAACTGGGTTTGACTGTGCTCAAAAACTGCAAATGGACAAAAGAGGACTTTTATCTCATATCTTGACACTTTTTACTTGACACTGCTACTGGCAACAAAAAAAAAAAGTGTCAGTGTTGTCCTCTGTTGTCCTGGACATTTTTATTTGATCAGTTAACAAAACCAATCAGGAAAGAGCAGAAATAAGCTAAAGGCTATTTAGAATGCATTTAAAATAAAGAACCATAATAAAGAGCAACGAAGTGTGTTGATCATTGCTGACTACCCTGGATAGCAAACTTCCTAGTCATGTTCTGTGATAGTACTTATAATCAGAGAGAGGTGCAAAATAAGGTCCTCACTCCCTATTCCTTTGCAGTGTCCTCTTTTATTTATTTATTTTTCAGTGGTACCTATCTTAGGCTCATTTCGGGATATATCTCGGGATAGGGGTCTGGTGCTCTCACAGTAATGCAGGTCTCGCCTAGGGCCAGCCATAGGCTGTGGTCACACCTAAGGTTTAATCCAGGTTCAGTATCTCACTTTCAGAGTGAGAGAACACCTCAGCAAAGTGACCAGCAATTTTCTTTCCACACTATCTATCCCAAAGATGGGTTTTCTGAGTTATTTAACACTGAAAGAATGCAACTTATCACTTTGTTGATGTATTCTCTCACTCTGAACATGGACTGAAGCTGGATTATACCTTAAGTGTGACCACAACCTTAGTCTGCACTAGTATGCAGACAGCAGGACCCTATTCCAGGATATATACCAGAATAAGGCCAAGTGCAAAAAGACCCTTATTCTCAGGTGATGTAGAGATTCTACTGCTAGCTCATCAGTTATGCTTAATGTTAAGCAGGCAATCATTATTTTATCCATATTTCAGTGACCTCATTTTGTTTTGTCCCTCACACTTCCCCCACTGAAAATTACTGCTGTTTTTAACAATTCTTGTACTTTTAACACTACATTTTTAAACTTGTTTTGATATTGATTTTATTTGTCTGTTTTTTAAATGTTGTGAGCCGCCCAGAGACCCTCGGGTATGGGGCGGCATATAAATGTAAATATAAATAAATAAATAAATTATAGTTATTACCTGAAAAGTATGAAAGCACTGTTTTCCCATAAAAAAAGTAACATTTGCTCAGTGCTTCCAGGCAAAAACCTTTATGCCTTCTGAATTACATTTATATCTGCCTTTCTTGAAATAACTTAAGAATGATAGACAGGATTTGGCCACAGCCCCAATTTTCTCTTTGCAGCCACCTCATGGACTAGCCTTAGCCTAGATAATGACTGGTCCAGAGGTGACCAGGTCATTACACACATACACAAAGCAGGAGTCTCACTTTGAGGCCCTCTGTTTCAACCAGGCTAGATGTTCTATCCAAACCCCCACAATCAATGTGCTTTTGTAGCTATTATAGGTGTGAGGTTCTTCTACTAGCAATGAGATGTTCAGTATGGCTATTTCTTTCTATGCCTAAAGCTACTGAAAGTGTGCAAATGCAATGAGTCAGGATGTTTCTCCAGACATGATGCATTTTTTTTAATCTATCAGAAACACAGTGCACTGTAAGAAAGTAAAACCCACCATTAGATATTAAAAAGCACTTATCTTTTCACACATGCAAGCAGGTAGCAGATGTGTTAATTTTTTTTGTTGTTGTTCCTCTAAAAGCGCATGAACCAGTCCTGTGTACTGACTGGCACTTGCAATGACACAGCACCATAGAGGTTCTCATTTTGTTGCATTCTGCAGATATACTAAACTGAGGGTTGGAGGTTCAAGTCTCTAGCATCTTCCCAGAAGGTAATGATAAACCACTCTTCGATATCGGGCAAGAAAACTGCATGGAGAATCTGTGGCTGCATCTGCACACATTTAAAACACACACACCTCAGAAGTGGGTTAGAGGTGGTAGCATGTGGATGCTAGTGTTCCCATCCCAACTCTAATCCAAAATAAAGGCCGGGGAATGCAACTGTCTGGGCTTTGATGTGGATTCAGAAACCAGCATGGAGACTCTACCATCCCTAAGCTGTTTTTGAGCCACTTCTCTTTACTATATGCAGACACAACCTATGTAGTCACTAAAAATCTTTCCATAAATGCCCCTTATTCTGGGCTAGGGATATGCAAAAATATTCAAAATATTCATTATTTGAATTTGGCCAAATTCAGACATTAAAATTTAAATCAAACGTTCAAGACATTCATTTTTAAAAAATTCAAACAAATACGAATATTTTGAATCATTCATATGAATAATTCGGACATTTGTATGTGTACAGATACATACGCATTACATACATATCCATATTCGTATCTGAGAAATTGCTGGCCAGTGGACATGGTCTAGCTTGGCTGACAGTTGCTCTAAATCTAAAAAACAACAACCCATTTTAACAAAAACTAAAATAGACGTGGTCCTTGGCTATAAAGAAAGGTTTAAACTCAGTATTGTGATAGGCAGGAAGTGGCGAGTGACATGCATCCCTATTATCCTGCTGAAGAAATCATTCTCCTAGATCAATTATAGAATTTCAAATTAGATTTCTTCATTAAACTGATTGCCTACTGAGGTGACGTTTGCCTTACGAGACAGTATTTGCTGTTTCATTAGGATGCTCCTCTAGACAAAAATGTTTAGAAACCTCACCAGCCTAGCAATGAGCAGCATCATTTTGTATCTCCATTTTACTACTGGACTGAGGATTGCTCTGCAACTGGACCAGTGCCTTGATATGCAAGAGTGCCTCTTACAATCATCAAATAAACCGTCTGATAAGGGATCGGTATTAACATCGACCCTCTACGAACTCATTGGCTGATCTGCCCAGATTAGCTAAGGGAATGTTGTATTCCTGCTTACAAGTGCAAATCCTGCATAACTTAATACGCAAGTGTCGTACATATATGTATGTCCAGAAGCAAGACAAGAAGCTGCATGCATCTTCCTGAAAAGTCACCAAGAGTGAATGTGGAGCTTGAGTCAAACACTGTTAGCAATGCTTGATCTAAAGCCTGGAGTGTAATGTCCCCTTTACCCCAAAGTATCCCTACAAGAGGGAAAACTAGGAACATCCATTTGTTTGGCTACCCAGCTGAAAAACTGGTGTGCCTCTCAGGAAATTAGAAAACACATATGACAGGGGAATCATCTTTGTTTTGTCACCACAGAACGTCCAGTGTGAAGCATCTGGAAGAACTACACCTGGGTAATGTGTTTTATAAATGCTCTACTTATTTCAAAAAACTTAGATTTATAACTCCTATATGAGGATCAAATAAATAAATAAATTGCTCCATTAAACACAGGACTTTAGTATAAGGCTTAATTGTTTATTTAGGATTGCAGTCAATACAATTTAGCATAACTGTAGCTCAGTGGAAGGCAGAGGGTTGCTGCTCACTCATCTTTCCTAGGAGTAGGCAAAAGCAACCACTTTTATATCTCTGCCAAGAAAATTGCATAGAGATACCCATTAAGTTGCCTATGCAGCCAACCAGGAGTCAGTCACAACACAGCAACAAATATTAAAATACGTGTTCCAATATTTGTGAATCATCATAATGTTTTTGCATTTCTGTTAGAAAACTAGAAAATATAACTAGAGTTGTTTCATTACCAGACAATAGCGTAGAATGACTGCCCCTACACTGCCACTACTAAGGGAACAACCATCTTAAACTTTTGTTTTAAAATAGCCGCTGCTCCTTCAGAAGCCATCTTAAAAAGAGGTCTCCAAGGCGCCCAACCAACCTCATGGTGACGACTGCGCTTATAATTTATTATTGGTATTTCAATCCCGCCCTATTCCCGAAGGTCTCGGAGAGGGTAACATTTAAAACCAGACATATATTAAAACAACAACCGTATATATTAAAACAGTAATAGTTTCTGTAAAGTGGGAAGAGACAATATATTCCCATTTAGCCAAAGGCCAGGGCAAAGAGGAGCATCTTCACTGCCCCCCTAAACATATATTGTGAAGGAGCGTGACGCACCTCAAGGGGTAGACTATTCCATAGCCTGGGGGCCATCACTGAGAAGGCCCTCTCCCAGGTGCCCTCTCCTTTTATTACTGACGGTGGTGGGACCACCAGGAGGGCTTCCCCTCCAGACCTTAAGGTCCCTTCACATGCTCCTAGCGAATCCTGCCACAAGGGCAAGCCTGACGGAGGGGGGGGGGCTCATAAGGGGCCTGCCTCATCGAGAAAAGCAGCCAGACAGACAGAGGCTGAGGAGTCGTGGCGCCCCAGATGTAGCCCAAATAAGCGCCCCCTTAGGAGACTCTGGCTTGGCGCTCTTGGTTTTCGAAATTCCATTTCCAGCCGCAGCCAGTACGTCAGTTCCGGGGAGCTAAGCGCTGTTTGGCCCTCTTGCACGATGCTCCGGAAGCGGCCACTCAGACTCCACCTCTCCAACTCGGAAGTGGTTCCTCGTTCCCTTTTCCGGTGAGGAGGAGGCTGCCGTTGCCGCCACTTGGGCCAGAGCCGGGGGGCTGTCTCCGGGGGCCGGGAGGGGCCGGGAAATGGGCAGCGGGAGGGAGAACATGAGTGGCTTTCCTCGTCAAGGAACACTTCCGGGGCTAGGTCACCCGGAAGCGGAAGATAAGGGCTGCCTGCTGTCCGCCTGGCTGTCCGGGGGAGCGGCGGCGGCAGGCGGCGGCGGCGGCTCGGGGACGGCCCCCTCCCAGCTGGTGGCCCGTGCGTCGCTGGACTCCGCGTCGGCTCGGCCGCTGTTCCCTGCCTCGGCCCGGGCGGGTCGGAGAGCGAGGGGCCGCGGGCGGGGTCAGTGCAAGCGAAAGGACGCGGCGAGCGCGGTGGCTTGGTTTGGGGGAGGGGCGGCTTGGGGTGGGGGCAGGCCTGGGGGCCCCTGCTTGCTCGGTCACAGTTGGCAGGTCGCTGGCAGTGTGAATGGGACTCCTCTGAAGCAGGGGATAGGCTGCTCACTAACTCTGCAAGGGTAGTTTTGGGACTGAGTAAAAAAAAACCAAGTCGGTTCTTCCCACGGTGCACCAGCTTAATGCCATTTGCTATCTGCAAGTGTTTACGAGAGGATGAATTGGAGGGGCACAATGATAGGTGGCCATGGGACTCGGTGACAGGTGGCCATAGGAGCCGTATGGGTCCCTAATGACAATCTAGCTCAGGATGCTTTTGGAAGCCAGGTGATGATAAACAGCTTAAGAGCATTGTTGGTCTTCAGGCTTTGTGGTGAACCCCCCCCCCCTTGGACTATTGCTGCTGCTGCCCAAATCATCCTTTTATTGACACCCAACAGTCATTTGGCTAGTGTAAGCTACCTTGTGATTCTCCTGCCAGGCAGCCCCCAGCCAGAATCAAGTTTTAGTTGGGCAGCTTCTTAGCCTCGCAGTTCTGACCCTTCCCCTCCCCCCCAAAAAAACACTCCAGTTACTTGAGCTGCTATCAGCAGCAGCACATATCGATGGCAGGTAAGAAGCAGTAGCTGCTGCTGGCAGGATTACTGGCAAACTGGGCCCTCCGTTGTTAGCATGGCAGTGGAGCCTTAGCTCCTCCAGTTTCTCGAAATGCAGCAGCCCACCGGAAGAAGTTCTCTGCAGGGCTAGGTGAATTGCACTTGTTAGGCAGCTTTAAAAGTTAAGTTTTTGGCTATCTTGATTTTTTTTAATGGCTATAAATTCTAGTAGTTCCCATCCACTAAAATATGGCATTTGATTGAGCAGCAGATAACATGCTATTCTTCGTCTGTATCTTGTGGCATTGCCTACAGTACTTCATGCTTCAGCCCGAAGCTGGTTAAGTTCTGGTTGGTTTAATCTGGCAGTAAAACCAGGAATAATTATTCCTTAGTGACTGTTACTCATAGCTTGTCCTCAGTACAGTAACTTTAGACAAAAGTAAAATCTCTTGTTTTCTCCCATGGCTGTAAATTGAAGGGTAGTTTAATTTGAAGAGAGAATGGTAAATTGTTTGTTGCCATCACTTTGATATATGTAGTGTTAGCAATAGTTCTATATCTTCATCCATATTTCGTAGAGAGCAATGTAGTGTATACCCCCCTGATATCCAAAGTTTGAAATGGAAGGTAGTTCACATGTGGTGGAATTCTTTTTTCAGAGTGTGTGTATGTTATCTGTTTTTATCAGTGAATATGTACTTGGATTTGGAACTTGTTGAGGTCTTTTTCAAATCAGCCCAGATAACTACCAGTCAGCCCAGATAACTGTTGATAGGAGGTGAGAAATTTATTGAAAGCATATTATGGTTATATAATCATAATCAAGTTTATTTGAGTCTAATGTGGTGTTCTGTTCACAAGAACTATTTTGAGGTTTGTATTGCAAATACTGTATTAAAATAGGCACATAAAATTTGTGAAGCACATTTTCTAATGTTGAAGGTGAAATAGAGAAGCAGTATAATCAGTGTTTCTTGTCTATTATTGCAAGTAAAATACTAGCTATAATAATGGAAGAAGCTTTCCTTTTTTTAGATCATTATTCCTATTTAAAAATCAGCCACTGACATTTCAGCATTCCATCAGCTATATAAAGGAGAGGGGTAGTTTTGGGTTACGCCTGTATCAAACAGTGCAAAAGCTTAACAGTGAGCTAACAATTAAATTTCACATCTTGATAGTCTGTTGTAATACTATGGGAATTGTTTAGTATTTTGACTATGCTAGATAGCTTAAACACAAAGAATTGCTTAATGCTAATCTGGAAAACTATAGAGAGTTGTGTATTTACTAAACCAAATAATTTTGCCCCAGAAATTGTGGTCTTATTCTTGCTTGTTCACCATAGATGATCTATTTATTTGCATCTCCCTGGGCTGAAGAAAATAATCTCCAGACTCCTAAATTTCAAGCAGAACAACCAAATGCTGAACTGTTCAGAGCTATTAAGAACTGTTCTGCATTTCCGTTATTATAAACATTGTGCCAGGGAAGGTGCAAGCATTTAAGATTATATTAGATTGTTATGTTATGTGTATTTTTGCACCTCCTTTACTTTTTACTTGGCACCTTGGCAGTGTTTCAGAAAGAAAAGGCAAAAAAAATCTTGAACTCTGCTGAGTTTTGTTTAAATCACAGAAGCCTTTTTCTGATTATCACTGCAGTAGTGAAGAATAGACTGTCCATAGCGAAGGACAGAAGAGTCAAAGAGTTTGGAAGGTTTGGAACTTTATAGCATATTGGAAGTTTCCACCTTATTTGGCAGCTTCCTACATTTTCACAAATGGAGTTGTGTATATCTTGAAATAAAAGGAGCTGTGTCATAGTATTAATATAAAACATTCTACAGTTTGACATCAAACCATGCATCTTTCTGTCTTGCAGCTAGAATGGAAGAAACTCATTTCAACTCATCGCCATATTTCTGGCCAGCAGTGCCCACTGTCTCAGGACAGGTAAGGAACATCCAAATTTCCACATGCTCTGAAAAGGGCATATTTACCATTTTTCTATAAGTACTTGTATTCTCTCACTTTCTTTCTCTCATTGTAGATTGATAACAGCATGTTCCTTAACAAGATGAAGGAGCAGTTGTTACCTTCAGAAAAGGGCTGTGGTCTAGCTCCCCCTCACTATCCAGCATTATTGACTGTTCCCACCTCTGTGGCCCTTCCCACCAACATTTCTATGGATTCTGATACCAAACCAGAGCAGCTTACTCCACACAGCCAGGCTTCAGTGACACAGAACATTACAGTGGTACCTGTGCAATCTGCCGGGCTCATGACAACAGGTGAGAGGACTTGCAGGACTACCATCTAAGGGAATGATGATTTTGCCTGTCTCAGTAAAGGAACATATTTAACTGTTGTCTTAGATTGTGAAAAAAGTATTCTAGCGCTTTTCGCTATCTAGCATTCTGAATCCTGTTGTATCATGAAACACGTACCCATTGTCTGGGGAGTTCCAGTCTTGTGTTCCTGTCATTTGTTTATTGTATTTAATCTCAATCTTAGCAGATATGGTGCTGCCCCTCTTTTTGGGACTTCTCTGCTAGCATGATCACTCAAGGATTACAGGAATTCTAGCTCTACTATGACCACCACATTGGCTGTTCTACTCTGAGAAGATCAGAGTGTCGTACAAGTAGGGGTCTGCAATTTTGATTAACTTCTCTGTAATTTTTGGCTGCTCCACCTCTGTCCTTCCTTCACAATCTTTTCATTGAGAAGGATGAGCAGATGTTGAGCAGATATTGCTGAACATTACAGCTCCAAGGCCATGCTGTCAAACTTTATGTAGCAGCAGTGATTGCTTCTGCTCAAGAACATAAGGCTGTGGCAAGTGAACATGGGGGCGGGGGGGTAGTTTGTCCTTCCATTGTTCAGAATCCTTGAGTATATGGCTTCAGTCAACGTCTAGCATTTCTTCCAATTCTGGGGATTTGGGAAGAGCTGTGATCAAATCATCCTCGTCTACTTTTGTAGCTTCTTAATTGACAGGAATGTTGACATCTTCATACTAGATGCAGTAAGCGAGGGAGCGGGGGTTGGAAATCTCTATACATGGCTATTAATTCTCCTAGTGTAGGAAGAACAGGCAGCCTGAGATCCACCTGGCCAAGTTTGTATCAGAATGGAATTAAGAACCTGAGAGTTCACTGATAGGGAACTGATAACTTCATATTATTACTTTGATGCAGTACTCTGGATCAAAATGTTTAATATGCATATTTTCCTTTCTTGGTCCTTTCTAAGATCTGGATGGTTTCATAACTGATCTTTTTTCCCCCACTCCAGGTCCTGGGCTGGTGATCACATCTCCTTCTGGGTCTTTGGTGACAACAGCTTCTTCTGTGCAAACCTTTCCTATCTCTGCTCCCATGATTGTCTCCGCTCTGCCCCCTGGATCCCAGGCAACTCTCCAAGTAGTACCTGACCTTTCCAAAAAGGGAGCCACAGCTCTTTCAGAGGGTGGTGCAGCCAGTGGTACTGGTAATATACCTCCCAAATCTACCCGAGGTCGAAAAAAGAAGCGACTCCAGGAAACTGGCCTGCCAGAGATGAGTGATCCATTTGTATTACCAAACGATGATGAAGAAGACCAGCACAAAGATGGCAAGATGTACAGGTGTGAATATCAGATTTGAAATTGTATACAAGCAGCTGAGATTTTTGGTTTGGAATTGTAATTTTGATCTAAACACCCAAGGGTAGTTGTGGAGGTAGAAAAGAATGAGCACAAAAGGACCTTTAGTCTTGTTTTAATGTTGAGCTTGAAAGAGGCAAGTGCTCTCAAAGGAGATGAGACACATTTGGGGGGAATGTAGTAATTTCCAGCTACAGTCAATCGAACACAGAGGTGCTGAGGTGCTAAGACCCATCTCAGGTGTACCCCCTAGTTAGATAGAAACTGCTCTAGCAGTATGAATTCATTCCTAGATGCTGATTCTGGGCCCTTGCTTAAGTACATTGAATATGCATATGCTATGAATTAGTAGCAAGTCCAAGACCCTATATAATAACAAAACAACACTTTGTTATAGAAATAAAGATAGTAGTAGCATTCAGATTTGCTTGGAAACTCTTTTGTTAGATTTGTAGCAGAATAGCAAAGACAGACTGGAAAGAAGTGGTATACAGATGTCAAGAAAGTTATACCAATAAAGGAAGCATCATAGAAGCCAGGAAGAGTTAAGATAAAGAAATTGTGAGACAGCATAGATAACATATTTAATAGTCTCAAAAGGGAGAAGAGGTACAATTAAAAAGTAGTGAAATAGAGCATATAGAGTCATAAGAAAAACAAAATACACTCATTTTGAACTCAATGGTTTTACAAACCAGGACATAATCAAAAAATCTTGTCCTTTGAAAGTCGTAAACGCAACAGATCCCACTGTTTTATTAATTATTCAACAAAGATGAAGCCAAAATGGAAAAACCATGTGTGAAAAACATAGCTTGTATAACCACATTTAGTTGTTTTCTGTATGACTTTATTAGACTCTCATTATCGTTGTAGAGGAATTTTGGTCCACTTTTCTTTAATTCATTGAGGTTTGTGGGCATTTGTTTCCACACTGCTCTCTTAAGGCCCTGTCACAGCATTTCAGTTGGGTTGAAGTCTGGATTTTAACTGGGCCATTGCAGCACCTTGACTCTTCTTTTTCAGTCATTCTGTGGTGGATTTGCTGATGTGCTTGGGATCATTGTCCTGTTTCCGCGCCCACTTTTGGCCAAACGTTAGCTGTTGGATAGATGGTCTCACATTTGACTCTAGAATACTTTGGTATGCAAAGGAGTACATGGTCAATTCAAGGACTGCAAAGTGCCCAGGTCCTGTGGCTGCAAAAAAGTCGAAAAGATCACCTCTCCACCACGATGCCTGACAGTTGGTTTGAGGTGTTGGTGCTGATATGCTATGTTTGTTTTTCACCAAGCATGGTGTTGTGCATTATGGCCAAGCATCTCCACTTTGGTCTTGTCTGTCCAAAGGACATTACTCCAGAAGTCTTGTGGTTTGTTCAGACCCAGCTTTGCAAACTTAAGCCATGCTGCCACGTCCTTCTTAGAAAGGAGAGGCTTTCTCCTGGCAACCCTTCCAAACAAGCCCTGCTTGTTCAGTTTTTTTCTAATTGTACTGTCGTGGTATTGAACATTTCAGATGGTAACTGAGGCCTGTAGAGTCTTAGCTCTAGCTCTGAGTTTTTTTGCAATTTCTCTGAGCATTGCACAGTCCGAATTTGCTGGGTATTTCTGTCCTGGAAAAATTGTGAACTGTCTTGAATGTTTTCCACTTGTGAATAACCTTTTTTACTGTTGAATGATGGACTCAAAATTGTTTGGAAATGGCCTTATAACCCTTCCCAAATTGATGGGCAGCAGTAAATGCTTCTCTAAGATCACTGCTGCTGTCCCCTTGACATTGTGTTGACACATGCTGGAGTGCTTCAGACCAGCAGACTGCCACAACGTCTGCTTTCATAGAGGTGGCCGCACTTGCTGATGATCAATTGCTGCTATTTACCCTCTTAATTTTTTTGGAAGCAGTAAGGGTGCACTTAATTTTTCACATACCACTGCTTTTGCATTTTGACATAGTTTTTGTTAAATAATGACACTGTGTAATTTGTCATGTGTTGCTGTTCATCTGTGGTTTTATTCTAAGGATCAGACGTTTTACGTAGCAGGACATAGAATTCAGTGAAGGTATAGTTTGTTTTTCTCATGGCTGTATTAGCTAATCCAAGATGTGTTGGGAAATGATGGATTGTAATGTTTTTCTGAACTCCTTCAGGCATGGAGTTCTTTCACTATGGTTCTGATATGCTTCAGCGAGCGGTGCAGCACATTTGTAACTAAATTAGCAAATGCGCCTACGGCAGGTTGCTGATCCAACCTTCCTCTGCAGACTCCAGTGTTCAGAGCAGGAGCAGGTACCCGTCCAGCCCTCTCCCAGGAGCTCCATGAAAGCAGCATCGCCCACAGTAAATTAAGCTTTTCAGTGATGCCACATCAAGCTCTTTGCACACGCCTGGTACAGAGTTGCTGGATGCTAGTGGGGCAGTTTCTACCTTTCAGAAGACTTAGTACTGTTGTTGCAGTTTCACATAGCGCTACTAAAGGGACCATAAGACAGGAAATTATTTGGGTTTGGTGCTGTCTAGTGGAATCGTAATTGCTGCCTAGATATGGTGGTCTTCAGATTTATTAGTTCTTTTCTCCTAATCCTTTCAGATGGAACTTAATCTATGCTGATGAGTACGTTAACTCAGTTTGTAAACTATTAGAGCAAAAGGTATTCTGTCCGTTCCACAAAGTGTCTTTGCCTCCCAGCTACAACCTGTGTTGTGGAATCTCTCCTATGGAGACTCCAGAATTCCAGAGTTTACGTGATATTTTTGAATTAGATTCATGTACTGCCCTGTACCTTGAAGTCTCAGGGTGGATTTCAGTAAATACATAATAAAGAATTAAGAGTGGTTAAAAGCAGGGGAAGGAAGAGAACTGCCTGTTCAAAGGTGTGAATAAAGAGGTGCATTTTTACCAGTTGTCTGAAATATATAGGGTGATGATATTGAATGCACCCCAGAAAGGAGATCCTTCTATAGCCTGGGGGCTACTACAGAGAAGCCCCTCCCGCTGATTTGCTTCTTGCTCCTGTTAGCTTTTTAGCTTCATGACACTATCAAGATAATCTTTTCAGCTGTTCTTAATGCACTGGCAGATCTGTATGAAAATGCTCCTGTAGCTGTTGCGGCACAAGTGATCTAGGACTGTAAAATTTAAAAACTTTAGATTTAGCAGCAAATTGGCATGATATGCATTTAGCCAGTCCTGCTGCTGCATTCAGCATTAGATGTAGCTTCTGAATGTCTTCAAAGGCAGCCCCACATAGACTGCATATATTAGGGTTGTGTATAGCTGTCAGATGGAATTCATAATAGGTGAGTGGCAGAGCAACAGCTCTACAAGTGAAGATCCCCAGTTCAGTCACTAGCATCACTTCTGAAGAAGGGACTGGTGAAAAATTTGTCTGTTGTTGTCTGAGATTGATGAATATTGTCACCAGGAGTTGAGCTTCACTTGCAGGCAAGTTTATCTGCATAACTGTTAGAATATGGACTTTCCATTTCTAAAATGAGACTGAAAATCATTCAAGTTTCTTCTGAAAATCATCAATATCTTAATATACTTTCAGACAAAGCAGATGTTAATGCCTTTTGATCACTGGAGCTGGAGAAATTTATGGCTTATAAAAAGCAGTGGCAATGGTCATGAGTGTTGTAGTCAATCTCATTTTAGAAAGTAAATTTCAGTGTCCAGCAGTCTCTGAATTTTTTAGGGGCAGAGGTGTCAAATTGCTTAGGTCAGAATAGCTGGATTTGAACTCGGATCTTGCACTCAGATCTGATATCCAATGCTATGTAAGCTGGCAGTTTAATTGGTTCACCAGCTATAAATTCTTGCAGGTCTCTCCTGTAATAGCTTCTCTTTGATACCATAAAGTATGGCATAATGTCAAGAGTTCTTCCTGTCTTTGAACTAAGGCAGAGTGTTTGATCTGTTGCCTATTGCATAGGAAAGCAAGGGAATGGCCAGCTTCTATGAGTAGACTTGAGTTACATGGTCCATAAGTGTGATGCTGTGCAAATAACATTTAATAAACTTATACCTAGGACCATTAACATTCTTTCTGCTTCGCTCAGGTTTATCACTTTCATCTGATTAATACTAGATCTTTGATAGATTCCAAAGGCTAGGCAGGCACATGTACCTCAGGCTGCAGTTGCCCTGCTGTCCTGATCTGAAATTGTTAAGGTTGTTTCTGTTGGGAAGAGGAAAAGGGGCAAGTGAAATACCTAACTGGATGTGATCAAGCCACTGTGTGGCCCAAAGAACACTGCACACCAATGGAGTCCTTTGATCCTGTAACAACACAAAGAGACAGAGAATCTGTGCTAGATAAGGCCACGGCCCATCCAATCCAGCATCTGTTTAATATGTAGATGAGTGATAACTGTTTTTGAGATCAAAATGCAGTTCACTTTCAGAAGAAGAAGTGCTCAGTTCAAGTAGAGGGAGCCTTTCACTGCTGGTATTTTCACTGAGCTCGAATCCCTTTTCTGGTTAGCTCTAGTCAGTACAAATGAATGTTTTTGTCTTCATAAAATTTAGTTGCATTTTGCTTTTAATGTCTGTTTGGCCATCTCCCCATTCACCCCTAGTTACAGGTTACTTGTGAATAAATGAAGAAAGAGGTCCTGATAAAGAAGAAGGAGGTCCTGATACAGATCTGTGAAGGTCTCCACTAATTACATTTCTTCTTCCAGACTTGCCTGCTAATTCTCACATAGCTGTTGCAGACCTCTGCTTTTGCTCCATAGATACACAAGATTAACTGTTCAGCTTTCTGATGAGAATTTCCAAGAAGACATGACTATTTTATAGGACAAAAATCCATAATTCTTTCCCATTATGATTTAAAACAGTACGGTTGTGCCCCTAAAGTGCTGGGAGACTGTCAGGATTTTATGAGAACTAAATAGAGCTTTCTAAAAGTTGAAAAAAGAAAAACTGCTTTTTAACAACAATTAGTAAAAATGACAATATTAAGATTAAAATAGTTCTATGAGAAACCACTTCTGGCCATTGAATGTCTCCTCTGAAGAATGCCTATGCAAAATTTCCTATATGCTAGTTCCATAACAGTGATGTTGCTGATGGTTTATTACAGTTTAAAGGGGAAAAGAGCTAAGGTCTTATCTTTGGCAAGAATTCTCTGCCTATAGAAAATTCAGGTTTGAAATCTTTATTCTAAGGTCTGCACTTAGCATTACTTTTCAAGTGAATACATAGGCTCCGTTTCCTAAATGCCCTGCTTTCTCAAACCAGCTGTTGAGTTTTACTAGCTTTTACTGAGACACTTGGAAAAAACACAAATCATCTCTGTATGGTTATGACACTTGACTGCTAAAGAGCAATTGTTCTAAAATATGAAATGTTACTTAACAGATTTTGGAGCAAGTTTCCTATTTAAAAGGCAAGTACAATAATATGCTTCTGGTAGAATGCAAAAAGAGAAAAAGTTTGCCCTTTTGCTGCCCCCATGCTCATACTTTGAATGTAATGAAATCCTTTACTCTTTTGCTGTGGCATCTCCCAATAGTTCTGTAAATCTCACCCATGTAAGACACCAGGTGGAGATTTAGATTGAACATGGGCAGTTAACTGAAAAAGAAAACACTAAAAGGAAGCAACCCAATGTTTATTCGAGAATGTTTATTTGATTTATTTGTGATTGGTCACTATGACCATATCACTTGCAAATTATAATCATCTGCTTTGTTCTGGCATTTGGCCTCTACAAAGCTGAGCGAGATTACATTTCCCTGTGATGCACCATTGGCAGTTTCCACCTGGAAAAAAATTCTATCATCAGATGTACAATAGAAGCCCAGTGAAACATGCCCAAATTCTTTTAAGGCCAAGTTGATTAATCTCCCTACACGGTCACCTGTTACCACACGGGAGATGAAGTTGCTTATTTCTTCCTTGAACAATGCCAAAGCCCCAAGGTTAGATATATATTTTTTGCCCTCAGAATTATATAAAAAACACAAAGATTGGTGATCATCTCTTCTGGTAGTTCTCTTTACAATATGGGGAGAATATTAGTCGAGTACATATTGTTCCTGTATGTAAACAAATGGCAAAAACCGTCCCTAGCTTTCTAGATATAGCAGTGAACGTATATGCCAAATACTTCCTTACAAAATTGGCTGGTTGGGTAGAAAGAATGACAAGCTGGATCCTTGCTGAGCGTTCCACAATTGGCAGTTCTTTCATTTTGTTACCCGTGATTAGTAATTACAGGGGAGAACAACTTTTTGGCTGCCTTAGTTGATCTCTCCTCAGCTTTCAGTTCTATAACGAGAAAAATATTATGGGATAAATTGACAGCTCAGGAAATAAAGCAAAGACTTTTGATATTAATCAAATCATTATATTCTAATATATTTTTTAAAAGCACGGTTGGGGTCTAGTGGAATCTTGACTGATGATACCCCTGTAAGAAGTGGTTGAAGACAGTGTTATTATATATTGTATATGCCCTGTTACCTAAAACTGAAATTGGTTATCTGTTACCTGAAAATTATGCAAAAACAATATTTATTTAAATAATTCTGCAATCATTTATGTAATTTTGGTTTTGCCAATGAGGACAGAAAGGCAAGGATATTGAAGTTTTTCAGTGTTCTGGAGAAAACTTCATTGTGCAATTAAGTGGTGAGAAGAATATTCAGTCAACCTAAAGCGTAATGATTTGAGGATATTTGCTTGGGCTGTGACAAAAGGGACAAGGAAACCATAGAATTGCAAAGAATTTAGGTAGTGGCTACAGGGGAAAGTTTTACCTTTGTCTTCTGGTTGAGAATGCCCAGAAGCAGTTAGGGCTTCTAACTGAGTCAGTTTGTTCTAGTGCAGTGATGGCCAACCGATGACACGTGTGTCACAGGTGACACACCAAGCCCTTTTGGGTGACACACCTGGTCACCCTGGTACCTGAGCATGTAGTGCTAGCTTGTTCTTGAAGTGTACAAAATGCCAACTTTCAATTGAAGATTTAGCAAACGAAATTCAGCAACAAAAGTCACTACTGTAAATATTTGTTTTTACTTTTAATAAAATACATATATCAAAAATATAACTTTTTTACTAGAGCTACAAATATCACAAAATTATGGATATTTCTAGATGTGACACAGCACCTGAGTTAAGCTAGGTTTTCTTGGGAATTTTGACACACCAAGCTCAAAAGGTTCACCATCACTGGTCTAGTGGTTAGGGAACCGGACTCTTATCTGGGAATACTGGGTTTGATTCCACTCTACCCCATGAAGCCAGCTGGATGACCTTGAGCTGGTCACAGTTCTCTTCTGAGCCCTCGCAGCCCCACCTACCTCACAGGGTGTTCTGTTCTGGAGAGAAGAATAGAAAACTTTGTCAGCCACTTTGAATCCCCTTAAATGGGTGAGAAAAGCTTGGTAGAAAAGCCAACTCTCCTCCTCCTCCTCCTCCTATATAATGCATCTGGACATACAGTAAATCACAGAATGGCTGCTGGGAACATTGAAGAGAACATAGTAGTTGGAACCAGAGTATGGAGGTTGTTGCTCCTCATACCTAGTATTGGGATCCACTAATTAAAGTCTTACTTGATGCAGGCAAAAGGCATAAACAAATATCAAGATGGATTTTCTGCAGTCCTTGCTCAGAGCAGAGCCTTTCCCAACCACCAAATTCTCTGACTGGTCATGTATATGCCAGCAGATACCTTAGTCTGGGTCCTAGAAATACTGAGTGGGAAAGGGTTGAAATTGTCTATGCCTGTTGTCCCTCATTTGCATGCGTAACAATATTATGTGGTAAAGTGTTGCATGAAGTATACTTCAGGGTACAGGTATTCATGATCCTCCTCCATAATGGGGTAGGGGACATTCTACACTTAAAAAGCTAGGGTTTAGCCTAGCTTTCTGTCAGATGAGATTGTCCTATGTGTGGAAAGTCATCTTTTCTTTTTTCCTGCCAAAGGGAATTCAGATATACAGTCTCCCAGACATTGCACTAACTAGCTTCTTGTTTACGTTTGTTCTCCTGTAAATTCCCTACCCTCACAAAACTTTGGATTCTGTTGACTCTCTGATCTGGGAGAAGCTTTGGTATATTTTAGTTTCTCACAATCTACATCAGGTAGCCTCTGCTGCATTTCTATGAGTTCTACAATGGTTGCATTTGGACGAAAAGAAGACAGGAACTTTCATAACTTTAAAAAGTGTATATAAAAAAGGAATTTAAGTGGATAAACACCCACTTTAATTTCCTTCTCTATACAGCTTTCAAAATTAATGGTCCTCTTTTTCATATGACAAAGTTAATTTTATTTATGGGTTCCAGTAGGAATAAAGAATATTGTATTCAAAGCAGATCTTATATCAATCTGTATTTTTTTTGAACATAAGCTTTTTATCACTCCTTTTTTCTTCTTTACCCCTATAGTATCAACTGAAGATCCTTCTCAATAACTTGCAGTGATCACATCTGCTGTTTGTATTTGATCTTGAAACTGTAACTTGAGTGAACTGTATTTTCATAAGGTTCTATAGTGGCAGTAGTGCTTTCTACCTCTTCTCCTTAAAAGTTTAAAATGACTTACTCATTTGTGGTACTTGGTCCTAAAAAGTATAAATGTTTCTAGTAAAGCTAATCAGTACAGGTTCTCCTCATAATGTGCTACTTCCAGTTCTGAAGACAAACATGTTTTGTGATTGGTGCTGAACCATCACTTCTCAATTGCTGGTTTCCATGACCAACTGTGGTTTACAGAATGCAGTGGGGAGCTGCATTTTTCTTCCTCTTTCTGAGCAAACCTGCACTCTGAAAATATCATATTGTGTAAGGAATGCATGTGTATCCGTAATACAGTAATTCTTTGGAAATGACAGATGAACCTGGAGACAGTCTGTGTGTCACCGGTCCAAAACTATGCCTGCACTTTATATTTTAAAATTCAGGACCTATAGTGGATGGATTTCCTTACACTTTGCAAAATGTCTTTCATCAACTGTGTTGCAACACAATACAGTCCATAACTATTACTTACTGGGAGGTGGTAGATTTTTTAGATAGTGTGAATTAATGTGAGTAGGATAGCTGGACATCTTTTCAAAAGAGTCTACTGCTGTACCATTCTGGGCAGCCATTTTGGGCTGTACTCTGTCCAGTGCTGACTGAGTAGTCTGGCAGGGGGCGTGGCCTCTTCCGGAAAAGAGGGTCTAGGGGTCCAGGCCACAGCCTGTGCCAGTTTGCAGGTAAGTGCAGAAAGGCCCTCAGTTTTTAAAGGCAAATTCTTTTGTGGCTTTTAAAGAAGCAGGATACAATTCATTTTTGTTATAGTTAATATTTAGATTCAATTGAAGCTCCTTGGAACTTACAATCTTCACCTGTGTCTGAATTTTTTTCTCCTTGTGTAGAATAACTGCCTGTTTTACATGTCTGTATTTAATCAGAATGGTGCTGTTATCCTTGTGATCCGATGAGCTGCCTAAGTGCCTTTATGCTGATTCTTTCTACTTCCCATCTTCACCTCAGGTGCCGGATGTGTTCCTTGACGTTCTACTCCAAGTCAGAGATGCAGATCCACTCCAAATCCCACACTGAGGCAAAGCCGCACAAGTGCCCCCACTGCTCCAAGAGCTTTGCCAACAGCTCCTACCTGGCCCAGCACATACGCATCCATTCAGGGGCCAAGCCGTACACCTGCAGCTATTGCCAGAAGGCCTTCCGCCAGCTCTCTCATCTACAACAGCACACGCGGTAAGGAGCAAGGAGAAGGAGGGTGGGGAGGCATCCAGGTTGCATGTTGCCAGCATCTTAGCATGATGCAAGTGCCCAAGGGGAGACTACATAGCACAGCTGTCATGTTTTCCTGCTGGGAGTTCTGTTTTTAAATTGCACAGTATACAAAGGTCCCTTTCCCCACAACGTATGCTGTGTGGTCCACTGCTGAAGGGTGACTTATGGAGATGAGGGACTTTAGCCGTTCAGAGTTAGAGATTTATATTCTCTCTGGAAGTTGGAAATCTATAGGCCAGGACTGGCAATCTCCCCACACCACATCCCTGTCCCCAGCTTCCCTGCACACCTGAGCCAGAACATACTCCTCTCTCTGACCTCCTGGTGTAGCTAGATCTTGGTCTTTTGATACCTCTGCTGGAGTTCAGGGCAAGAATCCCGCTTGGTTTTCCTCCACTGTAGCCAGACAGCATGGCGCTGTTCCTCATGTTGTCATTGCTAGCCAGCTGGCGGTCATGTCCAACTGCTGCCCCTGCTCCTCCTCTTCGGCAGGATCCACTCCAAGCTCCACACGGCGATTGTCAAGCCGCACAAGTGCCCTCACTGTTCCAAGAGCTTCGCCAACACGTCATACCTGGCCCAGCACCTCCGCATCCATTCGGGGGTCAAACCGTACACGTGCCGTTACTGCCAGAAGGCGTTCCGCCAGCTCTCCCACCTTCAGCAGCACACACGGTAAGGGCCATGGAGGCTGGGGGCCCAGCCTGGCCCCCCGTGCCGTCAGCATGCACCTATTTGGAGCACGCACGTCAAGCATGCAATGGGGAGGAGGTGGGGGTGTATGATGAGCCATGTCAATTGCAAGGGAGCGGCCCACCAGAGAGGATGGAGTAGGGGCTGCAGAAAAGGCACTGACCATGCCAGGGCAGAGTGGGCATGTTTTGGCCCCGGGGAAACTTACTCCTCCCCCAGGGGGTCACAGAGAGAGAGGAGGCATGGGCCATCCGGGTCCCAAACTATGGGAAAATGGAAAGGGGCCAGGGCTGCAAATTTAGTATGTAAATGCTACCATTGTTTCAGAGGATAGAGAGTATCGAATCTTCTAGGCCAGTTTTGGGTGGGAGTAATGAGTATTTTGGAGGAGACAGGTTGATGACTGGATCTATGAGATCTTCTATTGATGCTGTGGAGGGTAGAATAAAATAAATGACTGCCTTCTCCTTCATCTGGGATCTTTGTTTCCAGTACCTTGCCCTGGCACCATCAGATATTACCGTAGCCGAGACCTTACCTTTTTTCCCCATGAGCTGCTTGCCCTTCCTTTTATTCTGCATGACCCTGCATGCTTTTCCTCTTAGCTTAGCTATATCGAGTGAGGAAGAGAGTCCCATGCACTGACCAATACAGTTGATAAGCTTGATGGAGGACAGTTCATTTCTTGCTTAGCTCAGCTATAGGACTTTCTCAGAGCACCTGGGAGTGGGATTGTTTTTTAGTTTTCTTCTGTTGATCTTCCCTTGTGCTTTTCCTTCTTGTGGTAGGATCCATACTGGAGACCGTCCTTACAAATGTGCTCACCCTGGGTGTGAGAAGGCCTTCACACAGCTTTCAAACCTGCAGGTAGAGTTTTGTTTACTAAATGCTGATCTCTCAGGTCAAAACACTATATATTTCCTCAGTGCCAGAACAAGCAGGTAGAACTGAGTTCAGTTTGGAGAAGATTTCTGGCAGTTTATTATCTGCCCATACCTGCCGCTGCAGGAGCAATATCACTGTGTCCTTTCTGCCACAGTGTCAAAGAAGATAACTCTAGGGTGGGTAGAAGAGACCAGGATTGTATAGAGAGCATGCAGTACTTCTTGGGTGTTTTTCTACTTAGCACTTAATGGGTCCTTAATGGGTGGTTAATGAGTCTTTAATGAGTACTCTAGTGCTAGTGGAAATAAACCCTAGCACTAGAGTACCCATTGAGGACTCATTAAGGGTCCTTATGGGTTCTCAAAGGGTCCTTAAAGGGTACTCTAGTGCTAAGTGGAAAAACACCCCTTGTCAGACTAAAATGCAACTTTAGAAGAATTGCAAAAGTATCAAGACTCTGGTATTCATGGAATTATGTTGGGGTAAGGTAAAATACCCTTCCAGTTGTTTCTAGGAGAGTTAAGATTAGCTCACTTATTTGTCATTAGTTAATAATAGCTACATAAAATATATGAATTGTCCTCTAGACATTCTAAATGAATCAAAAGACTTCTTTGCATTCATTTTACAATAATGAAGGGCTCTGGGAAGTCTTAAGTTGCTGTCAGATAGCAAGCCCTTGTTCCTAATACTGTAGTATAATTCAACTTCATTTGTAGTTTCTTAAGCAGTCTTAAGTGGGTTATTAACGGGTTATTCAGCAGTAGGTAACTCAAATACCTTTTAAAATGCTTGATGGCTAATATTGAATTCATCAAGGTGAATAGCAGTAAACCTAAGTGATGCTGAAATGCTCAGATACCTTCAACATGGGACACAACAATTGAAGTCAAGTGAGACTCGGAGTAACCGTAAGAGAAAAGCTTAGAATGCCATCATGTTGACCCGTTTCTGAAACTTCATTCATTGCCACATAATATAGATATTTTTCCAAGCCTTGAGTGTGAGAATAGTTTAGATAGTATGGCTTAATGAAATGTTACATCAGTGAGTAGCCCTGTCTCTGCCAGTATAAGTTGGTGAAAGTCTAAAAAACGAACAATGCTTGCTTTGAGTTTATCCTTGTAATGCCCTGCAGTTTACTTCAAAGGAACGTTGATTGCTTCCACAATCACATACTCTTTCAGCATTGTTCTTTATATCTCACTCAGAAATTCAGTGGTACCTGGCAGCTTTTGGCACCTCTAATGAACATGTGGTTCAGCAGGCAGGTGATGCAGAGTAGTAGGAGGAAGCAAAAGCTAGAAACAGTCTGAAGATGCTTGTGTACTTTGACACCAAAGTAGGGACTGGAGGCATAGGGCTGGGATCTATGTAGCTTGGTGTGGGCGCATGCACAGTCACCCACCCACAGTTTATGCATTCATAAAATAAGGGAGTGAATGTGGTGTAGCAGTTGTTAAAGTGTTATCATTCTAGGACTGGGGACAGTTGCGATTACAGAATTCATTGTGTGAGGTAGGTCCAGCTGGGGTGAAATCCTCAAGAAAGCACAAGAGAATGAGGTGAATAAGAGGGTAGGGACGTGATGCATGTGGCCTTGAAACCAGAAAAAGATGAAATATTTAAATGGAATGTGTTGAGTGTGGCATCTCTTTCTTTCTGAAGTATATCTAAGTGTATGTTGTATATAGTGTTTTTGAGTTGCCATTGGATTGTGTTGAGTGGCTTTTGAGTCTGACGAAGGGCACCAGATTGGGGAAGGCAATTTGGCATGCTAAATGTGAGGGCACATATAAAGTTCAAAATGTGCAGTGCTTGGAGGGACCAGTGTAGAGTATTTCTTTCTGAGGCTGGATCCCATTTAACTATTGACTGCTGATGAAAGGATTAGGGAAGAAAGTAATTCTAGGTAAATCCTCCACAGTATCCCTCAGCCACTGTAGAAAACAGATTCCCTTCTCATTTCAGTGCCAGGGTTCCTTCTCTCAGTAGATTTTTGAAATCAGAAATGATAACCGGGGCATAGAACGGAACGAATGCCACTGAGCCAGAGCTGGATTGATTTCCTTTCTCTCTTTTTTCAAACTGTAGTCCCACAGGCGGCAGCACAACAAAGACAAACCATTCAAGTGCCACAATTGCCACCGTGCATATACAGACGCCACCTCGTTGGAGGTTCACCTGGCCACCCATACAGTGAAACACGCCAAGATTTACAACTGCTCCATGTGCAATCGGGCCTACACCTCGGTAAGAACCTTTCGGGCGTGGGGGTTGGAGGGATAGATAGACACGGCAGGCTTTGCTAAATCAGAGCATTGCTTTGAAGAGATTGCTCTGGGCTCATGAGCCCATACCAGATCTATCTTTTGGAATGGGAAAAGGTCACTTATTTATAGGGGTGTGCACTTTTTTTTTTTTGTATTCAATTTGTATTGAATCAAATACAAGAAAATTTGCATTCGTTTGAATACATCCCCTTCAAATGTAGTGGGATTTGGAGTCAATACAAATGTTCAATCCCATACAAATGCATACATATCCCATACGAATCCTGTATAAAGTTTCATATGAATTGAAACATTCAATTCAAATGTTCATCTTTGAATGTACCAACATTCAATTTGAATTCAAATGTCCAAATTCATCAATTTCGAATGTTATGAATATTTCGTGCACATCCCTACTTATGTATATTCATTCCTCTGAATTGTTTCATGATTATTTTTATCTGTTCTGTAGGAGACGTACCTGATGAAGCATATGCGGAAACACAATATCCCTGATGCCCAGCAGCAGGTGGCAGTGGTCCAAGCCCAGGTGCAAGCCCAGGTGCAAGCGCAAGTTCAGGCTCAAACACAGGCATCACAACAACAGCAGCAGCAACAGCAGCAGCAGCAACAGCAGCAGCAGCACTTCCAGTCACCAGGTGGTGGAGCTGCTGGGGGCCCATCTGGGGACAACCCTCCAAACCCCCCGCCACAGTGTTCCTTTGACCTCACCCCTTACAAGACTTCAGAACATCATAAAGACATCTGTCTCACAGTTAGCGCCAGCACCATTCAAGTGGAGCACCTTTCCAGCTCCTAGAGACATTTGCAGAGGGGAATGGAAAACTTCTCATGCCTACTCTGTGCCCAAGGGTATTTCTTGTGATGGCCTCTCCTTGTGCAACAGTCTCTGGCCTCATCTTCTGCATCTTCCCTTTCAGGGATGGGAATGGGAGTTTTGTCCATTTAATGGCCACCCTTGGCTTGACCATTAGTGCCTCGAGAGGCAAGGCAGCGTGCTCTCCTGGAATAGATCAGAGGGCTTCCTTCTTGCAAGAAAAGGTCTCTTCATCAGCAAATGTCTTTGGTTTATCAAGGGAACACCCCCATTTCTGTCTCATTTCACAAGGCAGAAAACACCCTCTAGTACCCAGCTGATGCAAAATTGAGGGAATGCTAGGAAAAGGGTTTCCATGCTGACGGGGTGTAGGTTAATGAGGACACAGAGCCGGGCACCTCCTGAATGTTTATTTTGGGTGTAGAGTGGAGAACATTTATCTTTTTGCCCCCTGTCATGAGGGGGAGGAAGAACTCTGCTCCATCTCTAGGCGCCAAATGTATCCACCTTGCAGAACCATGGGGATGACGGAAGTCGCTTAACTCGTGTCAACCCTATAGACGGATGTAGGGCGGGGGGGAGGCAGCTGCCTTTTTGCAGTCAAGTGGAGAAGAACTTGATGGGGGGCGGGGAGGGGGGAAGGGGAAGCTGCAGCTTTTTGACTCTCAACCTCCAATGCGTGACAAGCCAGTTGCAAACATAATGTCTGAACCAAAAACACACAGCTGGTGGTAAGTGTGCCAAACTGGACATGGCCCCCTCCTTCAAAGAGAGGCGGTTGACGCAGTGATGCTTTCAACTTTACAGCTCCAAACCAGGAGGAGGAGCCAGCGGGAAAGGTCGTCCATGAACTGCTCCTCTCTATCCATCATCCAGACGCTTACTTCGCTCTCTTTGTTGCCAAGGCAAACTGGAATGAGTTGAATGTGGCGGTAACACATGAACAGCAAGAATCAGAGGAATCTTTTAAAGCATGAAGACCGGGGAAGAGGGAATGGTGGGAGGAACCACCTCTGCACAGAGAGACCAATGCAAAGGGGGAAATCTGCAAGAATAGACTCAAGCCCTTTCCCCCATTGAATTTATATATAAATATATATATATATTAAAATATATATATACAGATAGATAGATATATCTATTTGCACCCGATCCTTTTCAGCCTGCTCTGTCCTTGCTGTAACTGTTTCTATCTGTGTTTATAAAACACATTATCCTTGCGCACTTTTATTTTCAATTCTTCACCTTAAAGTTATTTTGCTGTTTTCTTCCTCTTCTCCTTAATCTTCTGGTTTCCTTAAACCATTATTTCAAAATTCTAGTTATCACTTGGATCACAGAAGCAGAAAAAGAGGTAGGAAAGCTTGTGATTATTGTGGAGCAGGATTTACAAAGATTGTGGCTTTTAAAATACATCAGTTCAGATTTCTCCCTGTATGAAGGTGCTAGTAATTAACAGTTTAATTGTGTGTCCAAAATCAGAAAGCAGAGATAGTATTTCCTTCCCTAATTCATGAGAAAACTAATGACAAATTCAGCCTAGGAGAAATAATGCATGCTGCGATTTGCAGATTGCTGTATTTCCCTCCATATAGAAAGCAGTCATGCTGGGAAGGCTGGATAATCCTGCAAATTTAGAGTAGTCTTGAATTTGTTGCATTTTTCTGCCTATCTCCACAGACCAGGCATAGCTCCATTAAAACAAAAAGAACCAGGTATGTAGACATTTCAAAATGGTGCTTTAACTACAGGGATTGTGGTGAATTTGAGATTGTGTGTTCTTTCGGTGCCAGGAATCAATACGACATCCTAACAAAGTATCCCTACAGATAGACGTGTGTAAGGGAGGATTTTGCACTTTCTGCTGATAAGAGTGAATTTTCTTGGCCTCATGAAAAATGCCTGTGATCCATGTTGCAAACATTGTAGGAGCAACAGGAATTCCATCTCCTTTTCCACACACATACAGGCAAACACACTCATTCTTGCCTTTTATATAATTACATTTTACTTGTTTTTTTAAAAAAAGGAATTTGTGGTACTTTTGGACAAGAATGGCAGACAGTTCATTGTTCTTCTATTTGTTGATCTCTCAGACTTCAGCCTGGAAGGAGTAAGCAAGGTGCGACCTGGTAGTGGATTAATATATGTGAGCACTTGTGGGCTTGTTAAAATGGACCTTGTTGTCTCTTCCATCAAAGTGAAATGCAAGATGCTCCAGGTTCAAAAATATTCTTATGTTAGAAGGAACTGATATCTTGTTACTCCGGCATGTATTTTTTCCTGTTCTTGGCCACAGCGGTTGACAAAGGTACCACATACTGCTTCCTAGTTTCAAGAGCTACACAAAACCCTAAATATTGAAACCTGACTGAAAGTATAAAAAACCTCATCTATTAGTTCCTGGTGGGACATGGTTGTCCATCAAGCCAAACAGATATTTATAGAAAGTCATTTGCTTGGGTGGGAAAAATACTTTCCTTGGCCAGCACCCAATTCCCGCCCATTTCCATCTTTAAGATCCAGGGTGAGCTATTTGGTCGACATCACCATCTCTGAATTTGACTAGAGTTTAATCTGTGAGGAGAGAGCAGAGGTTACTTTATGGTTAATACAAAACACTTTTCTATAGATATATTTGTCAAAAACAGCCAGGCCAGTGAAAATACACCTAGTTGAGAAATGCCAAGCATTCATGTCACTGGGCAGTTGTATGTATTTCACTGCATATTTTTCCAACATCAGTGCAAGGGAGAGACTTATTGGAATTTGGGTCACTGAATATTAAGAGACTTATTTCCTGTTAACCCATACCTCTTTGAGTTGCCACATCAGTTCAGTGTGAACATTTTCCCACTACTCTTGAAGCGTTCATGTTGTGTTTCCCAGAGGGAGAGGGGTATTTTAAACTTCCAACTCTACTATTGCATTAGAATTTTTTGTATTTAATTTCATTACCTTTTTTTAATAAAATAAAATTAAAAAAGAAACTCCAGAAGCCCTCTTAACCTCCATGTACTAGTTTTGTGTGGTTGAATTTTAACAAGAGTGTACATGGATGATGTATTGGAGTCAAAATATCCTCTTGTTTTACTGCAGTCTGAAAGCTTTTTAAAATAACACCTTTAGGTAAACGCAGCTGCTCTTTTCTGTTCTGAATATTACAAAATGAAATGTGTGCATGCACACATCCTTAGCTGCCTACTAAAACATTCATTAAATATATATAAAATGGGGAAGGGATAGAAGTTGGAACAGACATTCAAACTTGACACATAATTGATCCAGCTGGACTTCTCTGAGAATGTTAGTCTGAAGAACAGGTGCCACCACTGAAAAGCTCTTGTGGACATTTTCTTTATTTATTTGGCAGGGCCATGCAGAGTGAGACTTCTTCAAAGTATGGTTTAGAATCCCAAGAGATAAGCATGGCTCTGCTATCCACAGTTTTTAAGAGCTTTACATCACATGTCTTCAATTGGAAAATGGTGATAAAAGAAACTATAGTCTGAAATGTGCATGAAAGTGAGCAGTTTGGGTTTTATCAGTTCTAAAATGAAAATTTAAATACTTTGTGTCTATAACTAGTATATATGATTTGAAGATTGTTAAGGAGAAGCCCCATTTGTTCTATCCCTGGTTGAAGAAAGCCAGTTTAGTCTAGTAGTTAGGGAGCTGGACTCTTATCTGGGAATACTGGGTTTGATTCTGCACTCCTGCACAAAGCCGGCTGAGTGGCTTTGGGCTAGTCACAGCTCTCTTCTGAGCTCTCACAGCCCCACCTACCTCACAGGGTGTTCTGTTGTGGGGAGAAGAACAGAAAAGCTTTGTCAGCTGTTTTGAGTCCCCTTAAATGAGTGAGAAAAGCAGGGTAGAAAAGCTAACTCTTATTTCTGTCACCTATACATCATAGATTTCAATGTTTTGTTTTAACATTCATTTACATAAGTGGGAAGATATGATTTTATATGGATAGAGTAGATGTCGTCTCCAGAAGTTACAAATTTTCAGGGGGAGGGGAGGCAGAAAATAAAGCTTGGAAAATAGTTGTATATTTCAATTCATTAACATAGGTCCTGCTGTTCTGAACAAACTGCAGTTTTTCAGCCTCATGTGATACACTTTTCTTCAAATGGGCATGGGTTTTTTTCAGGATAGGCTTTCGCCAGTAAAAGTTGTTCTGTGTCACATATGTGGATGGCTGAACTGTTCCTTGTTTGTGCCTCACCTGATCTGAAACATCTCCAGAAGAAGAACCTAGGTCTGTATGGTGGTCTGCATTACAAAACTCATGTTGAACTCAATTCATGATGACGCTATGGGTACATCCATGGAATTTTGTTGTCAGCAATAGGAAGGTGGTTTGACTCTTGCCTTCTTCCAGGTAAATCAGTGATACGGCAATCTCTGAATTACAGAATCAGTAAGATCCAAAATGCTAGTAGTCAATCTCATTTACTTGAAAGGAGGTTGCAAAAGGAAAGGAGTGGTTTACACACAAGCACATAAGAGGAGTCCTACTGGATCAGGCCACAGATCATCTAGTCCAACATCCTGTCCCACACAGTGGCCCACCAATTGCTTATGGGCAACTCGAGCAGAAGACAAGGGCAAACTATCTGTTCTCAAATCCTAGCAAATAGCCTTAGAGGCATCCTGCCTATCCCCCAACCTGGAACATGTACCTAGGTATCCATTCTAGTAGCTACTGATACATCTTATCATCCATTAATTTACCTAACCCTTTCTCAAAGCCATGTGGCAGTGAATTCCATAGACCAATGACCCTCTAGGTGAAGAAATACTTCCCCTTGTCTGATCCCACTCTCCTACCTATCAGCTGTATAGCGTGAGCCGTTTCTAGTGTGTGATAGAGAAAAGATTTTTTCTCTGCCCACCTTTTCTATACCATGCAAGATTTTATATATTTCAATCAGGTCCCTTCTTAAAGGGCATTTTTCAAGGTTGGAGAGGCCTAGAAATTGCACACTGATTTTATAAGGGATTCATGACCGAGGCAACTGGCCCATAAAGGCAAAATAGGTAGTACTACATTGCACACATCTTCTCTACCCTTCTCTTTTCTACACACTCAGATAAGAATTAGTTGTTGCTCTCACATCTTGGGAAGACAAAATTGCCTGTCCTCCAACCTCAGATGGCTTGGTCCAGGGGAGCTGGTATTGAATGAGGTACCATCCAGAATTGTTTAGGGCATCATAGGCCAAAAACAGTGCCCTGAATTGAACCCAATGCAATGCTTGAAGTGGCCAATGGAGTGCTTGAAGTGCAGCCATAGAAGTCATTTGCAACCATCTTCCAAGCTCTCATGCGTTCTTGAATACAGCATTCTGCACTAGCTGTCCTTCAACAATCTTTGAGGTGGGCTTAAAAGGTTCTTAGTACATCTGCTCCTGAAGACCAGACATCTCTATCAAAGAATGGGTGAAGTAGGGCCAGCCATAAGTGCTCCTAGTCTCTGAGGCTTCATACATAGCAACAACTTGGAGCTTACCCAAATCCTCAACGTGGTCCTGTAGAAGAAGTGCCATCCTGCCCAGAACCAGCACTAATCCACCTCCCGATTTGAGAACTGTTCACCCAGAGAACTTCTGTCCTCCCAGGTTTCACCTGTAAGTCTGTTGGTTCTCACCCAGTCCACCACAACCATTTCCTCTGATTGTTAGGAAAGATAGGCAGAGTTGTATGTCATCCACGTACTGTTGACACCTCCCTTCAAAGCTCTAGATGACTCTGCCTAGTGGTTTCGTATGATGTTAAATAGCGTAGAGACCACGTAGAAGATTAAATATCTGAACAAAATTTGCTGGTGAATGAGATCTTACAGTAATACTAAGCAGCACCATACTTTGCAGCATGATGCACAACTCAGTGAAACTAAAATTCCCCCAATAAGGGAGGGGGGGTTCACCACCACTTGCATATCACAATAGTGACCCTGAAGGAATAATATCCAAATGTCATGTAGGCTTAGGTAAATTTGCCCTGTTGGAAATAGACACACATCTTGGGCATTAGAGCCTTCCTATCAATCTCTATTAAGCTAATCATTTGATATTATAATGATAGAGCTCCATGAGAGACCCATCAAGTGTGATACAATTTTAATGTGCTTGTTCTTAAATGTTGTAAGCCGCCCAGAGACCCTTGGGTATGGGGTGGGATATAAATATAAATAAATAAATAAAGTGCTTGTTATTTGTTCTTCAGCCTTGACAATTCAAAAGTAACCATTCATATAGGTAGAATAACTTTATACTCTAGCCAACTGAAAGCATAGGTATATTTTTATATGCAATTAAAAAAATAAGAGTATGTGACACAATTGTATAATATTAGGACATCCTCAATCAGGGAAAAAATTCAGGCCTGTACTGTGTATGATTTGGCTTCAGGGATTAAAAGCAAGTAAAATACAAGACAGTTGTCCACATGGCAGGAGGAAGAATATTCCCAAATGGAGAGAGATGGAAACAAAAGA
>MTQE01002560.1:9864195-9885995 GCA_014337955.1 Aspidoscelis marmoratus | reverse complement strand
GGGGGGGGGGGGGAAAGCAAAGCAAGAGCAGACAGAATGCTTCCAAGGATCTATGCACAGGTACGTGGTTTCCCGCTTTTTTAATTAATTAATTATATTTATATTTATATCCCGCCCTATACCCGAAGGTCCCAGGGCGGGTAACAACCTTTAACATACAGCATATCAAAAAACTATTATCAGAACAATAATAACCATTACAACATTTTAAAACCAACATGTTTTAATAGTAGTAGCAATAATAGACACAGGCATCACTCTTTTTTTTTCTGTCTCTCTCTCTTGTCGCAGCTAACGAGGGGAAGAGAATCCTGGTCTTCCTTCCTGCCTAGATTCCTCCTCCACCTCCCCAAAACATTAAGGTACATAATGGGACGGCCACATCTTTCCCACATCTGGATCTGGAGGAGTAGCGGTGACCGGGCGGAAGCCGCTTGAAGCAATGGTAAAAAATGCTTCACCTAACACAGGAAGTTACCCTTACTAAGGGCGGAAGTGAAGTTTGGAGGCGGGGAAAGAAGAAGCGCCTTAGATGCTGCTTGGCTGAACCCCAAGATGGCGGCTGGGATGTACCTGGAGCATTACCTAGATAGTAAGCCCGGGGACGGAATTGGGGCCGGACCAGGGGAGATGGCCGCTGGTTTACCAGAAGAGAGGCGCTTCAAAAGCTAGCAGCGGTTGCCTTCCTTCTGGCGCCCCCGGGGTGGGGTGGGTGGAGTGTGAAGGCTAAAGCATTGCATCTGCATTTGCATGGGTCGATTCATACCTTCTCTGGTGGGCAAATCCAAAGGTTTTTTGGTTGCCGATTTAAAATCGTAGCTAATCTCCAGCTTCCTCTTGAGTGTATCTTTATGTATTGGTAAACTGTTTATGTATTGCATTGTAATATTTCTCTATACATACATTTAAGCCTACTAGTGTGTTGTATACATATCTGCAATAATATGCATTATAAATTTAGGCATTACTTTTCTTCCTTTTGGGAATGTGACTAATGAATTGGAAGGAACCCAATAACACTTAAATTCTGTTGCAAAAGCGATGCAAAAATGTTTTGCAAAACTCTTTCCTCCTTTTTTCCTCCTCACTTGGTTTCCTGCCTAGTTTCCTCCTCCATGGACAAAAATAACGTGGCACATCCTACAATACTGTATGTTATTGATAAAATGTACCCTTCGTACTATCACTAGAGAACAGATGAAGGGATAAGTCATGCATTCCACTTTCCCCTATTGTGGAGAAATGTGGTTTGACAATTGCTACTTGTGGAATCACTATACAAATTGGAGGGATGAGGATTGTTGGTAGGTTGCAGAGATATCTACATCAAGGGATAGAGGACTTCCTACAGGGTTTGTGCATTCTTTGTACAAATGCACCATGGTGTGAATAGGCCTGGAATGAGGGAAAGATATGTAATGCTATGCGAATAATTATTAAATATAAAAACCACAAGTATGGATATTATAAAAGTAGTAACAAAAATAAGTAGGCATTTGTATTTACTTGACAATATCACACATGATGTTTTTATTAGGTGCTTTTGAGGCAAATGTTTCTTATATACATTAATTAATGAGACAGGATTAGTTGGAATACCTTGTTAAATATCTGCTGTGTACTTGATGGGCAGCTTTGTTTTGCTGCTGGAACAGCCTTCCCTTTTATTTATTGTACAACTGTTTGAATTTAAATTGTGTCAATGAACAGTAGCTATGGACAACAGTGTAGGAAAAGAAAATAGAAACGAGTCCAAGATCCAGCTTGGTGGATTAATTGTCTTCATTTCTCCAACTTCCTCTAGGTATTGAGAATTTGCCATTTGAGTTGCAGAGAAACTTCCAGCTCATGAGGGACCTGGACCAACGAACAGAGGGTGAGTTGGGGAAGAACCGGAAGCAAGATTCCAGCTGTATTTAGATTAACAGTGTAGTGGTCTTCAACATGCCTGAGTGAGTCTCCCTTATACCAATTTTATCTTTCTTTTTGTTTCAGATCTCAAATCAGAAATTGATAAATTGGCCACAGAATATATCAGTAATGCTCGAACACTGTCTTCAGAGGAGAAACTGGGACTTCTCAAGCAAATCCAAGAGGCTTATGGGAAGTGCAAAGAGTTTGGGGACGACAAAGTGCAGTTGGCTATGCAGACATATGAGATGGTATGAGACACAGGAAGGAGGGAACCAGAGACCTTTGATAGAAGTAGCCTTATTTTTACATAAATTTTAAAAAATGAGATTTTCCTTATAAATCATTAAATCTTGGGAAGAACTTTCACCTGGGTAGTAGAGGCCTTCCTGTTCCTGCAATCGTCTTCTGTTATCAACCTTTTTTTCTTTTTAGAATTCTTCAGGACCGTTCCTTTTTAATTCTGGTGGCATGAAATGTTACCTTGAATAACAGTCCTTCGTTCTGCTGTGTCTGTAGGTAGATAAACACATCCGGCGGTTGGACACAGATCTCGCCCGATTTGAAGCTGACCTGAAGGAAAAACAAATTGAGTCAAGCGATTATGACAGTTCATCTAGCAAAGGCAAAAAGAGTAAGTCCTAGTTTTGGAGGGAGAGGGGAGGGGAGTTAGGAATGAATGTGAAAAGGTCTCTGTGTATGAGATTGATTGTATTAGGAAAGATTTAAACTTCCATAAAGGTATAATGACAGTGTGAGTGCTGTGGATTGAGCAGCTGTGGGATTTTCATTGTATAGCTGTGGATTAGTTACAGTCTCTCAATATAAATTCAAATGTGAGCTAGTAGTAACTGTCACATTCTTTACTAAGTTTCTTAGGGCTTTTCTGCACTTGACTCGGAGGGTCAAGCTGGGGGATCTTCTGGATGGTGCATCCACATGACACAGAGCCATTTCTTAACTTGGAACAGCTCTGTGTGTCCCGGAGTATCCCCACACACAGTATACACATGGAGCACTTAAAAGTCCTCCATGCCTGTATTAGCCGCTGGGCCCGAATAGCCCAGCGAGCTACCATTTGCACATCTTCCTTGTGGAAGAAGGGGAGAGGGAGCCTGTGACTGGTGTGCTTGCAAGTGCAGATGGCTAAAGCATTCTAGTGCTATGTCTCCTAAGTCAACAGAGGCATAGTGCAAATTTCCACTTAGAGAAAGGGTAGCATACATGTCAGAAATCCGTATTTCCTGAAATGTTTAAGCTTTGTGTTTTCTCTCCAGTGGTGCCTAATAGCCTGTCAGGACTTTGACTTCCCAAACTTTTCTCTACAAGTAAATTTCCTCAAAATGAGTGCAGAGGTTGATATTACAAGGAAGCAAATGGTAGCTGTTTAAAAAATACAAAACAGTCTGGGTAGAATACAAATATGAAATTATTTTTATCTCTGATAAACAAGGCAATAAAATTGGTTCCTTTCCCAGAAGTGTGATTTTGAAAAGTCTTTTTAAAGGAATCCAGCAGTGAAGTGTAGGAGGGCCACCTAGAAATTAAAGAACTCTTAGCCTATAGTTTGTGACAAATTGGTCGAAAACTGAAATAACAAAAGAAATCTTTTTTAAAAAAATAGACCGGTAAAGAACAGAGAGTGGGTAGGAATAAATTGATAGTTCCCAACAAAGAAGAAAGTAATCAAAGTCAAACTGAGGTATTTTGCTGTTGGAGGCAAATGTGAAAGTGAAATCTACTCACCTTTTCCACTTTCAGACACTGGCTAAACTGGAATTTGAATCTTACCTTAATGTTGGTTAATAAAAAGAAGGTGACATAAGAAGGTGGCATGGGTCCCATAGGTCCTCTTCCAAGTGCCTCATCCAGCCACTACATAAGAATTCGTATTGGAATCTGTAATATTTTATTTATTCATAACTGCTTTGAAATCATGCATATGCAGTGACAGGCTTGCAGATGAATACCATGTTATTCATGTAGTTCTACAAGACTGTGTACTGTAAATTAGGGAGCATACTGGCTCAGAAAAAGAAATAATACCCTTTTTTTACTAACATGTTCAGAACCAAGAAATAGGCCTGGATCCTTGTGGACAATAGTTGCTGTGTAGTGGCAATTTCCAGAATTAGATTTCACTATTGTTTGGAAAATTTCCCCTTTCTTATGTACATTAGCAGTGAATGGATGTTGGTTGTAAATTCAGTATTAAGTTGGCTTGAAGTTTAGACTGTCTCATACTACTAGAAAAATATTATCTCTCATAAAAATATTATCTCTCATAAAAATATTATCTCTCGTAAGGGGGTTGGGGTAAAAGAAGAACAAATGCATAATATTAGAACAGTTTATCTGCAATGATTGCACACCAAGGTGCTTTTCAATTAAACCTTGAGCAAAACTTAGTTCATATTTAAAATTGCTCTACCTTCTTATATTTTGAGAATTACTTATAATACATAAAATAATAGGGTCACCAAATCAAGTTATTAATTGACTACACCTTTTTGACTGTGCAGTTCAAATTTTGTATCAAAGCTAAAATTAGTTTCAGATAAAAAAGTTAATATAGAATATATTTTATAGTTCTTGGGGGCAATTCTAAACTAGCCAAGCTACAGTTGTTCGTTTACATAATTGTAATAATAGCAAGTGAATATCCTAACTCTGCTCATCATCATTATCATCATAATTAACAAGGTTAAAGGAACACTCCCTCTCCCCACTCTGGGAGCATCCTACTTTCAGGCAGCCTACCATAGTAGCGAGCATTTGCTTTCCCTCCCCAAATGCCAATCGTCATCTGTGTTTTCGTTGCAATGGACACCAAGAAAAAAATTAAATTGATATAGATGGAAGTAAAAAGCACTGGCAAGCATTTTTGTCTGTCGCTAGGTGGCACTAAAAGCAAACAAACTGGTTTGTGGAGCTCTGATGTGGTAGTCATAAGAACATAAGAGAAGCCTTGCTGGATCAGGCCACAGCCCATCTAGTCCAGCATCCTGTCGCACACAGTGGCCCACCAAATGCTCATGGGCATCTCAAGCAGAGACAAGGACAAACCTTCTCCTGCTCTCGAGTCCCAGCAGATGGCCTTTGAAGCGCCCCAGTTCCTCCCCCCCCCCCCAGCCTGGAAGATGCATCTAGGCATTCGTTCTAGTAGCCATTGATACATCTGTCATCCATAAATTTGTCTAACCCTACCTTAAAGCCATCCAGACTGGTAGCTGTCACCACCTCTTCCGGCAGCACATTCCAAAAGCCGATGACCCTCTGGGTGAAGAAATACTTCCCCCTGTCAGACCTTATTCTCCTACCCATCAGCTTCATAGGGTGCCCCCTGGTTCTAGTGTTGTGCGATAGAGAAAATAAATTTTCTCTATCCACCCTTTCTATACCGTGCATAATTTTATATACTTCAATCAAGTCCCCTCTCAAACGCCGTCTCTCCAGACTGAAGAGGCCTAGATGTTGCAGCCTGGTTTCGTAAGGGAGGTGTTCCAGACCCTTAATCATTCTGGTTGCCCTTCTCTGCACCTTCTCTAGTTCCACAATACTAATTCCACAGTCAACAGCCATAGCACCTGCTTCTAACATCATCTATTTTCTGGCACATCACCCCCCACCCCCAAAGCCTCTTGTGTTTCATTTTTCCTGGACTTCCAATCCTACAGAAGCTCAGATAAAAATTGTTAGTATTGGAGGAAGGGGATGGACTCCCTACATGCCCTAAAACCATAGAAATTTGAGAAGTTCATAAGGAGTTTATAAGAATGCTGTCTTCTCTCTCTCTCTCTTTTCCACTTTTTTGGGGGGCTGTTTATGACGTAACTCCTCCTTAAGAACCTCTTCCAACGGAACTCCAGTTAGGAGTGGGAAGCTTCAGAATTCTGCACTATCCCCAGCTCACTGTAAGTCACCTTAGGAAAGCAGCACTTTTGTACAAAATATAAATAGAATAAAAGTATGCTAAACTAGATAATTTCCTTGAACAGTAGAAAATTTCCAACGCGGACTGAAAATTGCTCTATGAAAATCAGCATGATTTTCTAGTTTGTAATTTTTTTTAGAAGTCACATGTCACTGGTCACACTGAAAAGAAAATTATGTATCAGTTGCCAGGAAGGAACGGCAGGAAAGCTTTTTTTTTTTCCCTGTTGCATTTCAGAAGGCATCTGATCTCTACTGGGGAAGTGAGATACTGTAGTAGGTAGATCCCTGGAATTATTCAGCAGACATTTTTGAATAGCTTGTGCAATCATGCCGTATTGTTTCGCTTGGCTTGGTTTATTTGAGCAGTGGATGCAGTTTACGTATGTTGTAGTTAAGCTATTTCTGGCAGCTGCTTTTAGCATGTTGAAGAGAGATGGAACGCATTTTAAAAACAGCAAATTGTTTTTCTGCACAATTGCATTACAATTATACGCGCTGACCAAAATTTCATCCATCCAAAGGAGGGGTACTTTATTTGCTCCCCTCTGTCTGTGTTTGCACACAGAAGGCCGGGCCCAAAAAGAGAAGAAAGCTGCCCGTGCTCGCTCCAAGGGAAAGAACTCTGATGAGGAGGCACCAAAGACAGCCCAAAAGAAGCTGAAATTAGTCCGCACGTGAGTGACTGGGAAGAAGTAGCAGATTGAATCTGACAGTTTGGGTTAATAGGCATGGTCTGGTCTTCTGCAAACTCAGGTCTGGTCCTTAACGTCATTCTGGTGCCATCTAGACCCATGTTCATTGTTATGCCCAGAGACTTTGGCAGACCTGAAAATTAGGAATAACTGTAAGAAGCACCAAGCTGGCAAGTGGTTCCCAAAATAAGGTGGAGTGGGAGGGACTCTTTTTTCCCCCCTTTTTTTAGCTCTAGAAGCATCTCTTTGAGATCTTAGAGAGCAAGTGCTGTGCCAAGAATGTATTTAAAAATTGTTCACTATTAACTAATGAGAAAAGAAACATTTAGATGCTTGTATGCCAGTTTTCAGCCTGAGATTATACAGCACTTTGTAGAAAGAGTTTAAAGAAATAAATGAAATGCTGTATTAGTAACATGCTACAGATTAGGGGAAGCCCTAAGAAGCTTTAAACCTGAGGCTGCTTGCCTTTAAAAATCACGTGAGAGGCAATAGAGATGCCTGGCCCACCTTCAGAGGCAAGGAATCGGGTTCTGTAGCTGAAAATTATCGAAGGGGAAGAGATGATTACAGTGGGTTTTGTGCAGAGTGTGGTGCAGACGTTATCATGCTTACCTTACTTTTGAGGCGACTGAGCAGCTTTGTGAGCGTCTTTTCTTTCATTCTACAAAGCGGACTGTATTCTGCAGCCCTCCTGCAAACCTGCAGTGTCCTCAGATGAGCTGTAATCATTAGGGGAACCAGGAAGTCTGCCAGCAGGGCACTACTGCACCTGTTCTTTATTTTGAAAGAAAATTGTACAGGAAGTTGTTATTTTTTTTCAAAGGTGAAAGGAAGGATTCCCCTTACAAATGAAATGGGTGAGTGCAGTGATCTCAGGCACTTCATATCCAGCTTCACCTTCCTGCACTTTAATTAGAGCCCAGCAGAAGATATTGTGAGATAACTCCTCCGTGGGGCTTTTTCAGATCAGGAAGTAAAGGCAGCCAGGGAGGGTGCACAGCAGTGGAATGGAAAGAAAAACTCACCAACCTCAGCCTTCTCACAACAGTAAGGTAAGCTCAACCCTGCACCCACCGAAATGTGAAGAAATTCTGTAGTGCCTTGCACATGAGGCAAAGCAACCAAAGCATCTTTTGTGGGGGAAGAACATATAAAGAAGTTAGAGGACAGATGTCAACACGGAATTAGATCAAGCTCTTGGTTGGGGGCTGTACTAACTGTGATTTTTCCCTCTAAAGCAGCACCGAGTATGGGATGCCTTCCGTGACCTTTGGAAATGTTCACCCCTCCGATGTCCTGGACATGCCTGTGGATCCCAATGAGCCTACTTACTGCCTCTGCCACCAGGTCTCCTATGGGGAGATGATTGGTTGTGACAACCCTGATGTAAGAATCTATTTGGGAATAGAGAACAGAGAACAAGGGGGAATGGTTGCACACTCGTGGGTATCAGGAGGACTATTTTACTTTTTTCCGGGAGTTGCTACCCTAAAATATAATTTCTTTGTTTATTATGCCCTTGATACAAATCAACAGCACTCTTAAAATAAGCAAAAATGGGAAATCAGTCTTGGATGGTTTTCTGCAAAAAGGTGAAGCTCTTGAGAAATTGTTTTCCTCATGGATGGTGGGGCGTGGGTGTGTTGGAAGTAAGGCTCTCTCAGGACTCAGCTCCGTGCCCAACCTTGGTGGTCTGCAACGTCTCTTGAAGTTCTTATCTAAACTTTCCTACTACCAAAACATATGGGAAAAGGAACCCAGCAGTAGTGTAAGTGGTATCGTGTTGCCCCATCTTGCTTCTCTAGCCTTATTTGACTGCTGTTACTCTAGAATGTTGGATCCACTCGTTCGTACAGGCTTTCTTTAGGCAGGCCTCAGCAGTTTTTCCACAGAGTTAGGAAGTGAGCATTTATTCTACTGAATCCTTGTTAAAGCGTCCCCATTAGGTGGCTGCTCAGCCTCAGCTGAAATATATCAAAGAAGGGATTTTCCTGATTGTTAGTTAAGCCAATCATCCTGTGTCTTGCATTCTAGAGCTGTTTCCAGTTTGGCTAGAAGTAGTGCAGGGTTTTTGAAAAGATCCTGCAATTGCCGTGACATAGATTTGCTTACCTTTATGTCAGATGAGCTGCCTGTGAAGTCATCTTGCTGGGAGCTTCCAGACGAGAGCCAAGCATGCACCCCGGTTGTTTTGTTGTCTTTTGCATGCTCTTGGAAGTTTCCAGAGAGTTTAGCTCACGAGATGTGAATGTAAGTTGGAAACCTGGTGTTCCTGCATTGGGAAGGCTTTGGAAAAGTCTGGCAAGCCCAATGCAGTGTCGGGGGAACATGGGGTTTGCCTTGCATCTGGAAGCAGACTGAGATGATAGAAACAGGTTTTGAACCTTTGTCCTGTGACTTCTTTTAGGTATGCGTGCTATCACTGTCTTCTCAAATCTTTGAAGAATAAGAATAAGTCTCTCCTAATAGGACATCATTTCCAGTTTCTCATGGTCTTCTTTGCTCTTCACAGAGTCTGATCTGATAGGTCTGAATCCTTCTTAAAGTGCATGGCATAAAACTGGGCCACAGTACTGGCTGGAGGGGAACTGTTAGTTCCTGTGATTTGTAGACTGTAGTTCTGTTGATGTGACCAGATTTCTTTTCTTTTTTACTGCTACATACGCTACTGAGTCATATGCGGTTTGTAGTCCACTAATATTTTAAGATTCTTTTTGCACATGCTGTTGCCAAGCCATTTATTCTCCATCCTATATCTGCGCTCTTTATTCTTTTTATCAAGGCTACTTTGAATTTTGGTTCCACATTTTAGTCTCATCAGCATACATGGTGAAGAATTCCACCCATCTTGTTGCCCTGGACAGGGCCAAACGCTGCAGCATCACACTAGAAAAGTCTTTCTAGCTCGATAAGGCAGTTGGATCAGCACTCTTCAAATCTCATTATCAAATGAGTCCTGGATCCACCTACTATTAAACCTGTTCCCCACATTCTGCTAAAGAGGATACTCAATTACTGGGTTGTGTTTGATGTGTTACAAGCTAGTTGCTGTATGATCTCCTCTAAAATATCCCCACACGCAGATATTATACTTGACTGGTCTGAAGTTTCCCTCATCTTCCTTCCTGTTCTTTGTGAAGATAAAGGATAACATTGGCCCTGTGGTTGTTTACCATTTCTTAAAAGTGTTAGGGGTTGTAATAGTTCCTCAGCAAATTCCTTCACTCTGTCCCAGGAAACCTGGAATTGTTGCAGATATGAATCTATTGCAGGTAGGAGCAACTTCAAGAAACAGTCAAACTGCTTTCCAGTTATTACATGACCTGCAGCTATCAACACGGTTCTAAGAGTCTGTGAGCCTTTCCTTTAGGCTTTATAACTTCACTTCAGTGTGCCCTGAAACACTGATACACTGGAAGCTTGAAGATTTCCTTATGTATGCCTGGCAGAAAGGGGAGGGCTTTTAAAATCACATTACTATCCTGCTATCTTGTTTCCACATTGGACATGGATTGCCAGTCCAAGCTGCATGTGATGCTAAAATGTGTAGCTGTACAGGCCTGAGATATTTTCAGTCAGCATCCCCCATTTGGCAGAATGGGAAACTAAGATCTTGTCAGACCTGTGCCCTGCCTTGCCTTCGTGTGAGTTTTATGTTTAACTTTTTGCAGTTGAGAATTTGGCCTTTCTGACTTAATTTCAACCAGCCTGAATATTCCTTTTCTCCTATATTCCTTTATTTTATTTGCATATATTTTCTGGATCATCTGTTGATCTGTTTAGTTTGGGGGGTTTTAATTCCACTTTTTTGAAAACAGTAAGCTCCCTAGAGAACATTGGTTCCATTTAAGGTTCTGAAGGAGCATACAGGAAAAAATTATAAGCCTGGTAAAAGTTATATGTTGAAAGGTCTGAATGTTGAGAGACAGGGGGGAGAAAATATTTTTATAACAGGGTAAAATTTACAGAGTGACTTGCATTGCAAAGAAGAGTATCGAGGTTCAATAAATACTAGGTGCTGTAGAAAGAACAAGTGATTGAGGGATCACTAACTTGTCTCTTTGTTCTTTGTGCCCTTGACTAGTGTTCCATTGAATGGTTCCATTTTGCTTGTGTGGGCTTGACAACAAAGCCAAGAGGGAAATGGTGAGTAACTTGTTTGTTCCTAGTGCATTCTAGAGCTGTGCTTAGACTGTTGGCCTTTGAAAGACCTGAAATATCACACTGTAGTGAAGGAGAGGGCTTGCCCTGGTACTAGGTAGCCGTGAAAATATTTTGAGCTGGGCCATCCAACACGTGGGCTGAAGGTTAGTTTGTCTTTTTTGCAGAGTACTACACCTTTCTTTATGCAGAATTAGTAGCACCTATTGGCTTTTGTGGTTGAAGGAGCTAGGGCTGTATTTAGTGATAGGATGCTGACCTAAGATATGGAAGATCTCTTCCTGTCTGCACAGCCCCATCTCTTCTGTATAACATGTCTATGAGCTGCGTTCTGCACCACCTGCAGCCCCATATAAAGCACATTACAGTAGTCCTGTCTGGATGTTACCAGAGCATGGATAAACGCGGCCAAATCATCTCTGCCCAGAAAGGGCCTTTGCTGTTGAAGCAGCCATAGTTGGAAACAGGGACTCTTCCAGGCATGCCTGCAGTTGAACAGCCACAGCCCTCTCTGATACTTTGCCCAAAACAGGTATGTTGACCGCCATGAGATAGTTGTTTAAATCTTCTGGATCCAGGGAGGCCCTCTTGAGGGGAGGGAGCATACCTCTGCCTTTTCAAGATTGGGCAGGACTACCTCTTCTACTCCCTGGACCCACCTGGTTATATCTTGCCGGCAAGCTTTTATCAGCCAGGAATGGCAGGGGTTGAGAGAGCATGTGGTTGGCCAAACTCCCACAAGTTGCTTGTCCACATCCTCAGGCCACATCCTACAGTTCTGAAACAGTGTATATTTGCAGTCTTACAGAAAACAAAATGCTCTTTGTTCATCTTCAGTGTATTGTCCGTGGCTTTATATATTTGTGTGGCAGCACTTGCACAATACGTTTTGGAATCTCGTTTCTTATTTCATTATTTCAAGGATAACAGATTGGTTGCTGTTAGCATCATGCAACATAAAGAGGAAGAAAACCGAAGAACCATATTTTGGGCTCTGCATGCTACACAGCTCTCTCTCTCTGTCTGTCTCTCTGTCTCTCTGTCTCTCTGTCTCTCGCTGTCTGTGTGTGTACGTACACACATATATACATACATACTGGCATGTGATATGTTGCAGAATTGCAGAATCAAGAAGCTTGTTCATAGCTGCCCTGCTTTCAATCTTCAATGGCATTTCTCTTTTGAATCCTTTTACTCTGACATATCCCTACTTCTTCTGTGTTCATGGGCCTTCCTTCTCAGTGTCAATATTTTTTGTCCTCTCCTTCCCCCTGCCTTTAATTATATTTTTAAATACACTGGTTGCCTCAACAGGTTTTGTGGTAACCACATTCAGGCTTTTTGTATACAAAGTACGGTAGTACACAACAATTTAAATTAAAAAGTTGTAAAACCCAGTCTCTGGAAAAATCTTCAGGTTTTACCATGAAAGTTGGGGAAAAATCCATAAATGGGGACATCCTAATACACTTCAGAACCTGAAGTGGAAAACCTCATGCTTCCCCCTTCCTTCTGCATAGCATCACTGTGGAACTTTCCTTGGTTTTCCTTAAAGGATCATCCATACAAGAGCCTGACGAGTTATGCCTCCTTTATCCAACATGATTTCCAATGTGCTGTCTAGAATGGCACTCCAAATCTGAAATGTTCTCTTGTTCTTATCATAGTAATGCCTCCCCCCCCCCCAAAAAAAATATTAATGTTGCCACTCTGCCCTGGTACATACAATTCAGATCGCTTAATTTTTATGTATAAAATGGGAGGTTTCTTAATTTGTTTCCTTTTTAAAGCAGCATTTTCCCCTAATCACTGTTGTGCCTTGCCTTTCTGCTGTAGGTTCTGTCCTCGTTGTTCCCAGGAGAGGAAGAAAAAATAAGACTCCACATCCTCTGAGGTCTCAACTGTGAGGTCAAAATACCAGTCCTGTTCCTAGAGCTTCAGAACTCTTCTTCCAGTTCCCGAGGCCTCCTTGTTAAGAGCGTCTTAACCCGGATGAGCAAAGTTACCTGTGAATGGTTTGTATCCATGTGATGGTTCCTCCGTGTGTTGAAACACTGCTCCCAGCTCTCCTGTGGGAGGCGGGATATGCCTTCTTCGTTTCTTCAGACCATTACCTTCCATATTTTCCCATGTCTGTAGCAGCTCAAAGGAACTCAAGACTTGTTTATGGGAGAAGGAATGATGCCTAAATAACTAACCGAAGAAACAATGTATTTCCTTCACATTTCTTGATTTGTGTCCCAGAAGAGGTCAATCCTTTGTTCAATAAGCTGTTTCAAGAAGACGGGCTTCCTAACTTTTCCCCTTCCTCTGCAACATTCCATGTTTTTAAGAGAGAGAAACCATTTAGGGTCAGCTAGAATGTCTCTCCTTTTCTTCATGAGGGAGTTCCTCTGCTGAGGGTGTTTTTTCCTCCCTTCTGAATGAAGTATTCATGAGTTTTGTAACGAAAGCAGCCAAAATCTGTTTCTTCCTTGGTGGTGCTTGTTATTGGGGGGAAACCCCAGTTGTAACATATGGCATTAAATAAAGTCAGTTCAACAAACTTCGTTGTCATTCTTGGTTTCAGGTATAGGGGAGAATGAACTGAACTGGTGCAAGGCAACAACTATTTCTTCAAGCACAAAAAAATGGCTCCCAGAGGAAAGCAGTTTTCCAAACCTGGTGTTGCAGCCAAAAAAGTCTTCTTCCTTATTGGTCAGGATGTCACTCTCAGAGATGGTCAGTTACAGTTGGCCGCAGTGTCTGAACATGTTGATTGGGAAACATGTTGATAGGTCAGATGAGCAAACCATACCTCACTGATTTATTTCATGCCAGTATCAAAATGATGATTGCAAAAAGAGGCAACTTTTTTTTCTTACCCTACGCATTTTATATATTTAAGAGTTTATAACCTCCCTTTCACCAAAGAGTACAAGGCAGGTCACAATAATAAATATATAGAACATTAAAACATACTTAAAATCTAACCACCTGTACCACACAGATGTCTTTTAGCCCTGACCAGACAGTACCTAGAAAGGGTTAGGGTTAGTTTCTAACCAGGTGTTGAAAACCATATAATGTAGGCACCTGGCGAACCTCAAGAAGAGTCTGGGGGACACCACAGGAAAGCCTTTCCTGCATGTTTCTGTTCCACGCAGCTTGTGAGAGAGGAGGAACCACAAGAAGGCCTTCTCCCTGCAATCTCAATACATGAGCAGATTTTATTTGTTTGTTTGTTTGTATTTCTATCCCTCCCTATACCCAAAGGTCTCTGGGCGGGTTACAATATTATATTACTCTTAGACAGGTCCCTGCCCTCAGGCTTACAATCTAAAGAGACAAGAAACAAAAGGAAAATGGTGTGGGAGGGAACAGGGAACAGCAAAAGGCAAGCATTTGAGGTCTTCAGATCCAATTCTTCAGTTCATTTCTTATTGCTGGAATTTTCTTATTCTCTTTACTTTGAATTTTCTCTTCATTGATGACAAACCGGAAGACGGTAGAGATGGTCAGCCAGCATCTACTCAGCCCCACCTTGCTCGGCCTCAGGAGCAGATGTTTCCTCAACTGGTGGATCCACTGCCGTAGTCTCTTTGCCATCTTGTGATGGGAGCAGTTGGAGGAGGGAGGGGCACTGCTGGGAGCAAGACGGCAGAGCCCAGCCTGCTCCCTCTTTTATAATCTAGTCCTACACTCCTCAGATAACCTCTGAAGAAACTGTTTCTCATTTAGGCAACTGAATCCCAAACTGTCAGTAAATGAATACCTATACCTTCAGGTAGTTTTAGATATGGGCCCTTTCTGCACTGTGCTTTATTCTGGATTATATCCTAGAATAGAGACTGTCTGTCCACACGCTTATACAGACTACAGCAGATCTCAAGCCATACTTTTACAGACGCTGCTTCACTATCATCTCTGGTGAAATGAGAACTGACATCCACAGAGTGGGATCACAGGGCAGCAGAAGAGAGCAAAGCTGGTCACAGCTTTCATTGATAAGTACATGGATAGTGTTCAAAGGGCTGCTTCATCCATGGTCAAACTTGAATGAAAATAGTTGCTCTAAATGATAATTGTTCTGGAAAAGCAGCTAATGAATAAATAGCTTTTCTCTAACTTCTGTCTTTAGCACATCATTACTACCTTTCCCTACTTACCCATTTCTTTTGTGCTTTCTAACTTTCTTCCACTTACTGTATTTGTTTGATTCCTTTTAGTTTTGTTCTGGTTGGAACTGTGGGCAATAGTGGAAAGTTAAGCACAGAAATTCAAATAATAAATAGCTCATACTCCTTGCTTTGGTGATGTGGCTTCTGTAACTACATATTCATGTGTACCACCTTTGAGTGGTTATTTTATTTAACCTGGGCTTTTATTTGGGAAAGTGAAGGTCATGTTGGGTTGCGTATGAATGCATGGATAAATGCATACACATTTCCTGGCGATAGCACAGAAGTAGATTGCCAAGGGTTACTTCTAGGATATTTTCCCACTTTTCAATCTAGCTATATAACACCTAGAATTCCTTGGTCAAGTGCTAATCAGGTTTGACTTTTCTGAAATCAGACACACCAAAAATGGGAGGGAAAGTGAAAGACAACCAGAATTTAGAGACTTCTTCTGCAAACAAACAATCTGCTTTATTTCCAATATACAATAATGGAAGTTGTTCCAGGAAAACAGTACTGTACATTTTATTTTTTAAAATTATGAACATGCCTTCTGTCGAATAACGCAGGAAAGATATCATGGGATAAAAAGATTTTGCCTCGAAATGGGTAAGCATTCATGTTTCAGCAGAAGGCTATTACAAAAGTGTTGTCTTGGAAAGATGCCAGACTGACCTCGATTCAAGAGCTTCAGCAAAGTCCCCCCATTCTGCATTCAGGATACCAAGCAGGAATTCTGGAACCACAAGTGCTACTTTTGCTGTGGGCACCAGGTCAGTATGTCCCCTTTTCTGCAAGTTCCATGAAAACAGGACTCTGCAGCAGGGCTGGAAAACTACTGTAGCTGCTGAAAACTAGCCCCATGCACCTCCCATTTCTTGCAGATGCCAGGGCACTCTCCCCTATGCAAGGAGAGGAGAGAAAATGCACTTTGAAATCAAGCCAGTGTCAGCCAAATGATCCAAGCACCTAAGCATCCCGTCCTCTCTGAGTTACGATGCCTTCTTTCTTTCTGCATTTCAGTGGAGCTTTTGAGTTAGAGGAAGAGATCTACTTTCTGAATTGCAAAATGGAAGTCCAGACTACCTTAGTCCCAGAATGCACATTTGTTGCTCTCACCCTAGGAATTTCAGGGGGTCCTTGGTCCACCTGGCAACTCATTATGCCCCACAATTCATGATACACCCTTTCCCTTTTCCATAACTCAGCAGCTATTCTTGCCCTGCCCCACCCCTCCATGAGCAAAAATCATGTATAAAGTTATGCTGTCAAACTGAACACCTGTTTCTTCAATTCGATGGTGAACATTTAATTGAGCAAATGGCCTTTTGCATTCAATTTTGAACGTGTTTGAAAACACATTTTCTCCACTGAATAAAGCCCTTTTCGAGGGCAAAAAGACAGTGAACCCAACTATAGATTGAATAGTTTGTGTTCACAAATGGGAGACTGCATTCAGTTTGTTCATGTTTCTGGATATGCAAAACACTGCTTGTTTGGTCTGATGTGAACATCCATGAACATGAAATGTTGTTTTCAAACTCAAACCAAACATTGCACATCTCTTTATTATAGCGTGATACAATTTTAATGTGCTTGTTCTTAAATGTTGTTAGCCGCCCAGAGACCCTCGGGTATGGGGCGGGATATAAATATAAATATAAATATAAATATAAATATAAATATAAATATAAATATAAATATAAATATAAATATAAATATAAATAAATAAATAAATAAATAAATAAATAAATAAATAAATAAATAAATAAATAAATAAATGGTATTCACATCTTAGCCCTAGTTAAATCATACAGATTGGGAAATTAGTTTCCAATGCTACCAGTAGGTGGAGTATCTGTTTGAAGGTGCCAAGCCTACTGGGTCATCAGGCTGCTGTCATGATCAGCTAGCCAGCCAACAATTGTAGAATCAATGAGACATAATACTCATTTACAGAACTAGGAATCAAGGATATGAAAACCAAGATTTCCCTCATGTAATAATTTGCCTGGATGAAAATCTGCATGCATCCTCCTCTTTCTCCTCCTCCTCCTCCTCCTCTTCACTTCTTCCTGTTTTCAATCCATATTTGTCTCTATACCTTTATAGTGCCATAGGTGACAACTTCAGAGCACAGGCAAAGAACACAGAATCTGAGGTACAGCCAGTCCAGAACCCCAAGGGTGCTGTGGTATTTAGGGTCATCGAGTCCAACCCTTTGCTCACTGTAGGATTTCCTAAACCATCCCAGACAGATGTAGGACCAGCATCTGCTTGAAGACCTCCATTGAAGCAGAGCTCACTACCTCCTGTAGCAACCTATTCCACTGATTGATTGCCCTTACTGTCAGGAAGTTGTTCCTAATATCTAATCTGTATTGACTCCCTTGAAGTTTCATACAATTGTTTCTAGTCCAGCCCTTTGGATACTTGAATACCATGATCATGTCTCTTCTCAGTCTTCTCTTTTGCAGACTAAATATTTAGATTCTTCAACCTTTCTCTTATAAGACACACATAGTCCTCTTAGGATGTCCTTATTAGATGCAGCTGCCTGCACAGATACGTGGCCAAAGAGTCTTCCTAATGTGCACAATTCAGATGGTTCTGTGCTCAAGGAGCATTCACTGGGTCCTTAGAACTCCATAGAGCACTACAAAGGTAAAACACTGAGGAGAGCTCTGACAGGTACTCTGCAGCAATATACAGGACTGTGCTGTCTGGATCTACCTAGCCTAGTGTGCTGCTTGTCAGAGAGCACAAGAGAATAACCAGCTTATTGGAAGTTCCTCTGTTCAGTGTTTCCCTTATTTGGAACAGTGGCAGGCATGGAAAAAGCACTGTGCCACCACTGCAAGCCATAGCAAGACTGACAAAGATCACTCTAAAGGCACTGATTCTGTCCTTATGCGGTACCTGCCTAAGGGCCTATTCACACATACTTCCCTGGAGAACTTTGAGGTGCCCCAGCACAGGTCATCTGCACTGCACAGAGCTGCTTCTATCCTGGAAGCAGCTCTATGTGTGCCAGAGTGATCACCGTGTGTACAGATTGCACGCCAGCATCACCCGGTCACGGTGGCAACGGCACCATGCATGCCTGTTGGTGCAGCTGCAGCAGTGATGTGATCGCCTCTAGGATAGACACAGTTGCCAGGATTCACACCTCATCAATGCTTAAGGAAGCACCGGTGAAGCTTGGAATGAATCTGGTGTCCCCAAAGTGTGGACACCAGACCCATCTCCCATCTCACACCTGACTTCCCTGGCATGATTTCCCAGGAAAGAGAAGGTACAAAAAGGCTCTAACTCTGCATTCACATATAATTTGTTAAAAACCTCCTCTGAGGTGGCTTAAAGACAGCTTAGAAATGGCTCATAGGTGGGATCATTCATGCGCCTCCCCCCTTCTCATGAACCTTCTAGGCTAGAAAAGGTGGATTAGAGATGGGATGAGAACCCAAGTGCTAAATGCTACAGTCTCTGGGGTGCTTGTGAGTAGTGGTGTGTATGAATGTAATTTTTGGGTTTCTATTCCATTTGAACTGAATATCCAAAGATTCTAATCGATTTGAATGTTTAGAATTCAAATGTATTCATGTTCTATTCAAATCAAACACATTTGTATCTATTTGAATGAATATTTGATTCATATTTGAAGAAACAAATGTTGACAACATGTGTATGTGTCTGTACAAATCTGTATGCATTCATACGCATCCCGTTTTTATCTCGTATGCATCCTGTTTTTGTCCCATATCCGTACAAATGCATACAGATATGAATAAGATGTGTATGGATACGTATCTAATGCATATATATAATGTACACATATGAATGTCCGAGTAATTCAAAATTTCATTCGAATGTTAAATTTGGATGTATAGACATTCGATTTGAATGTCTGAATTCGAATGAATTCAGTCGAATTTTGAATGTTTCAAATATTTGTGCACATCCCTACTTGTGAGCTGCTTTTTGTTGCTACTTGTTAATACGGCCTAATATTTATTTATTTATTTTATTTGTTTACATTTCTATCCCGCCCCATACCCTAAGGTCTCTGGGTGGGTCACAGCAAATTAATCACAAGATACACATTAAAAACGAAAAGTAGATTAAAAACAATATAGGCATTAAATATAGATTAAAAACACTTAAAAGTGTTTTAAGATATACACTTAGATATACACCCTTGCTAAAGGAAGCGTTGGGGAACTAACTGAATGTAAATGAACCTTACTTTTGCCTCTTCCTTGACATACGTTAAAAATTGGGGGGGGGGATTTTGTTTTTTTCCTGATTTTCCTTCCTTTGTGTTTATCCTTTGTGTTTAAGGGATGACACCATTTGTGTATTCAAATATGTTTGCTTGGTCCACAGCGCTTTGTTTTACTGGCATTTGTAAATATTTGTGTAAACCAACTATAAAGGAAAGCATGGCTCTACTAGTTTTCAAACTTGTCCTCCAAACGTCAGTCTGATAATTCCTAAAACCATTATTACTGTTTACAAAGATGTGTTGAGTAATATTCCCATGTGCTCTGCCATTCTCCACCGCATTTTTTCCGTTGACATGGGCCATTCAGAAACATGTGCTGTTTCTCAGTTAAAAATTATTTGTGAGGTACACTGGTGGGGTGGTGATTGATTGATTGATTGATTGATTGATTGATTATTCCACCCTATACCCGAAGGTCCCAGGGCAGGCAACAATGTTTAAAACCAGATATATATATTAAAAAGTAACAGTATATATTAAAACAATAGCAGTGTCCAAAAAGTGGGAAGAGCTGTGTCTTCACTGCCTTCCTAAAAGTGTAAAGTGAACATGCTTGTCACACCTCAAGGGGGAGACTATTCCATAGCCTAGGGGACATCACTTTTATTATTGAAGGGCCTCCCTCCAGGTGTTAAGGCACTGGCAGGTCGATATGACTTCTGACCTAGGGTGTACTTGGCCTTTCTATCCCCACCTAGATTCTTCTCTCTCTTGCTTCCACTGTGAGGTCATTGTGTTCTCATTCCAGCAGCTTCTGGCCTTTAAAAAGGGATGATGTGTTAGTGAGAACTGGAGGGACCTGACCAACACAAGCAAAATGGCAGTGCAAAGGCTTACGTTCCCACTGAGGCACTTTCTGGTGGGTGAGTGATTAAGTTGTCTCTCCAAAGGGGAAGCCTGGCCAGATTGGGCTTTCTGGTTCTATTCACCTTAGTCTCCTGAGACCATTAACCACCATTACCCTAACTAGCATGGCCTATGCTCTACTTATCAAATATGGATATCAAATACACAGAGGCACTTCTGAAGGCACCAAGAAGCCTACAATGCTGGTCTCTGGATCTGTAATTTTCATAGCAAAGCTGAAAACACTGGGGGAAAGAGCCCACTTTTTAATCTAATGAACTCTAACATTAGATTTACTCTTTTGTAGACACAGTAATGGCTAGATAAGCTTAGATTTAACAAATCAGTATATCAGGTATTTAATAGATTTTTATTAATTGATGTACTCAGCATGTTTACATCTCTGTTTTGAACAATAGCTGGCCTTCTTACAGTTTTTTTAAATGAAGTTTACTAAGAAATTTCTAGCATAACAATACAAAAGAAAAGACAAAAATAGAGAAGAAAGAATAGAAAAAGAAAAGAAATTGCTATAGGTAAATTTGTATTCATGTCTCTCCTTACTGATGTTACAAAAAGAAACTTACTATTTTTCAAACTCTTATGAACCTTCAAATCCTCATGTCTACAAATCCCCGATCCTCTTCACTGGGAGCATCTACTATACTCCTGGTCTCTCCTACATGCAATATTTGCACCCATTGTCCGGCACAAACTCTGCACGGGGGCAACACGGCATGAGACAACTGCGGCCGGCAGTCCTGTGCCATGTTGTGACCACCATGACAGTGGGTAGGCATGTGGCAGAAATTTCAGCGGCCATTGCTATAGCAATTTGGACAGTCAGGTACAGATTGTCTGCACCACAAGTGCCTGGAGGTAAACTAGGGACAGTGCTGGTGCTCATGGTGTGAATGCCAGCCACTGCCCCTGAATTTTACCTCAATGGGATACCATTCCCCTGAAGTTAAGTGCAAACTCATCTTTGGTCACTGTACGTTCATCGGAAATTACTCCTAGGAAAGCGTTTGTAAATTTATATACCTTTCTAGTGCTTCATTTTTATGCACTCCTAATACCAAAAAGTGTGTGGTGGGGGAAGGTATGTATTTCAGTGCACACCGATTTTGATATGTGATAGAGGTACTCGGTGCCAACGTTTTACAAAAGGACAGCTTGATCAAAGTGCATCTGAAAAGCCAGGAGCTGCTACTGGAGTATAAACATTCTGTTCACATGAGTGTGTTTGTGTGTGGCGTTGTTTATATTTCCTTTAGTAATCTATGCCTCCTTTCTACTTTTTCATGTAATTTAAAGTTCTCTTTGATGGCCTTGTTTGCCTGTATTTTGTTTGGTGACTTATTGTAATCACCTTGAAAAAATAAACATCTGATTGATTGATTGATTGATTGATTGATTGATTGATTGATTGATTGATTGATTGATTGATTGATTGATTGATTGATTGATTGATTGATTGATTGACACTTTTCCTTTAGGGATGTCAGTCTTTCTGATGCAGCGGGTCCCAAAAGCCTTGTCCTCAGAGCCAGGCACCCCTCTCTCAGACCAGGAATATGAGGTCTTTTTCGCCACTCTGAGACCCACATGGAAAGCAAATCTCGTGTGCCTAATCCGTCGTAGCAAAGGTTGTCAAGACCCCAAAATCATACAACTGGATCAGTATGAGAACCATGGTGAAATCCCAGATGGTATGTGTCAGAAGAGCACCATTTGTCATGGAAGACAGTGGTTGCACTTCTTTCTTCCTTCCTTCCTTCCTTCCTTCCTTCCTTCCTTCCTTCC
>MTQE01002560.1:9851646-9864082 GCA_014337955.1 Aspidoscelis marmoratus | reverse complement strand
TCCTTCCTTCCTTCCTTCCTTCCTTCCTTCCTTCCTTCCTTTCTTTCTGTGGAGAAATTAACTGTGGCTTCTAAATTGCTTCATGAGTTCTATATAATAGCAACTTTCAAGAAGCCTTCTTGAATACTCATTCACCATCGAGGTAAGTGTTAGTGACTTCTGTGTGGGCAGAATCTGCCCAGGCTGCCATGAGGAACCACCATAAAGAAAAGTGCTACCAGCATAGTGTTCTTCAAAGTGACAGTATACTATCTACATGCCTACTGCCATCTTTTGCCATGTAAATATCACAGTCAGAGAATGCTTCTTCCCCAGCTGCAAAGTCACTGGCCAGGGCCCTAGGTCATTTCCTGGTGTTGAAAACACAGCGCCAGTGGTGACAATGGTAACAACAGCCGTTTTGGTGAGGGGACCCTGCATGCTCACAGCTGAATTATGTAAGGGAATATGTGGATCCTGCCTTAATTCAGAAATGTCTAGAAAGTATTCTGTTGGTTTAGCACAAGCTAGGAGGTTGACCCATGTGAGTGATGAATAACAAAATATGCATTGGTCTGCTACTTTATTTCCCTTTGTTCTTTGACTTCCAGCACCACAACTATTTTCTGAATTTACAGAGGAATGGGCGTGGTTTACAGCGGCAATATTTGAAATGTGTTTTGGAAGCAAAATATTATCAGCTTCCTCAGTATTGCATTTCCCAGATATGTTGAACTGCAAGTCCATGCTGTCTATAGCCCCAGTCTGAAATATATGAAAGGCATGAGGTTGGCAAAGACCATATTTTATGATAGCAAAACTTCGTATAAGATAGAAGCGTCTCCTCTTTGGTTCCACAAAATGTTTTGAAGCTTCTGTTCACAAATTTACCTGGTGGGGCACACACTAGTTAGGGTGTGCATGAAATGCATTTCCCCCTTCAGTTCAAGTCAAATTGTTTGGCTTTGTGCAAAGAAGAAGAGTTGGCTTTTCTACCCCGCTTTTCTCACCCACTTAAGGGGACTCAAAGTGGCTGACAAAGCTTCTGTTCTTCTCCCCACAACAGAACACCCTGTGAGATAGGTGGGGCTGTGAGAGCTCAGAAGAGAGCTGTGACTAGTCCAAGGTCACCCAGCTGGCTTCATGGGGGAGGGCGGAATTGACCCCGGTATTCCCAGATAAGAGTCCGGCTCCCTAACCACTAGACCAAACTGGCTCCCAGACCAAACCCAAAAAAATATAGGGGGCTTCTCTGTCTCTTATGTCCTGGCGTGCCTCACCTTCTGGCACTGCCACCACATCCTGCCTCAAATGCTAAAGCCAGCCCTCCCAGAGGCGTGCACATAGTTGTAATGACTGCATCATTCACGGGGAATTGTAGAGAATCTCACAGGATTCCCCAGGAATCTCACAGAAATCCCTGTGATTCCTGAATTGGGCAGCCATTTCAACTGTGTGCATGCCTCAAGCAGGGCTGTCTTGAGCTTCTGAGGCAGAGAGCAACAAACAAGGACATGGCCAGACTTCAAGGTGAGGGGGACGAGCAGGGGACAAGGCAGGGGGCAACTATGGGAGATACGAGGTGGAGGTGTTCAAGGGTTCCCCCAGCCCTTTGGAGTGCTCCAGAAGATGTGTGACCAGTCATCCTCTGGCCCAAGCCTCTGGCACTCCAGCCAGTTCAAATCTATTTGGTCTGCATGTAAAACTGACAAATATATTTAGTACATCAATAATCCAGAACTCCATGCACAATTTGAGATATTTGGTTGGCTGCTAATCAGCTTATTAGAATGGCTTTGAAATATGAAGTATGTAAGCATTTTGGTCTATTTATTTTCTACCTCCAGGTCCCATCTGTGCTGACCTTCCTGATGTCAAACATTTTGAGACCTTTTGTTTATTTGCTCAATTTCGGTGCTTAAATCGGAAATTCTATACCAAGGTGAGAGGGGGAATTTTAATATGATCTATGTGAGTGATTGGGCTATAGGGTATCAGATGGTACCTGGCTCCTTAATTTTGTGATATTAGGAGATTTATTAGAAAAATTGTTCTAGTCAGAGCTTAGAAATAGTTAAGGAGTAGAGTTTTTGAATTCATTAAAGAATTGTCATAATTTCCTGAAATAGAGTATAGCATGATTTAGTCGGGATATAGTGAGGTTGCCACAGATACCTGTGGCAATCCCATCATAGCACAGACATAATTATATATTCCCCATCATATATTCCCCACTATATATTCCCATTTGAAAGGACAGGTTTGCAGTTTGGGAGTTCTCCTGAACCCAGCTATGCTCCTGGATGCCCAGGTAGAGCAGCTGTGGCCAGGAGCTCCTTTGCACGTTGTCATTCGTTGAACCAGCACCATCCCTTTCTTAAGACATCTGACCTACCATTGCTGACTCAGGCTCTAATCATGCTTATCATGCTTAGTCTTCTGCAGTGCACTCTGCATAGGGCTACTCATTCAGAAGGTTCAGATGGTACAGAACACACCTGCAAGAATTCTCTCTGGGGGTCCAAAATGGGAGCATATTAGTCCCATATTTCAAGGACTGCATTGGCTGACCATATGTTTTTGGGTTCAATTCAAGGTGCTGGTTATCATCTTCAAAGCCCTGTATGGCTTGGGCCCTAAGTCTTTGAAAGACATTCTTCCCCCATCTGATACTGCTTATCCCACAAGGTCAGCACAAGGAGCCCTATTTTACATGTCATCAGCAAAGGAAGCACAGCTGATGACACAAAGGACGGGGCCCTCTCAGTAGCTGCTCCTCAGCTTTAGAGTGCCTTTCCTATACCATTAAGGTCAGCACCATCTCCTATGGCCTTTTGGAGGAACCTGAGAACTTAATCTTCCAGAAAATGTCCCTGAGTGTGGCTATTTTTAATTGGAGCTGTTTTTACTGCATTTTTACTGTTTTTAGGGGAAATTTTCTTGCTGTACTTGTCTTTTGCTGTGAGCCACCCTGATGCCTGTAGGTGATACAGTGGGACATAGATAAAGAATGAATGAATGAAACAGATAATTAGCTTTTTTTGCTTGCAAGGTCAAGTCACGGGTTCCTCCAGATTCTTTCTTTGTTTCCCCCTGAATAGCGGATCCACTGCCCTGAGGACCCTATTGATGAAGATCTTCCCCTTCTGGAAGACATGGATATCCTCTCTCCAACTGCAACTCAGAGTACTGACACAACTATAACAGGACTTGACCTGCCATCTTCGGATGATCGCCTCCGCTCCAACATTGATGCAATTCTGAAATACTCCTTTGCAGTCTCTGGCCAGGAGCCTATGCTCAAGGATGAATACCCAGCTCCACAAACCAATTGGGAAGACAAGCTGACAACAGAGGAAACCACATTAGAAACTCTGTCAATGGAGCCTAGCCTCTCAGAATCTGAGTTCTTGGTGCCCACTCCTGAAACCTCTGAGTCAGATACCAAAGATATCAAAGTCAAGGAGGGAGTCACCGATGAGCATCTCCAACAAAGCATCCACCACCTGATTGGAATGGCATTCTCATTGGAGAAGTCCCTGAATGCACAGAATGCTGGCAAAGGTGGACAAACCGATCTGGGTATCCAGGAAGCCGTGTCACAGAACAGTGGCAGGTAAGAGCGCAACACAGCTTGAAGTCATGAGAGTTGATGGAACTGCCACCAGACTGATGCATACACATGTGTGGACTGCTAGTGGGTTCTTAACTTGCACATAGGAGAGTTCCACATGACCAAATAAAAACGTGCCAAAAGGTGCTGAGAGTGTAGTGTCTTCACATCACTGCATCTACATGGCACCCAGCCCGTTCTCAAGGGTAGAGTCCACTCTTGGAAGTGCTCCTTTTGAAAGGTAGGAAGAGCCATTCTGCAAAAGGAGCATGGTTCCAATTTACTCCTGTGGCCACCAGGTGTCAGAACAGCCATCAGCATTGCTCCAGGGCAATTACCAGCACGTTGCTTCAAGGCCCTGGATGCAAACTTTGACATTGATGAACAGGGACATAGGAGCTATACTGATGGCCCACCTCCCAAAGCAAGCACTCCGACCCAGGAGTGGACCCATCCTGTCCCCAAGCAGGAAGGGCACAGCCTTGATTCCAACCTAGAATATTCACTAGATATTTGGCTTGAAAACAGATCTTGTAGCACAGAGGGCGATTTTACAGGAAGCTACCTATGAAGCTCCCCTTCCCCACTGTGACCTCTTTTGTTGTTATTATATATTGTTGGGATTTATTCTATTTTTGTTGTGCCTTTTCTCCCACACCGTTGGGAGCTGTTGTGCAACTGGAGAAGAATCATGCAAGATTTTACATAAATAAAACTACACTGTACCAAACAGTTGAGGTACATATAGGGTGCGTCCCCATGGCTCTTTGGTGCAGTTCCAAGCACAGGATTGACAAGGGACATCCCCATGCATTTTGGATTTGGCACACGAAAAATAAAGTTTCATTCATAATAACTTTTTAAAAAATTTAAAACACCAAAAGCTGCTACGAGGTTTAGCAGCAGTAAGCACTTGAGCAGTTTTGCGCACTTCCGCTCCACCGGGGACCACAAGAATACCTGTCAACTTTAAAAGACAGAAAGTTTCCTCCTGTGCTAGTAAAGACATCTGAAATTACAGAAGCCAATTTTCCACTAACATCTCATTCATTCCAGTATAGCAATCCCACAAGTGCATAACCTTTCCCAGTGGAAAGGGAAATAAATGAGAATGTGTTATAAGCAAAATTCTGATTGCTTATCTTAAAGAAAGCATGATTTATAGGAATGCAGTTTTAAGCGGCCTAACAAACACAGGCCATGTCTCCACTTACCTCATAGGGAACTTTCCAGAGGGAATTAAGATGCCACAACTCCACTTCTGGCAGCCTGAAGTGGCCGTTAAAAGATGCCACAAATGCCCAAGGAACTCAAGATTCATGTGAAGCACATGGGAATGAAAGATATGATATTGTGTTCTATGGAGGAAACCTCATTCATTGTTGCCAAGCACCTTCACTTGCTGTAAAGAAGACCCCAAAGTGCTTGTCAATGTGACAAATAAGGCACTTCTGCTTAGACGCCTGACCCTAGGCCTCTCACCCTTGCCGTGTAGACATAAGCCACAGAAAATCCTCTGCTGGGTCAAGCCTGTGGCCAGTCTAGTCCAGCAGCCGATTCTCAAGAGTGAGACACTAGTACAAAGCATCTTTCTTTTTTACCAACAAAATGTACTTTACTTCATGATAAGTGAAAAATTATATGGAACGAGGCCATTCAGTTTATATTTCCCATAAATCTTACTTTTAATCTCAGGTGACATCTCAATTGGTGAGATCTTTCCAAGGACCAAAATATCTGTGTTGCCTTGGAGGGATGGGCCTGAGGAGGAATGGGAGCAAACGTCTGAGGTTGTGATAAGATATAGTAAAAAAAAAAAAAAAGAATCTCTGAGGCTTCTCTGAGGTGGAGGCCTGTAGCTGGAGAGGGGGAGAGAGGGACCAGGTCCACCCCATATTTTTATCTCTCCCCCCCCAAAAAAATGTTAATCACTTAACAGTAAAAATGTGACATAATTATTCACCCTCAAATTTGTGACCCCTGCCCATATGGAGCTGGCTATGAGCCTGCTGAGGTGGCTTAGAGAAGGTTTTGAAGTGGGATTGTTCACACACCACTTTGCCCTTCCCTTCTCTCATGGACATTCTGTGCTAAAAAAGGTGGATTAAAGAAGGGCTGGGAACAAGAGGGCCACACACAGTCTCAGGCATCCCTTTCTGTTTATTGTTCTTTCATTTTACATGCCTTCACCTTTCCGTTTTTGCATTAGCTTCCTAGCTGTTGATAAGGATGAAGCTCTAGTTATCCTCTGCTACGCAATGCTGCAAGACATCTGCATCTCCTCAGCTGTTAGCAAGGCCTGGAAACAAATCGAATCAAAAGTAACAGGTTTTGGTGATTTGGTAAGCCTTGATGCTTAACACCTATCTTGAGACTAAGGCTGTGTCCAGATACTGCACATCTGGCTTCACATTTGGATGCGCAGTCAGGCCGTGGGCGTCACAACGGACGCCTGACACTTTGTAGTGGCGGCACTTTATGCCGCTGCTACTGTGAACTTACCTGCTGCGGAACAATGAACACTTGCTCTACAGTATCAGGTAAATTCGAAGTTTCTCACCAGTCTGGACAGGATGGCGAGAACAGCGAATGAGAGCTGAGCCTGCAGCTTAGCTCCCATTGGCTGCCCCATCCCACGTGACATCCGCCTCACTGTGCACACCACAGAAGTCTCACAGCTTCCTGTGGGAAAGCTATGGGGAGGCTTTTGGAGTCCGGACTGCACATCGTGGCTTTGCAGCAGGTAAGTTGCACTTTTTTCTATAACAGCGGATTTTGTTCCACTAATCTGGATACTAGGGCTGTGCAGGAATATTTGAAATATTCGTTATTCAATCGAATTCAGCCAAATTTGGACATTTGAATTTGAATCAAATGTCCAGACATTTGTTTTTTAACATTAGAACCAATACGAATATTTTGAATCACTCATTCGAATAATTCAGACATTCATATGTGTACGGATACATCTGCATTACACACGTATCCGTACGTATCTTATTTGTATTTGTATGCATCCATACAGATACATCCATGATGACAATGGGATGCATATGGGCTAAAAATGGGAAATTGAATTTTCCTTAATACCTGTACCTTATATTGTTCCCATGTCTCTACTCTGAGCCAGTTTGGTCTTGTGGTTAGAGCACCGGACTCATATGTTGCAGTCATGGGGTTTGATTCCACACTCCTCCAGGAAGTCAGCTGTGTAACCTTGGACTAGTCACAGCTCTCTTTCTGGACTCTCACATCCCCACCCACCTCACAGGGTGTCGGTTGTGGGAGAAGAATAGAAAGCTTTGTCAGCCACTTTGGGTCCCCTTAAATGGGTGAGAAAAGTGGGATAGAAAAGCCAACTCTTCTTCTTCTTCTTCCCATCTGTGTTTAGATAGGCTCTATATACCTGTTGCATTCTTTCTAGACCAGACCCCAGCACCTGGTAAGCCTGGCAAGAGCTCTGGGTTTTAAAACTAGACCTATAATTTAAGTGTGCTTATACTGATTGCATTTTATAAAGTTCACATGTCCTTTTTCTTGCATAAATAATTTATACCGTCCTTAAATTGTATTAAGCTTTTGCACCTCATAATCCACCTTGAGGCCTTTCTGATAAACAACAGGATAGAAATATAAGGGATGAAACAGGTGGTGCACTTGTTGGCTGTAGGTTAGTGGGCTGCTGGTCTGAACACCTGAGCTTTGTTCTAATCCTTATCATTGTTTTATCACGCTCCAGGTATGTGATAACCTTGGTCGACGCCACGCAGACCTGTGTTCTGAGTGTGCTTTCTGTTCCTTGAAGACAGAGCAGTGCCAAGGAGCTTCCAATCTGAGACGCATCCCCTGTGATGGAACCACCTTCACAACCTACATAAATCCTGGGATTTTAGCTCAGCATCAAGCCATGGACTACACGGTAAACTAAACATTATATTGATCGGATACCAGAGAACTTTGTGGTCCAGTTCCACCATATCAAATCCTTCCTTTTCCATTTTTATCATCAGATCTCCCCTGAAATAAACGAGTATTATGGAGTTGAGACATACGCAGGCTTACAAGCAGAGTACTGGTGTGGCCGCTTGGCTACTCATGGTTGTGAGGATTATCGTGTGTCTCTGTGGTTGCAGACAGAGTATTCTTTCTTTAGAGGAGGTGATTTCCCAGACAAGGTGAGCTATAATAGAATAGCTGCCCCTTGCTTCACAGCTGTTTATTTTCTCATTTTTACCTACTTGTGTCATCTTTTGTACCTAGATCTGTGATTCAACAGGACTTGAGCATCCTACTTACTGTGCATTCAAGAGCCACCAGTGTCGGACATACAACCTCAATGGTGAGAAGGTAAGGAAAGACCTTCCCCAGCACGCCCATGCCCACAGGCCATCACTAATACTGCCTTTCACAGAGAGGAGCCAAGTATCTGACTTGGGAAAAATGGAGTCTGCTTGGTTCATTTGCTTAACTTTTCATGCCTTTCTCCTGAGAGATCTCCTTCTTCTTCAGAAATCAAATAGGGGAAAGAGGAGGCAGGTTTTTGACACTCCAATTATTCAAAACCTGCTGTAAATGAATGAAAATAATCTTTCAAATACTTTCAAGAAGCATTGAATGTGACATTTTATATTCAACAGCAGCCAACCAGAATCAAAGTCTTTCCCTGACCGCAGCCAGAAAGCACAGCTCAAGTTCTACCTAATAGTGCTTTACTGAAGCTTGCAGACAGGGACATATATGCATTGTCAGGGTCAGGAAACAGCATTTTCATTACATTCTGTATCTATAAGGTGTACCCCATCCAAGACCTCCATGGTGGCCTACTGGCCTCCCCATCTTTAGTCCCCAGGGGCTAAATCAGAGGGGCATTATCTCACTGATCTCCTGGGCTAATTAGCAGTCCTGTTCAGATGCTGACCTTGAAGACAGATAAGAGGGCAAGACACAATGAACACTTTCCTAGGTCTTGCCTCTTTGTCATTCTCAGGGTGATAGAAATTTCAGAGGCTTCAACAGGTCTATTCAAGACACCAGGCACCTTTGGGAAAATAAACAAAGGGAACAAGTGAATCCCAGGAAAAGAAGGGAGGAGAGACCAGAGGCTCCCACAAGTGTAATCTCTCTCTCTAGCAAGGAGTTGAATGGTTTCTCCCACCTCCGAATAATGATTTCAGCACCGGGGTGGGGGTAGGGTAATTCCACCTGCCAGGTAGCAGGGAAGAAATCAGCAGCAGTAGCTGGGATCACACCTTCACTTTAAACTTTCTACAATCCATCTTCAGATCCGACTGCTCACAGGCTTTCATTTCCATCTGTTTTATTTGTGGACTTCCCATTCAGGAAAGCCCAAATGGAGGGTCAAGAAAGTGAGGGCAAACTTCCCAGGTGGGAAAATAGTGTCAAGAAAGGGAACACAAAAGAGTTCACAGGCCTACATGTGCCAGGTCAAAAGGTAACCAGATTAGCATGAGGGGGAGTAAATGAGGCTTCAGTTGACACATTTTAAAAGTACACCCTTTTTCTTTTCTATTAGAGTGGGTCAACATAGCTCCATTGCCAGCAAAATGTGGTCACCATGCTCTTCCAGCTTTTACATGCATGCTGCGCATATATACATATGACCTGAGAACAAGCTGCCCCATATCCATATCAAAAGTAAACGATTAGGAACCCAAAGTGTCTCCTGCTGATTGATTGATTGAGGAAGGAAGGAAGGAGATAACACTAGTTCATCTGCCTTTAATTGGATTGTGTTCTTAGCCCTTATTTGCAAGTCATTTCTGACAACTCAGTATCTGCCCCCCATCTGTACCTTGTCTGACTTTTTTCTTTTCAGCATACCCACTTTTGCTACATCTCTTAGGTCTTTTTCTGAACTTACTACGCTTAATCCATGTTACTAGAGTCAGATTAGCTAGATCTGGATCAACCACAGCAGGAGGCATGAGCATTAAAGCAGGTTGGATAGTGGCAGGTTCAGTCTAAGGAGAGATGCAATGCAGACACCTCAGCGCTGTTCCTTATCAATGGATGCAAACGACTGGCAACAGCACCTCTGAAGCCCCAGTGCAATTGGCCCATGTCTCCACGATCAGATGTTGCATCTGAGCAGCAAAGGTGAAGTGTCTTCACAAGCGGTGTGAAGACACATTGCCACAGATGCAAGGTGTCTTCACAGGCAATGCAAAGACTCCATCGCTATCAATGCAACCATTGTTCCAAAGGTACAATGTGCATGTTTCTTAATGCCACACTCAGTCTTCCTAGTTCTGTTCTACATGCAGATTCTCCATCACTTGTTCCAGATCAGATGATACTAGTGGTACAGATTAATTACTGCATCCTTAGCACATATTTGATCCAGATTAGCACTAGTTCTACACAGACCATGTGGACAATGAGGTTCTTGATCCAGATTGCTAGGTAAGTGTAGAAAGAGTCCCTGTCTGGTACTAATCTTGTTAGAAGTTTCTAAAGGATGCCAAGTTTCTCTTTGGCTAGGCCTGGGAACAAGGAGATTTGGTCTTCAACGGGACTGAAGAAACATGGCTCTATTTTTTTTTCTTAATCTTTCATACTTTGCTTTCAGGTGATGAGGCGTGGCTGCCTAAAAAATAAGACTTACAGAGTGCTAACCAAAGAAGAAGGTGAAGAAGAAGTGCTGCTCTGGAGCCAGAAGTTCCTGGCCTTTCCTGAGGGGTGAATGAATGGAAGAGCACCAAGGAGAACTGAGCGGAGAAGGGGAGCGATAAGGCATAGAGATAGGAAAAATGCCCATTCCTCAATGTGACTGAAATACCATATGGGACCACTTCTGTTTTTTAAATACCATAGTCTCTTCTGTGCTTTTCTTGGCATAGAAAAGCTTGCTGTTTAAGAGTTGCCTCAGGAGAAAGGCACAGTTTTAAGGTAAACAACAGCTGTATTTGTCAAATCCTTGGACTCCACAACAAGGAAAAGAATCCATACTTGAAACACTGGTAGTGAGAAATGATAGATCCTATTAATCCTTTTACATCTCATAACTCTGTCAGTGAATTCAAACATGAAAAATTGCTATGTGATATACATTTTGTTTTGATACCTAAATAGCCTTTTCAGTGCATTCTGTTCAGTTTGGTGGAATTCCAAATACTTTTACCTCTTTGTTTTCACCATTTATTTTGATAGCACCTTTGTGTATATTTATGATAAAATAGTGCACACGCATGAACACCAGTAATCTGAAGTATTTTGGTCTGCATCTAGGATTGCATCCAGATGGGGGATAAATAGCACTATTATGTCTTAGTTGTGTTGAGATTGCCACACATATCTGTGGCAACCCCAATATAGCCCTGAGATATTGGGGTGAAAACCTGCTATATCCTTTTCCCTGAAAACCTGACTCTGAACATACATTTTCCTGAAATAGTTCTTTATCGTACCTGTCTGGATGCGACTGCTGGGAGCCGCCATCTTGAATGTGGCCACACATGTTGGGCCTGAAAGGCATGTGTGGTGGTGGCGATTGCACACTTTGGGGCATCTTGTGCTATTGAAATACCCACAGGGTATTCTTGAGGGACTTTATTCCAGAATATGATTTTCAAGTAGTTTCTGGAGACAGTCCACAATTCTTAATGCAGCAAAGAAGTTTTCTTACCTGGCCTACTCATTTATGTACTATTTTGACTCTTTCTAAGACCAAACCTCTTTTGGCAAACATCTTTATTTTTTTAGCCATTTAACAAAGGTTTTCTGTTTTCTTACAATTTTAAAAAGCTTATGAGCTACCGAGACTAAAGCGCGGTCTCTGCAAAGATTCTCCCATTTTCCATGGTGTCTATTGAAGACAGAATTTTACCATGATCCAAATGAGAAATCAAATCCTCTAGCAGAGAAATGTTAGCAACTGAAGATGAACATGAATTAAGAAGCACATCAAACCAGTAGGAAGGATGCATCTAAGAATGTAACAAAACAGGATGAACAAATCAGAAAGCTTCAGTTACTTTTATATTTTGGGAATTGTACCCACAGAACTTTTTTAAATGTGGGTGGCCACACATCTCCTTTTGATCCTAACCATCCCTGGTTTACTTCTCCCCTCCCCTAGGTCTGCCATGGGATAAGGGAGCTTCTTAGCCCAAAGGGTTAACCACCTTTGCTTTATGTTCAAAAATACAGTGCTGAACAAGCAGGAACATATTTATTTTATGGGCTGCTGTGTGAAGATGTTTCTGTAGGCCGGTGTATCTTTCAAGTGCTTAAGCCCATCCCTTAGTATCTGGCATAGCAGCCTGCTGTTCTGCTTCCTTGTGGATCAATTTAGACTCTCTCCACTCCATCTCGCCCTACTGCAGCGTTTTGTTTCTAAGATCTCCCTCCCTCCCTGTTTTTCTCATGCTGGCAGCCATGGATCTCCACCAGATGCCAGCATTGTCTGTGCTTGATTAAGCAACACCAGCAGAATTTACTGCTGCATCTCTCAGCCACCTCTTCCATGAGCTGTGCGGAAATCACGCCCACAGCCTATAGCTCTCACAGCCACCCACACCTGCAGATATCCTGTTTACACTGATATTCTGAGATGCTAGAGATTTCACCACAAGGATCTTTATGGCAGATTTTGGGCTGTTCACCAAGTAGATTAAGTTATGGGCAGCATAGGGCTTGAAGGAGGCACCAGTAGGTCTCATGATGTTATATCTTTAAAAGTGCCACAAAAGTGCATTTAAAAGTTCTCCCTCAACATGTTGCTACTTTATGGAATGGAGGCATGGCTTGTCAGCATGTGCAGATCTCACAAGTGCCCGTACCTGAGGACTGGAGGGTAGCAAATGTAACACCAATCTTCAAAAA
>MTQE01002560.1:9800158-9815613 GCA_014337955.1 Aspidoscelis marmoratus | reverse complement strand
CTTAAACACCATCTTTCCAGACTGAAGAGGCCTAGACGTTGCAGTCTGATAAAGGAGGTGTTCCAGCCCCTTAAATCATTCTGATACAAATCTATTCGTACGTATTCATATGAACATTTGATACATATATGTTATGAATAGATACCTATCTGATATGAACAGATATGTATCTGAAGTAAACTGATACGTATCTGACACAAATAGATATGTATCTGATACATTTCCCCAGTTTAACAAATGTCCAAACTATTTGTATGAATGACTGGAAACATTTGTATTCATTTGAATGTTAGCATACAAATATTGTAACATTTTATTCGACTTTGAATTCGGCCAAATTTCTAATGTTATGAATATTTATGTATATCCCTAGTGCCAAGCCACCTCCCAATGACCACCTCTCACACACACACACACACTCCAGAGAAAAAGGAGGTGTTATCACTTGAAAGTCTTAAATCCGACTGAGAATTAGAAGAGGGGGGGTGTGGTCATGTGTTAAACTTTTCAAATTGTCAACAAGTGTTCCATCAATAGTTTTAGATGAGAATATTTTCCCACACAAAAATGTAACATTTAACTTGATATGAAATGAATAAATTCAATTAGCGAATTGTTTCAATAATAATGCAATTTTTTTCATTAGTGTTAATACAGTGATACACAGTACAATGCCCTAAAATCAATGCAGAGTATATAGCTAGGGCAGAATATCCTGTAGCAGTTCAGAACCAGAAATTTTCATCACAAAATCCTACAAAATTCAGTGTCAACACCATCTCCATGCAACCTACATCTTCCCTTCTGTACCTAGGATAGCCAATGCAATGCTCTTTCCTATTCCTCTACTGCCCCCTGGTGTCTCAAAATGCTCCTAAAACAAGTATTCACTTGGCAGCAAAAGTGTACACAGTGCTGCCAGACATGTGAAAAATGCCAGAAGATTGCCAGGATCATGGCTAGATAATCAGATAGTCCCCATGCTGTGTGGGGTCCTTGGTGGTCAATTGGAAATTTAATTTGAAGTGAAAATAGAGTGCGGGAACCTCCACTATTTTTCCTTACCTGACATGTTTTCAACTTACCAGAAATCTTGCAAGTCTCTAATACCTGTACAATAGCAACTTCTGGGAAGTCACCAAATGTGGGGGGGGGGAGCCAGAAGAATGAGGGTGGCATGTAGTGGCCTTCTGGTAATTGATAACCAATCCAACATTCTGGAGGAATTTTGCCAGACGTGCCAGAGGAGTCTTCCATGATAGAGTAAAATTATTTTCTCTGTCATACAAACACAACACTAGAACCAGTTAGAGCCAAAAGAAGGGAAGGATTTTTTCACTGAGAGGGTCATCAGTCAATGCTGGGGTAACATCTAAGGTTTAATCCAGCCTCGGTATAACTTCAGAGCAAAAGAGCATCAGCAAAGTGACCAGCAATTTTCTTTCCATATTATTTGTCCCAAAGGTGAATTTTCTGAGTTATTTAACACAGAAGGAAAACAGTTTGTCACTTTGTTGATGTGTTCTCTCACATAGCAATAGCACTGACACATGCGCAGTCATGGAGGGCGCCACACTCAAGATAGTTGCACCCAGAAGACGGCCAGACTGGGGAGCGATCACAGGTGAGTGATCAATCATGCGGGGGATAGGATAACATTGACTAGCGATCACAAGTGCAAACGCTAGTCAACATTAGTTGATTGCACACCTTTTCCATCCATGGGACAGGAAGGGAAGTGCGAAAATGCCCCAGAAGCAGGTGAGGCTGCACAGAACATGCTAGGAGCCATCTGCATGCATGGCTACTGCAATTCCAGCTGATCTTCAGAGCCAGGGAATGAAAGTTCCTCAGCATCTCATGTTGAGCAGTATTCCTATAAACAGATCCAGAAGGGGGGCAGTTCTTGAGATGAGGGAAATGTCACTGGATTGCTTCTTCTGCCACTACGGACTGCTCCTATGGCAGTGGCAGCAGAAATGAAACTAGCCTTGTGCCATTTTAAAGTGATCTCCTGCTCATGCACTCCCAGGCATGGGCCAAGAATGTGGCCCCTCCTTTGGTGCATGGTGCCAGGCAGACTCTCTGACTGATGTGGTCCTACAAGACTATACAAAAACTGCCCAAGAGTCCTTCTTCAAGTGCAGAATCTGAAAAAGTGGGAGAGGTAAAGCCCAATGTCTTAAGAAATGAATGAGATGGGTACAAAGGTTTTTTTGCGTCTAATATTTGAAAGCCATGCAATAAATTATGTGGAGAATGGAGCCACTTTTATTTGTTGTTTCAGGAATGAAAATACCTAAATGCAACAGGAAGTCGGTATGTGAAAACAGACTGTTACATATGACTGCTTCATAGTTTCCGCTTCTCTAGTTGGCGGAAAATTCCAGGAACACTTTTAATAGGTTCTGGTTCCATGTAAGAAAAGAGTGATGAAGACTGCAGTGTCTGTTTCAAATAGTGATCATCTACATGAGCAGATGACAGAATTCAACATTTCCTTGAAAAGGCCGGAATGTGCAAAAGTGATTCTGGCTGCCACTGTCACCTGAGCACCTTGGCCAATTTCTGTTCCAGGAGTATATCCAAACCTGAATCTTCAAGGAGAATGTGGAAGTAAACGCTATTCAGATTGACCTGGACTACTACTTTTTTCTGTTAGTGTGACATGCACAGTCTCCCTTTAATGTAGGCTCTGTGTAATAATCGTTTGATAGCCATTGTTACCTATGGTAACAAGAAACAAAATGGCGTCTGTACATGTTTCTATTTCAGGGGAATAATGCATTATGATTAAACATCTCTGTGAGCAAGGCTTGAAAGGGTCTGAAGTTCCTCAGAGTCTTCAAGGAATATTGCCTAACAAGTCTTCAGTGCTTAAAAGGTACACATTGTTTACAGAGACTCGCATGGACATGGAGTACACAAAGCAAAGCAAGCAACTGGGATGATTGATGGAGGAAATTCCTGGGACAATGACCTCATGTGGAGTAACTATACTCTCCAATATGGAGGCCCACAAAATACACTGTCCATTTAAATTAATCTGCCATATCTAGGGGAAGAAGAGTCACACAGCTGACAGAATGAAAGGGAGGCACAACCCACACTGAGGGGAGACACAGGCCTAGGGATGATGTCTACAATGACTGTGTTCTAGAGATATGCAAGAATATTCGAAACATTCAAAATTCAATTGAATTCATTCAAATTCAGACATTCAAACTGAAATCAAATGTCTATACATTCATTTGTAAACATTTGAATGAATTTGAATGTTTTGAATCATACATTTGTACGAATTATACAGACATTTGTATGTGTACAGATATGTACGCATTACATATGTATCCGTATGCATCTTATTCATGTTTGTACGCATTTGTACAGATATGTACAAGATGAGAACGGGATGCATTTGGGATAAAAACGGACACATACGAATTTTGTCAACATTTGTATCTTCAAATACAAATCAAATATTCATTCAAATAGATACAAATGTATTCAGATCAGTTCAAATTTGAATACATTTGTTTCTCTATTTATATGAATTTGAATATTCAAATATTAAATTCTAATCAAATCAAATCTGAAAATTGCATTCGTGCACACCCCTACTGTGTTTCCCTTCATTCTCCCCCATTTCTCCTGAGTCCCTAGGCTGTGGCCTTAAAGCCCCAATTGCTGGTTTGTCTATAATCTAAGGCAAGGAAGAACAAGACCTCCAGACTGGAGAGACAGGCAGGATGCCTCTAAAGGCCCTTTGCAGGGAAATGAAAGCAGGTGAAGATTTTGTTTGTCTTCTGCTTGAGATGCCCAGAAGCAATTGGTGGGTCACTGTGTGTGAGACAAGACGCTGAACTAGATGGACTATGGCCTGATCCAGCAGGGCTCCTCTTCTAAGATCTCATAGATCATGGACACCTCTTCCCCTCAGCTGATTGTTCCTCCCTTTACTATTTCTGACTTTTCCCCCAAGGGACTTTAGAGGAGGTGAGTTCATTTTTTAAAAGGCCATTTCCCTACCAGAAGCATCAGGGTGAGGCTGGAGCATATGAATAATGGAAAAAATTATATGCATGAATTCTCTTCAAAACTTATCATCTGTGTAACTTTGAATCCAATCAAGTCTGCCCAAAAGGCATTGTGAATAGAAAAATCAGTGGTTCTGAATAAACAGTCTCAGGGGGAAGGAGGCAGTTTTTTTTAATAGTATCATAACAACCTGTGCAATCTAAACCTGTCACTTTACTTCTGAACATAAGGGTGATTCTATACCAGCAAGGGGTCTTCCTTAGACCACACCAGTTTGAGAAAGGGGAGCTTCTAGTTTTCTTGCTGGTTTGGTATGCAGGCCAGTGTAGAATCCCTCTAAGTATTCTAGTATGTAGGTGAGACACACAGATACCTCCAACAAAATAAATTTAAAAACTGAGAACATGGCACTAGTAACCATTAGCAAACATGGTTATGCCAGTCTTCATGGAGTGTTTAATGTCTGTCACACACCCATGTGAAACCCATATGCACTTCTTTCTGAAATTTCCAAAATCCATCTTACATTAGCAACAATATCTCTACTTCCCCTGCCTCTCCTAAAACCAAAAATTAGAAATTGCAAATACAGGGGGCAGGGTCTCCTACAAATATATTCGGTAAGTGTTCTCTCCACACAGTGTTTTGATTCACAGTCTTGTCATAAATTCAGCCCCATTTGACAAGTACTTTCTGGTACTTTTGTTTTGGACTGCACATAAAAAACCATGGCTGTGGTCACACCTTCCTGAAATAGTCTGTCCTGTTAAGAAGTTGAACTGAAGTCACCCTAATCCTGTTCACACCCAATTCCTGATAATTCATCCTCAGTTTGGGCTGTATGCTCACTAGGGGTGTGAACGAATAATAATAGCATTTGTTATTCATACAAATTTGGACATTCGCACATGAATCGAATGTTACGATATTCGTACATTGACATTCATATAAATAGTTCAGACATTCATATGAATAGTTCAGATATCCGTTAAACTGGGGATGTTGGAAAACAGCTGCGCCAGACATCTGCAAGGACTGAGAGCATATTAAAAGTGAATTCAGGTCACATTTGCACTTTCAGAGCAGATTTGTTACAGGATACGTATTCATTCATATAAAATATTTGTACGAATTTGTACAAATACATTTGTATCGAATAGAATTTTACCATATTTGAAAGCGTTGATTTGTACAAGTATGAATGTTCAAACATTCAATTTGTTATGAACTGAATGTCAAAAAAAAAAACATTCATGCACATCCCTAATGCTCACACCTTTTATGTCATCACCCCAAGTCTCTTTTACAAAACTCATTAGTTCTCCACCCCTCCTGATTGCATCAACACTACCTGCATTCTTACAGGATAAAGTTCTGTCAATCAACAGTGGCAATGGGGTGTGTTTGGATAGCAGACTTGATGGTAATACAGGATACTGCTGGAGTAAGGGGACTGTGCCCCCAAACAGATGCAACCAAGGTATACGCCAACCAGCATGGACCCCCAACCCAACCGTTCCTGAAGAAAAATGAGAGGTGGCAGTTGAGCAGTTCTGCACTCCTCCGCTCCACCGGGAACCACGAGAACACCCAGTAACTTTAAAAGGGAGAAAAATCAAGCCATTATCATGATCACCTTGGTGATCAGGAAACAGGGATGGAAATATTTGGGAAAAGGGACAAAATCAAGCCATTTTCCTGCCTGCCTTGGCGATCTGGGAATGAGGGTGGAATATTTGCTATGGAAAAGGGACAAAAATTAAACCATTATCCTGCCTGCCTTCGTGATCAGGATTTTTTCTCTCCAAAATCTCAGCGGTTGTGATCTCCAATGCACAGGACAGGACAGCAAGCACACCCCGCCTCCCAATGATGTGAGTGCCAATCTCCTCCCCAAATAGCCCGAGACCATCCCCATGCGCAGGCTCGGCTAGCTAAGCAATGCGTGCCAGACCCCCAAACCCTGCCCAGACTTGTTTTTTCGGGTGCCAAATTTGGTCCTGGTCTGGGTTTCTGCAGACCAAATCCAAAATGCATGGGGACACGCCTTTCCAATCCCGTATTCGGTACCATACCAAACGTGCATGGGGACCCAGCCTAGGGCACCAATAATGGACTGGGATAATCCAAATAGTGGGCTGAATGGATTCGGGGAGTATAGCTTGGAGAAAAACCATAAGAACCTTTTAGGGTGTGATCCCTTGGATCCAGGGACTGCCTGAGACCAACTTAAACAAGGGATACAGCCACAGCCTTAGTACAAGCAGCAGGGTTGTGGAAAGGGAATAAGACTCCAATCAGAACCTTTGATATATTTGAACCATTTTGATGTGCTGCAGACTAAGGGCTTTCCTGTACTTGGCCTTATTATGGAATATATCCTGGAATGGGGCCTGCTGTCTGCATGCTAATATAGACTATGGCAGGTCCCAGGTGAGACCTGCCGTAGTCTGTATTAGCATACAGACAACAACCCCCTATCCATATAGAATATGGCCAAATACAGAAAGGGCCTAAACATGATCTGGAGAGACCAAAGGGAGGGCTCCAAGTGGAGGCTGTCCTGCTGGTTCTTCTGCAGGAGCTACAATTAGTAGTAAAAAACTTCACTTCTTTCCTACGAATAGGAAACTAGCTCAGACTTGTTTGCATGAATGTGTACTTGCTTTTGAACCTCACAGTTTATTTCAAAATCATAATGTCTTACTTGTAGTAAGTTTTACTTCTTATTTATTTAATCACATGACCATCATATGTTCAAATCACATCCCCCACTATCTTGGATTGTATGACTATTTCAGCAGACTATTAGTGAAAAAATAAAAATAGGTCTGCCTTCTCTCTCACACACACACACAAAACCTGACGAATATCAGATTGGGCACCAGGACAGGAGGATAGTAACTCCGTCTTCCAACCTCTGTGTGCCACAGGGAACCCAGAAGAAGAAAGCTACAAGAGATTAATGCATACCAACGATCAGACTTGTTTGATGGTAAAACCTAGGCCAGCCTATGCATTCAGGATCAGGTCTGTTATGGTTGTTTTTCTTCATTCAGCCACAGTACCCAGGGGATGGTCACCAAAGCAACACAAGCTCTTATGTTGAGGAAGAACCAGAAGAAACACACAGCTGAAGTCCTTGCCCTGCAATGGCTCACAAGCGTCTCCCACCATAGTATCTTCATCTGCTCTCTAATGTTAAAATGGCAGTTTCCTCCGTCTCTGTCCTTCCTGTGTTAATCCTTATCTTCCCCATCAGCAGGGGATATTCCAAAGCTCATGAAGGCAGAAGTGGCCAATGCTCCATTATAGACACAAAGTATAGGAAGGAAGATGGCGCCCTTGCCAGGGCCTCGAGGGAAGCACAATAAGGCTGTATCTGCATAGCCCACAGAAATGTCAACACCTGAGGAGGGAGGTATGGCTCCTGCTGCTGAAGTAGTTGAGTATAGCTGTAAGAGAGAACCCTTCTTGCAGCTGTGCAGCTTCCAGGGTCCCCCGACAGACCAAAAACACGGCAAACTTCTGGCTAGAGAACCCTCAAGAGCAAAAATTGAGACCTATAAGTTGGGGCTCCCTCCCCCCACCCCCTTCAGCTCCCATACAGGATAGAGCAGGCAAATTATTAGACAGCCTGTCCCACATCTTCTGAAGGCCCACATATATTGCCCATTGCATGCAGCCTAAAACACGGAGGAGCTTATGGCAAAGCCTAATGTTCAAATGGGGATTGCCCATAATTTGAAGGGGCAGAAGGTGCTTCTTTTAGGTTCTACAAATGAAGCAACTAGAAGAATTATAGTAATATCTGCTGTCAGGCTTCATCCAGATGGAGGGAATATAGCACTTATATGGTACCGCTATGGTGAGGTTGCCACACACATCTGTAGCAATGCGACCCATATCTGTGGCAATGCCACCATAACTCCGCCCACCCCCCAGGTTTGATTCTGCAGTCTTCCACAAAGCCAGATGGGTGACCTTGAGCTAGTCACAGCCCTCTTTTTGAGCTCTCACAGCCCCACCTACCTCACAGGGGCTGTGTCCACACCTAAGTTTTAATTCAGCTTCAGTCCACTTTCAGAATGGAAGAACACCTCAGCAAAGTGAATAGCCGTTTTCTTTCCGCACTATCTAACTCAAAGGTAGATATTCTTAGTTAGATAATGCGGAAAGAAGTCAACTTTCTGCTTTGTTGACGTGCTGCCTCATTCTGAAAGTCACCTGAAGCTGAATTAAAACAGGTGCGAGCGCAGCCAGGGTGTCTGTTTTGAGGAGAACAGAAAGCTTTGTCAGCCACTTTGTCCCCTCAAATGGGTGAGAAAAGCAGGGAATGAAAACCAACTACTACTATGTTACCTGATTGAAGTATATAAAATTATGCACAGTATAGAAAAGGTGGATAGAGAAAATTTCTTTTCTCTATCGCACAACACTAGAACCAGAGGGCACTCTATGGAGCTGATGGGTAGGAGAATAAGGTCTGACAGGGGGAACTATTTCTTCACCCAGAGGGTCATCGGCTTATGGAATGTGCTGCCGGAAGAGGTGGTGACAGCTGCCAGTCTGGATGGCTTTAAGGTAGGGTTAGACAAATTTATGAATGACAGATGTATCAATGGCTACTAGAACGAATGCCTAGGTGCATCCTTCAGGCTGGGGGGGGGGAGGAACTGGGCGCTTCTAAGGCCATCTGCTGGGACTCGAGAGCAGGAGAAGGTTTGTCCTTGTCTCTGCTTGAGATGCCCATGAGCATTTGGTGGGCCACTGCGTGCAACAGGATGCTGGACTAGATGGGCTGTGCCTGATCCAGCAAGGCTTCTCTTATGTTCTTATGTTCTTATGTACTACTCTTCCTCTTCCTTTTTTCTTCCTCTTCCTGGAAGACCCAGTGCTGGTGGCACATTTTCCAACAATAGCACTTTTATTCACCTTGAGAATGCAGTGGTGATTGTTTCTCTGTCCACTGCGCATGTGTGAAGGTTGAAACTAATGACCATGCATGGATGCATGGATGTGGGGACACACACTTCCAAATATTTGGCACTGACCAAATACCCAGATACACAAGTTTAAAAAAAAAAAAGCACAAAGGCAACACTGCCCGGGGTATAATCTTGCTTGGAAGTGATAATGGGGTGGAAACAATATCCCAGATTATTGCTTCCTAACAAGATATCCAGCCATTGTCTGGAGGCAGCCTGAGTCAGTAGGCAACAAAAGCTATTATGAAGATACAAGCAAGACACTGATACACGTCATTATTATATATAAAAGACAATATGAGATCACAGTTTAATCTTTACCTTGGCTGTGGTCACACCTAAGGTTTAATCCAGCTTCAGTCCAATGTCCGAGTGAGAGAACACATTGGCAAAGTGGCCAGTAATTTTCTTTCAACATTATGTATCCCAAAGGTGGATTTTCTGAGTTATTGAACACTGAAAGAAAACAGCTTGTCACTTTGCTGATGTGTTCTCTTGCTCTGAAAGTGGGCTGAAGCTGGATTAAACCTGGAGTGTGATCACAGCCCTTCTAGTGTCTTTAGTTTTCTCATCAAGCATGTTGGCGAACATACTGTTAAATATAATATTCAGTAACTACAAGGAGCAAATCAAAGGGAAAGAGGAAGAGCAGATGGACCAAATGCACAGAATTTGGGAGTTAGTTATTGTAAAGGGAAAGAGCAAGAAGAGACTGAAAAATGGGAAAGGTGAGACATGGATGGATGGAGAGAGAGAGATGCTGCTGTCCAGTTTCACGCTCGCTGGCAGCAGAAAGCAGCACAGGCCCAGTCACCGGAAATATCTATAACCAAGCTGGCTTTGCTGACTGTTTGGCCCATAGGGTCAGGCCTCCGGTACTATTATGGGATAGGAAGGCTTTATGTGAGGAGAGTGAATGAATGTTATGGAATGGAACAGTAGCAAGGGCTTATGTGTCCAGAGGTGGGGGGGGGGAACGAGGAGGAGGAAAGGTGGGTGGTGAAGTGCTCTGGGATGTGATGGCTGCTGCAGCTGGCAAGAATATTATGGGATGGTGCCCTACGAGAGGCCAGGAGGACTATTATGGGATATAATGGCAAGGCGAGCAGCGGGGGTGGGGCATTGTAAATCTAAGTGTTCAGATAATATTATGGGATATCTCAGCATTTTAGTCAGTGCACGTGACTCTGGGAGAACATTATGGGATGTGGCTAGTTTCTCTGAATTACTATGGGATGTCACGGACAAGGCGGAGGAGAGTGGATTATTATGGGATGTTAGTACAGACGGCATGTCTCTGGCTGTGTCTACCGGGACTCTGTCCAAGCTGCTGCCCTTACTCCTCTTTCTCTCTCTCTCTCTCTCTCCCTTGTTCACCAGCACCAATATGCCCCTCTTTCTTTTATCATCAACTGCCTGCCTTGCCACCCATCCTGTCTCCCCCCATCTCCTGTTTCAACTGTCAGAACCTGTAAAGCAGACATGCTATTATGGGATGGCTACTCTGTAGGATGGGGGTGGGGACAGTTGCTAGGGAAGGTCTCCTGCTGGATATATTATGGGATGTGGACAGTTTTGCTGGGTGGGGCTGTACTCAGTGGGTTTGTTCAAGCCGGAGAATTTAACAGCACTGTGGTTTTCAAGAGACAGAAAAAGAAGATAGATTGAAGAGAAAGCCCAATGAATCAAACATCTAGAAAATAAAGATAATTTAAGGAATGGGAAGAGAGGGGCTTCTCGTCTTGTGTTTTAGCTACAGCTTGATATGTAATAATTAAACATGGAAAAGCATGGAAATAGCACAGGGAAATTCTACTTGGCTTATTGCAGCACGGCAGTTATTTGTGACAAATACAAGAGCCAGGCTAGAAAGAAGCCAGGCTAAATTAATCCTACCCACAGAATTGCCACATGTTCATACATTTCCAGTGGGGCATAGAGAACATTATAAATACTATGCTAGCTATTTCTGGTATTTAAGGGAAGACTACGGCAAAAGATTAACGAGGGTAATTCTAGGATATGATGCTTAGTTATCTCACAATTAAGAAATATATGAATATGTATCCAAGTCAGAATTAAAGTTTTTAAAAGTCAAAGAGATTTTTAAAAAATTCTGCACTGGTGCTATATGCTGCCCAAGAGAAAAACTTTTCCAGGGTGCTAGTGGTTCAGTACCAACTTCCTATAGTTCAGTACCAACTTCCGCTGACCTGGGGAGGTTTGGTGCCCAGATGAACCTCTCTCTCACACACACCCTTATTGATTGGATTAGTCACCTGGTCCCTGCCATGGCGATCCCTAAACTCTGTTTAATTGCGGCCACGCTGCCCCTCCTCCTCGCACCTTCATACTCAGAAGTGTGAATGCTGCAGACTAGGAATGCACTAGTCACACCCAGTCAAGCTGTGGAGAAGCTTTTACTTCTCTTTGGCTACTAATGGGGGCATCTCCAAGACAATCCTTAGGCATCCATTCTAGTAACCATCAATACACTTGTCACCCATGAACTTGTCTAACCCTTTCTTAAAGCCATCAAGGCTGATTGCTGTTACCCCCCTGTTCTGGCAGAAAATTCCATAGACAGATGACCCTCTGGGTGAAGAAATACTTCCCCTTGCCTGATCCGACTCCCCTAACCATCAGCTTCTCTATCTACCTCTTCTATACCAAGCATGATTTTATATACTTCAACCAGGTCCCCTCTTATTTGCTGTCTTTCAAGGCTGAAGAGGCCTAGATGTCACACTCCAATTTCATAGGGGAGGTGCTCCACCCCTTAATCATGTTGGTTGCCCTTTCATAGCAGTGCTGTGACTGTAAATGAATAGTTTATTACACGTATATGGGTGATTGTCCTTTCAGGCCTACTGGCTTTCTCAGTTCTGCCAACCAGTGCTAAAACAGTAGCCAGGATGCCTTCAACAGATTCCAGGCATTCCTCACGCTGGCACAGGGATAGGCACAATATGTCAAGCCTCACATTGAATATCAGCCCTATGGGAACAACAATAGGATTACTGCCAAGCAGGCCATCACAATGTTTCATGGGGATAGAGAGAAGAACTGGTGTATTACCTTCTCTTACCTGTCCACTCAACAGACCTCCTTCAGGCCCCTGCTCATATACCAAGGTCCTTGGTGGAGGTCATCTGGGGTCTTGATAATCAGGCCCAAAGTCTGGGTGACTCCGTTCATCCCTTGAGGGTTCAAGGGGATGAGCAATGGAAGTTGTTCACTCAGTGGTGGGGTTATCTCCTGTTGAGAACCAAATCAGGGAGTGATGTTCAGCAGAAAGACAGGATACTCATATTCTCAGGTGACCCATGCCCTGAGACACCCAAATAGCTGTTCCTCACTTTTGTAAGACATCCCATGGAAGCCTTTTGGTGTTTCATAATGGCCTTCCAATTTGGTCTAGTGGTTTGGAAGCTGGACTCTTATCTGGAAATACCAGACTTGATTCTGCATTCCTCCATGAAGGCAGTTGGGTGACCTTGAGCTAGTCACAGCTCTCTTCTGGACTCTCACAGCCCTACCTACCTCACAGGGTGGTCTCTTGCAGGGAGATGAATAGAAAGCTTTGTCGGCTGCTTTAAATTCCCTTAAGTGGGTGAGAAAAATGGGGTAGAAAAGCCAACTCTTATTCTTTCCAACAGTCTCCCAGGGGCAGAGGAAGGAGACTGTAAAAAGGAGGGCTATGGTTGTGCAACACTGAGAAGCAACTCTTTAGTAGTCTCTTTTTGCAACCTCTTTGCCACATGCTAAAACAGATATCATTCCTTATGCAGGAAATCCACATTAAGCAGTCATTATTACTACTACCTTGTTTATCAGCAGGTCAAGAAGTGGGTAGTTCTCTCAGTCCACCGAAGTCCTAGCAGCCAATGAGTCATTTTGGATACGTATTTGTTTGTATCAGATACATATTTGTTCATATTGGATACATATCAGATATTTGTATGAATACATTTGTATCAAATAGAATCCTACCACATTTGAAGGGGAATGAATATGGATTTTCCAACATTAGATTTGTTACGAATCAAATGTCAAAATGTTTAAAATCTTCTCCCCTGCACACATGCAGGAGACCACAGAGAAGAGGATGAAAATAAATACCACTGCCATTTTGAAGAAGCTGGAAGGTGTCAGGCTTCAGACAAAGCATCTGTGCTGAGTGCTATAAGAATGGTCATTTCACATTTCAACGATAACTTCTGGTACCTTAGTTCTCCAGGGAAACTGCACGGTGTTGATATTGTAGCATTGTTCTTCTACAGTGTCTTAACTTCTGCATTCAGATAAAGTGCATTTCAATTTTCATGGCTGCCCCAGCTCCAAAGTGCAGGCAGATGCTTTGCTGCTTACCAGGTCCTTTAAAATGTGAGGGTCATCCCCTCAGACATTTGCATTTGGCAGCTGTCTAACAGCCTTCAGGTTGTTTGGCAGAAGAAACTACATCTGAAGCAAATGGGAATGGCCATAATGTGCACTTGGTCCTCAAAGAATTTTAATTTGGATTAAGCTCACCCTGTGGGAACAGACCCCTGGCTGCATAAAACCTCTTTTAACCTCATTTCCCTCCCCTGCCATACACCTTTGCATGGCTGTCTGGATGATGAGTGAAAAAGGAAAAGAAACTCTGTAGTTATGGAATAAACACTCTTATTGGAAATCAACAACACTGTAAGGATAGTCAATAGTGTAAAAATTATAAAGTTCCGGCTGCCAATTATCATGTTTCCTGTAAGAACAAAACCGGAATTCCCAGCACTGAAGTTCCCTCTGATCCTGATCAAGAAAGGTAAGTGTGGAAATGGCCTAAGGTTCTTGGGCAGCTTCTAAGTCCATATGACTGTGCCAGCTGGGGGTTTAGAATGCTGGTTCCCCACACAGCACATAGTCTTGGGATGTATACACTTCTAGGGAATATGTTGGTGACACTGGCCTTTTGCCTGGGTTTCTCCTGAGTGCTAAACAATGTCTGGGAGTTTCTCCTTGCCTTGACTACTGAGTTGAGTGTGAAAAGGCCCAAAGATGGAGGATAGGCTGGATAATTTAGGATGGGAATCATCCTAGAGAAGAAAGCAATGACAGGCTTAGACGATCCTATGAAGGATAAAGAAAAATCCCAGGTAGTAAAGACCGGAGCTATCAAAGCAATGGTCTTTGCAAGTGTAATGTACATCTGTGAAATTTGGGCACAGAGAAGAAATAACAGAAAGCCAATAGATGACTTCAAATTATGAACTTGAGACAAAATACCACGGACCACCAGAAGAACTGACGCAATGATTGTCAGACAAAGTCACAGAGTTTGGGCATGTGATGCAAGCAAACAGTGGGCTAAAACCTGGATTATACTTGACGAGTTTGAGGGCAGCAGAATAAGGAGAAAATAGATGGACTGGACCAAAGTGACCTGATTCTCGAGTTTAAAGGAATTGTTTCTCACAGCAGCTGTAATGAGAAAGATCACTGGTTGTGTTGTCCAAAGTTGCAATCGTCCTTCTTTTCAGGGTTCCTCCTCTGGCTTCTTGTGGCTCTGTCGGGAAGGAAGAAGTCTCTAGCTGCTAAACCCAACTAGTGAAGAAATAGTGGCAGTTAAGGTGTTTAAGACTTTAGAAGGTTGGCACATTACACTAGTGAGCTTGCTAAGTGGGGTTTCCTGGGCCATGATCACACCTGTAGTTCAAGTCAGCTTCTGGTCATCTTGTCTTCAAATCTCTCAGATTATTTTTTCCTGGGATCATCTTGGAGGTGGGCTGGGGTTTCTCAACCCAGCTTCTCCAGTATCTGCTTTTCCACAGGACCCAAGCCATTGGGGGAGGGGGGAGTCCATTTTCACTTGTCATTTGTAAGCAGGGAACCAGGCTAGAGGGGCTGAACCATGCTGGGGTGGGTGGATCCAGCCTTCCCTCCTGAATCTCTCTCCCTTCCCTCCTCTGACTCCCCCCCCCACAACTGCTCTATCTGATCCTTCCATATCTTGTCCAACGGCCTCCCATCCTGCCCCCCCCATCACCCTTTGCTCCAGTTCAAACTTGTGGACTCTGTCCATCATTCTTTTAAAAATATGTCTCCATGTCCACCATGACAACCATGGGGCTTTCTCAATTTGTATCTGACCCGATGCATATAGCAGGTCACACCCTTGATTTGGCTCTTGCCTCAGAGCGGGTTCGTGAGTATCCGTTGATAGGAGGGCTGACTGTCAACCCATTGTCATGGACGGATCATTCGCTGGTGAGGTTTGGACTTACTATGCCAACTGCCCTCTGTGGGGAAGTAGGACCTATTGAGATGGTCAGCCCTTGGAGACTTATGGAATCCGAGCGATTCCTGAATGCTCTGGGGGATTTTCCGATTGGTATGGCTGGCGCTCCTGTTGAAGCCCTGGTTTCTCTCTGGAACCGAGAGATGAGC
>MTQE01002560.1:9788608-9798711 GCA_014337955.1 Aspidoscelis marmoratus | reverse complement strand
GTTTTGACTCTGACTTATAAGGCCCTAAATGACTTGGGCCCCAAATACCTTCTCCCATATCGACCTTCTCCCATATCGACCTGCCCGTGCCTCAAGTGGTGAGGCCCTCCTGGTTGTCCCACCACCTTCAGTAGTGAGGCTGGTGGGCACCCAGGAGAGAGCCTTTTCTGTGATGGCCCCCAGACTATGGAATAGCCTCCCCCTCAAGGTGCGTCATGCCCCTTCCTTATATATATTTAGGAGGGTGGTGAAGATGCACCTCTTTGCCCTGGCCTTTGGCTGAGCTGCTTATGTCCATTCCCCCCCCCCCAGTACAGACACTGTCATTTTAAACATATTGTATATTGTTTTACACTTGTGTGAATTTTTAATGTCTTTTAATATGTTGTTACCTGCCCAGAGACCTTCGGGTATGGGGCGGGATAGAAATGTAAATAAATAAATATTTTGCACTAGATTAATAATGCTGTTTTTGGCTTTTAAAGAAAACAGGGAGGGATTTAAAAAACAAATAGCCAGAAAGTGTTGTGAGTGGGCGTGAGGGAAAGAGTGAAGCAACTGTATAACTGATACAATTCTAAGGACAATGTAGCTTCCATTTTCTTCAGCAATGCACAAGGGAAATAAAGTTTCATTGCAGCAACAACTTTTACTTTGAAGTGAAAGTTCTTCAGCAACTTAAGGGGAAAGGGTAGACCATAACCTCTCCTTTTCCTACCTGAATGGCTGCAGAGGAGGTGGTGTATGCTGGCTGGGATATGCCTCAGCTGCATCTATTTGGGGGCACAGTCCCCTCACCCCAACAGTACCCTGTGTTAGCATCGAGTTGGCCATCAGCACTACACAACTCCAAACACATGCCGTTGCTACTATTGATTGACAGAACTTTATCCTATCAGAAAGCAGGTGGTGTTGATGTAATCAATAGGGATGGATAACTAAAGAGTCAAGTAAAGGAGACTCAGGGAGATAACATAAAAGACGTGAGCACTGAAGCCCAAATTGAGGGCTGATTATCGGAGATTGGGTGTGAACAGGATTAGGACAGTTCAATTTCTTAACGGGAAGACCTAGATCAGCCAGGTGTGATCACGGCCCCAGTAGCAGTCCTCTACCTTTTGCCTAACTAGCGAAGTTAACAGATTTGTGTTGCCGAGCATGCCTTACCTGTGAATGATATGACTCAGTGATAGATATCAGTCCTACAACTTACGTCTGATACATGAACCCTTAGGACAGTAAAGCTGGCTATTGGTTCCTTTATATAGGGACTGTCTTCATTGCTGAATTTGGTGAAGACTGGTAGCAAAGGATAGGATATTAATGACCAGCAGTCAGCACTTATATCACACAGACAAAATTTGCACAGGCATAGGGGGGCACGTGAGTGATTGCTCCTGGCCCAGTATTTGCTTCTGAGCAGGAGCCTTCTGCTTGGCCCACACATACAGGACTGGGCAAACTGGGCAAATAATTTTTCAAACAAATGGGGGAAATATAGCACCATTACAGCATCCACTGTGGTGGAGTTGCCTCACATATCTGCCTCACAACCGTGCTTTCCACCCTCAAAAATGCGCTAAAACTTGTTGCTGGAAAACCTAGTGCTGGTCAGGGGCTTTCCAACATCAGTGTGTTCACTTACCTTCTGGATGGAGTCATCCATGCATTTGTGGAGGTGATGACAAGCACATCAGGGCAGATGAGTGCATCAGTTAAAACATGCATACACAATGCCAGCCATGGGTACCGTCTAGCTAGGAGGCAATAAACTGCATGAAGAAGAGTTACCACAGTATCACCTCCTAGTGGGATATCTGGCCACCATTTAGAGGCAGCCAATGGACGTTTCCACACTTAGCCTTATTCTAGAATATATCCCAGAATAGGGACTTAATGGGTAACAAAGAATCTAGTAACAAAGAAAATGCTAAGTCAGGAAGTAGTATAAATAAGAAAAGGGAGACCTTGGCCCTTTCTGCACTTAGCCATATTCGGGGATATATCTTAGGGTGGGGGGTCTGTTGTCCCCATGCTAATGAAGGCTATGACAGACCTCACCTGGGGCCTGCAGACCTAGCCTGCAGATATTGGGTGTTTTTCCACTGTCACCAGAAGTACCCATTAAGTACCCATTAATGGGTACAAAAATGCCATTATGTGCCCATTAATGGGTACTTAATGGGTACTTTTAGTGACAATGGAAAAACACCCAATATCTGCAGGCTAGGTCTGCAGGCCCCAGGTGAGGTCTGTCATAGCCTTCATTAGCATGGGGACAACAGATCCCCACCCTAAGATATATCCCCGAATATGGCTAAGTGCAGAAAGGGCCAAGGTCTCCCTTTTCTTATTTATACTATTTCCTGACTTAGCATTTTCTTTGTTACTAGATAGGGTTACCTAATGGGAAAGAGGGAAGGGCTCTTGCACCTTTAAAGGGCACAATTGAAAGGAAATTTCATTAGAATAAAAGCACATTTAGCATCCTGTTTCACACAGTGGCCCACCAATTGCTTCTGGGCATCTCAAGCAGAAGACAAAGGCACAATCTTCACTTGCTCTTGACTTCCTGCAAGTAGCTGCAGCTTGTATCACAGGTTACACCTGCTGATATTTCCTGCTCCTGCAAGAACTCTTATCATCTTTTACACATGGTAACTCTATTGGTGGGTAATCAATGGCATTTCTGCTGGATTACCATATCAAATTTAATATATTAAGCTCTCAGACAGGAAATAGTTTAGGTGATAGTAAGTTTCTGAGTGGATTAAAAATTAAAGGTTTATAAAATCATCATTTATATTAAAAGAACTTAAACAGAAAGATAAAATCCATGCTATTATATACCAATATGACAAGTGAGGATCTGTAATACCCATCATGATATTGCAAATAACAGTGCATAATTATTTCAAGGGGGAGCATAAAGGGCCAGTGAAAATCAGGAGCTTCATACTGAAAGCTTTAGTGCCTTTAGTGTGCTTCTATGTCTGTGCGCACATCAGCATCTGACCTCACATACTGTATGCATTTGTTTTTTTGTCAAAATGTTTTCTGTGTCTGTAGAAGTGATTTCTATATTCATAGTTTGTTACAAAATGTCAATGTCAGCCTTTGATCTATCTGAACCAATCAGGTTTCCTTCAGCATCTGTATAGTTCAGTTGATGGTCATGACTGACTGCAGGGCTGTACTGCACATGAGCAACACCCCCTCACATTCCCAGGGAAGGAGGGAATGGAGTATGCAGAGGACTCTGGAACTCCTGTCAGGCAGAGTTCACCAAACCAGGGGACATGAGCAGTCAAGTTTTGTCTTGACCACTCTGAGGTTGCATTCAAAAAGCAACTCAAAAGCACTTTAGAGGCAACAGAGGGTGTTTCCACACTGGCTGCGGAAACCATTTTACACCCCCTCCCCCAAGACAGATTAAGAACACTTACCTTAAGCGGCTTCTGCATTTGAGTCCTTTTCTGTGACCCTGTGCGGAGGCCACTTCTGCATTTCAGCATGCAAGACTGGTTTTTAAAACTGGTTTTGCTGGCAAAATCCGGATTAAAATCCGGTCTTACATCCGTCTCTTCACCTGGATGTGTGCGGAAGCAGGACGCTTCCGCACATGGCCAGGTGAAGAGACGGATTCCCTCCACTCGCCATGTTAGGAAGGGCAGAAGCAGGACTGCCTGCTTCCGAAGCCCTTCCCCTGCGCACCGGGCACCACCGGAAACAGACAGTGACTGGCAGCTCACCGCTCCAGTCCTGCGGCTCTTGAGGCGGCGGCGCCACCGCGTGAGCCACAGGGCTTTTCGAATGGATGCTGATGCATCCACACAGCACCCACTCCATCCGTCCTCCGGAATCCGGCCTCGCCACAGGTGTGCGGATGCATGAGGGCCCTTCAGATCCATCACTATTTGTGATGGATCGGGGGAGGATAGATTGCCGAAAAATGGATCTTTTTAGATCCGTTCTTCGGCGACCAATGCGGAAGCACCCAGAGCGTGGCTCTTGTGTTCTTATCCCATATTTGTCCTGACTCTTCTGAGTTCAGCTTCTTTGGATGTCCCATGATCCTAGCAATGTTGAAAAGGGAGACAACCTTTTTCTCTTCCATTCATATCATGTGCCATTTTATACACCACTATTAGGTCTCCTCTCACTTGGCTTCCTTCTAAATTAGCAGGCCCCAAGTACTGGAACCTTTCTTGGTAAGAAAACTCCTTGCTCATCCTGGTTGCCCTCTTTTCTATCTTTCTCTGCTACATCTTTTCTGAGTGTAGTGACCAAAACTTTACAGAGCATCTTCAGTCTGGTTGCACCGTTTATTTCATAAGGGTATTATAATGCTGACAGTTTTATTTTCAGTACCATTTGTTATTATTAACATGCTACTGGTTTTTTTTCTCCTTCTTCCAAAAACTGACGCAGGCTAACTCAGTACTTTCATTGAACTGTCATTACACCAAGATTTCTTTTCTGGTCAATCACTGTCAGATCAAAACTGATTAGTCTATACGCATAGCTAGGATTTTATGCTCCAATATGCAACAGTTTTTACATTTTTTACACATTGAATACCATCTGCCATTTTGACACCAACTCCCCTTATGTACAGAGATCTCATTGGAGCTCTTCACAGACCCCTTTTTGCGCTTATCATTCAGCACATTTTGGTAACATCTACACTTTTGACTATTTCACTTCTTAGCAAACACTTAGTGGGCTGCACTCTGAGCGTATTAAGGACAACCGCAGGGGAAGCAGGGCGCTTCTAAGGCCATTTGCTGGGATTCGAGAGCAGGCAGAGGTTCGTCCTTGTCTCTGCTTGAGATGCCCATGAGCATTTGGTGGGCCACTGTGTGCAGGAGGATGCTGGACTAGATGGGCTGTGGCCTGATCCAGCAGGGCTCTTCTTATGTTCTCATTTGAGACTGGACCCTGGACTCGACGGGCTGTGGCCTGATCCAGCAGGGCTCCTCTTATGCTCTTATGTTCTTATATAGCAGCGGTTCTCAACCTTCCTAATGCCACACCCCCTTAATGGAGTTCCTCGTGTTGTGGAGACCCCCAACCACAGGGGTAGAGCAGCTGGGAAGTGGGAGGGAAGGGTGGTGGGAGAATTGTCGCGAACCCTCTGAAAGGGTAATTCAACCCCCAAAGAGGTCCCGACCCCCAGGTTGAGAACCACTGTTATATAGAATGCTATAGTAGGGGGTCATCTCCTGGTTGCATTTTGGACTCATTTTAAATTATGATAGTATTATGGGATAGACTTCCAGAGCATTTAATTTTTGAAAAAATGCAAACATGAAGATGCAGTTGATATAACTTTGTGGAACATCGGGGCAGCAATGCGTTGGATTAGATGACATTTGGGATTCTTTTCAGCCTAAAATTCCATAACATTTCCAGTAGACAGCGTGGATACCTGAGGCCTAAGGGATAGATAGAAGACTATATAGTACTCATTGATAGCGGTAGTCTTATGTTTGTAAAAAGTACCAGTAGAGTGAATTTTCTGAGGACCATCCACATACCAGCACCATCTGTGGGCGCCTGAACCTCAGACCACCATGGGCGTCTCATAAAGCCACGTTCTCCATGCCTGAGAACGTCACGCCGTGTTCCTGCCTTGGCAGCCAGGGTGGAGGTGAGGTCTCCCTACAGGCCCCCCAGTTATAAGGATCTGACTTCCGATGTCCGTATCGAAGTGCATAAAAGATTATGGGATGTGCAGAGTTTGCATCATCCGAAGGAAGAATAAAGAATCCTGGCAAGCCTTACCAGAGTATTATGGGATGTGCCCTTGGCCCTGTGCCCCCAGTGGTTACCGTGGTCTGTGTGCTCAGATGGGGGACGGAGCCCATTTCCAGCGTGCATGTGCAGGAGATGGTGGCCTGGAGGGGCTCCTGGGTGCTGTGGGCTGTTCTGCGGGGTCCCCCCTTCGGTCTGGTTTGGCTGGACTAGGGAGGGACAGGCTGACGATGACTATTATGGGCTGTGAGGGGGGGGAGAGAGATGGAAGCAAAGTGCCAGCATTGCAGGCTGTGGCTAAGAGTTGCTGACAGTATTATGGGATGTCTCGCTGGACGGGGACTATTATGGGATGCTTTCCGAGGGGGAGGAAAGAGGTGAACATGATTACTATTATGGGATGGCGGGCAGGGGTGTGCCTATTGTGGGATGCCATGGGGGCTCTTGTGGAGTCTTTCAGCGAGACGCAGAGCTTGTTATGGGATGCCAGACTTGGCCACGAGCCTGTGATTATTATGGGATATGCCAGAGAGTGAGTGAGTGAGTGAGTGATGGGAGGGGGGAGATCAGTCAGTGTGGGTTGGCTGGGAGAGCCAGGGAAGGGGATGAGGGTAGGTAGTGACTATTATGGGATGCTCAGGGCAGCGAGAGACTGCTTGTGGGAGGAGGGAGGAGAAAGGCGAGGACGCGATTATTATGGGATGCCTCGATGGGGGAAGGGCAACTATTGTGGCATGTATGAGTAAGGGTGAATATTATGGGATGCTTGCGCATGGGGAGAGAGAGAGAGTGAGTGTCACTGGACGGTCCCCCCGCAAGGACTATTATGGGATGTTTTGGAAGAGGGGAGGAGAGCGATTATTATGGGATGTACGGCCGGGCGCTCGGCGCGGAGTTTTGTGGACGGGAAGTATTATGGGATGTTTCAGTCGAGGGGGGTTACTGAGGTGACGGGGGTGGGACCCGTCGCCATGGCATCTGGACATATTATGGGATGGAGGCGGGAGTGCGGGGGGAGAGATGGGAGGGGCTTGGCCGGGGCTTTTTTTCCCCTTTAAGAGGCGGCGCTGAGGCAGGAGCCATTTTCCCTTCCGCGGCGCCGAGAAATAAGAAGCCGGGGTGGCCCGTGTCGGGTGAGGGCGGGATAGGCGGTCGGGCAGGCGGGGTGGGGAGGAGGGAGACCCGAAGATCCGGGGCCGGGGAGGGAAGCAGGCAAGCGGGAGGGCGGGCGGACGGCACAGGAGCCCCTCGACGCTCGCCGCCCGCCCGGCCCGAGATCCCGTCGCCCCCCGCCGAGCGAGGGGCTGAGGGGGGACGGCGAGCCCCGCGGCGCCCGCCCCTTGTCCTCCCGGAGCGGCCTTCGAGGGAGGGAGGGAGGGAGGGAGGGGCCGCTCTGCGCCGGCCGGGGCCCCCAGAGTATCAGGGGCCCCCCGCCCCCGGGCCCTTCGCCGCCCCACACGTGCGAGCAGGAGGGGTCGGGGCCGCCTGGGGCGTCACGGTCCCCGCGCCCCCTTCTCCCCCATGCCAGTCGGGGCAGGGAGAGGCGAGGAAGCGCCGCCCGCCCTCCCGCCCGGCACCATCTCGCAGACCTCGACCTCTGCCCCCGCCTCCGCCGACTCCCCCTTCCTCCTCCCCTCCCCCTCTCCTCCGGTGGCTTCACCTCCTCCCCACCCCCGCCCGGTCCTCCCCTTCCTCTACTTTTCTCTTTCTTTTCTGCCGGCCCAACGCGCTGGGAGTGGGACGGGTCGGGCAAGTTTCCCGGCTCTCCTTGAAAGCGGACCGCCGCCCCCGCCGCCCCTCCCCTCCCGTTTTTGTTTGGGTTTGTCTTGTCGAACTAATTTTCCGACATTATTCCCCTTCTCCCTCCGCGGCTGCTGGACCTTTCGGGCATCCTCAGAAACGTGGGAGATAAACTCTTAGACCACGGATCCCGCAGCCCCAAAGTATCTTGGAGTACCGGTGCAATAAGGAAAAGGACGATCTTAAGATGCATCAGCCCTAAAATCTGGGAAGAGTTGCAATATTTTCTCTTTTTTGCCTCCATTCATCTGTCAAACTGCAAAAATCCTAAAGTTGATCTCCCTCCCCCTTCCTTCCTTCCACTTAAAAATTACCTGAGCTCGTTTTGCGTTGGCCTGAGAGCCATATTGGAAGGGTGATGAACTAATTGCTTGGCCCTCCTTCCCAGGCTCGTTCCTTCTCCAAGGTATCCTTCATTTTAAGTGTTTATAACAAGGCTGTGACTTTAGGCCTTACTGGTCATTCTGCTCTCCCCTTTTAGTGTATTATTGGCATCAACAGTAAGAAGGTGCCAAGATAGCGGGAGGTGCCTGAGCCCCAGAAGTGTCCTCTGAATCAGAGGACATGGCGTCAGGCATGGGATCCCCATCGCCCTGCTCTGCCGGCAGTGATGAGGAAGAGATGGAGATTCTGATGAACAACAGCCTCCACCAACCCCAAGGTACTCATCCGTATCCCGACTTAAGCCTTTGGGGATGATTTGCCTTTTTCTTGAATTAAGGAATAGAAAAGTACGCTATTTTATGCACTTGATCTAGTAATGATAAGATTCTTCATCTGGCTTTGACTTGGGAAGTTGAAGCACCGGGCTTAATTTGTGTACGCAGTAAATGTGCTTAACCTAGGAGTAGCAATGCCATCCTAGTTTCTTATAATACGGAGCATAGGCCTTTTGACATATTTAGGATTTTATGGGCATGCTGGGAGCATCATCCTTTCTGATTGTAGGTTTTACCTGTGTGATGCTTTGGGGGCACCAGAATAAGCCCATGGTGGCACCATTGTGCTCTCTGGCACCAGTGTTTACAACTTCTTATCATGGCAATTGAAAATCTAGGAGGACAAAAATGGTTCAGAACTGAAGTTTAAGATTGACCACTGTTTTCAGTGGCTGTTAGATTTTATGTTCCTTTCCACTTTTTATCTTTCCCTTGATTTCTGTTGAAGCCTCCTCTACTTGAAATGGGTCCCCCAAACTTTCCCAAACATCTTTAGTGTGGCATGTCACGTCAGCTCTGTTTTTGAATAAATGTGAGCAATAGTTGCAAAAGGACATTACAGAGGAGAAAGTTCTGTTTACTAGGAGCTCACGCATTTAAACAGGCATCATTGTTTCTTTTTCTAAATGTGCTATGGTTCATAATTCTCGCTTTGGGGGGGGGAAGGGGAATCTTGAAAGTGGCTTAACAAACATAGGGCTAAAAGTTTGGTTGACAAATTTCCTCAAAAAGCACTTTATTTAAAATATTTATATACCACTTGTCATCTCAAAGTGGTTTACAAAATGTGAAGAATGAAAACAAGTGCATTCAGGATGCTTTGAAGGAAGCGTAAGGTGAAAGGCTGTCTGGCTTTCTCTTGCCCACTTAAGAGATTAATATGCCTTGTGTCCAAAATAATCTGTGCTTTGGGCTATTGCATGACCCACTTTTCTGTCTGGCCACACCCAATGTAGCTTATTTCATATCTGCTCACCTTAGTTCTGTTTCTAGATTGAATGGGGCCTGCACAGTGTGGTCTGAACAATGCCTTGGGGGCTGCAGGCTTTGCTTTTATAATTTTCAGAAGACCTGTGTTTGAGACATATTATATGAAGTTTGATTGGGAGTCTTCTGGCTTTTCAGGGAATTTCTTGTACTGGACATACCTCTTTGCTACCTTCTGTGTGACATCTGTCTATTTGTTCCTAAAGTTGAAAAGGCTGGGGTTGTGCCTCTATGTGAGGTTGTAGGTCAGAGGGAAATTGTTCTCTATAGACTCCTGTTGTTTGATGTTAAAAGGTCCAATGAAAAGGTTAGAGTGGATGCTGCAGTCCAGAGGATTTAAGAAGTGGATCCTGCCTAAATTGTGCCAGTAGAGCGGGGCGGGGGGGGGGAGTGGGGGGGAGGATAAAGAAGCCATTGAAGAAAATAGGATGAAAGGAAAACACTTCTGGCACAGAGTATATGTTTGCTGATATGGGAATGCCTGACTCACTCTGAGCAGCTTCTGCTTGGCTCCTTACTCTGTGGCTGCAGCAGTTGCTTTGACCTGTAGCTTCCCCTATCCTGCCCAGTGGCTGTGGTTAGGAGGCCATTTTCCCTTGGAGGGAGAGCTAGTAACTCTGGCTGTGTGTAATGGGCGGGGGTGGTTGATGAGGAGGGAGGGGATGGAGAATGGCGGGTTACTGTAGATCCTATCACAAAGAAAGCTGCTGTCTGGCTTGCCCCTCTGGGATTTCAGGAGTAGGGGGGTTGGAAGAACAGATGGGAGTGTGGTCTGCTGGGTTAAGGAGTGACATGTGTTAAGTATGTGTGATTGCACGCCTGCGCAAATCGGGGGGGGGG
>MTQE01002560.1:9732715-9788492 GCA_014337955.1 Aspidoscelis marmoratus | reverse complement strand
GGGGGGGGGAGGGAATGAGTTAAAGCTTTGATTTGCATGGAAAGGAGGCGATCTGTGAGTCGCAAGAGGGCTGGGCACCTGAGTGAGGCACCTGGAGATTGAAATGGAGGTTCTGAGCAATAATAATTTAGGAAGCAGACGAGAGTGGAAAGAGCTATCTGTTAAGTTTGTTGGAAGCAAAGTCAGCGTGAAGGTGAAGAGCGTGCTTGTTGTGCCTTGTGCCTATTTAGAGGGTCTTGTCTTGCAAATATTATTGCAGAAGTGGGTAGTGCGCTGCTAATACCATTTCTATTTATCTTGCTTTCACATGGAAATGAAGTTGGCTCATTTAAAAACTGTACAGTGCGGCTGCTTAGGGGTGCAGGACTCTTGGTGAGTTCAAGGAATGGACTGTCTCCTAATGAAGATCTGGGTAGGTTGAATGACCTTAGACAAAGGACCTTTCCTGAGATGCATTCGCTCTATGGGGATGGCTTTGCCTGAAATTGTATCAGTCTTTGTCAATTTGTGAAGAATCTAACATCAGAAGAGTTCCTAAAGACCTCTTATTTGTCCTTGAAGAGGGAATATGAGATATCATTTTGCCTTATTCAAGGCAAAATCCCGTTCACAATTTTTTGGACATGGCAGGAGGAGGTTGTGTCGTTCAGTCTTGTAATAGCACAGACTCCTTGTGTCAAATCTGTGTGGAGTGTATTAAGCCTCGGGTAGAAGTTAAGAAATGGTCTCCATTCAACAATACTTGGCAGAAGAAATACTGCTAATAGCAAAATAATATGGTGGGAAAGCATCAGGCAACTCTAAGTGAGACAGTACCCATGACAATGTGAGAGAGTAGGCACTAAGAAATCAGTTATTCTCTGCTACCATTTCACCTTCCTCAGAGCCAGAAGAAGAACCAGAGGAAGAGCTGTTATCAGAGGCAGAGATACCAAAAATCAAAAAGAAGAAAAAGCCCAAGAAGGTGAAAGAACCTAAAGTGCCCAAACTCAGTAAGCGTCAGAAAAAAGAGGTAAGGAATAGAATGGTGTGGTTGGCTGATGGGACAGTGGGTGGGAAGAAAATCTCCTCTGTGTACTGATGGATCTCTGGTTGGTTGTATTAGGGTTGTGTATCCTCTTGGGGAAAAGAGGTCTTGTTGTTGAAGATTCCCCCCTAGTCATTCCTTTTGTCTCAGTCACAGCTTGGGGACAGCTCTGGCGAAGGAAATGAGTTTGTAGAGGAGGAAGAAGAGGTGTTGCTGCGCTCAGACAGTGAAGGAAGTGACTATACACCTGGCAAGAAGAAGAAGAAGAAACTTGGGCCCAAGAAGGAGAAGAAAAGCAAAGCAAAGCGCAAGGAGGAGGAGGAAGAGGAGGATGAAGATGATGATTCCAAGGTTTGAAGGGAAACATCTAGAAAGTTCACTAAATCCTTTGCAATGCTTTCCCATCACTCTAGTTTGCTTTGTCTCCTAGATCTGGTTTGGGGGTAAGATAAAGTGGGCAAAGTACTGAGGAGATTGTGTTCCTGGGGCATGGGAGTTAAAAGAATGCCCAGTTTTCCTTTTGTGGGACTGACTATTTATCTCCTATTCTTCTTTTGACCATTTTTCTTATGGTTGTTGACTAATTCTGTAGTGAACACTAGGAAAGGGTTGTTCCTGGATTCTGTATCTCCTTCAATTGCTGCCTTTTGTTTTCCTTTTCCCCAGGAACCTAAATCTTCTGCTCAGCTTTTAGAGGACTGGGGCATGGAGGATATTGATCATGTTTTCACGGAGGAAGACTATCGCACTCTTACCAATTACAAGGCCTTTAGCCAGTTTGTCAGGTATGATCTCCTGCCTCATTTTTGGATACGCAGAATAAAAAGACAAAATAGTCAAAGTGATATGATGGTGAATTAAAGACTATGAGGTGGAGGACTCGGCTTTAAACAAACTACTAACTCTTGTACTTTTTTGATAACCCTATCTGTTTCATAGCTCTGTTATAAGAATTGTTAAAATAGAGTGGATTTCTGCAGGGCCTAATACAGAAATTACTACAGCATTTTGATTCTGAGAGTTACTACTGTAAATATGTTGTATGATTTTAGAAACCCCTGTTTGTTGATTTTAATTTTTCTTAGGTTGGCATATAGAAAAAAGTCCTTTTTGCCCATTGGCTACAGGTGGCAGTGGATAGATTAACAGTCTTGAAAAGCTAGTCTTGAGCTTCCTGAGTTCTGTAATATCCAACAATATTCTTCTTTTCTACTGCCTGAATACAGGCCACTTATTGCTGCCAAGAATCCAAAAATTGCAGTGTCAAAGATGATGATGGTGCTGGGGGCAAAGTGGAGAGAGTTCAGTACAAACAACCCCTTCAAAGGGAGCTCTGGAGCATCAGTGGCGGCAGCAGCGGCGGCAGCTGTGGCTGTTGTGGAGAGCATGGTGACTAATGTGGATGCAGTCCTTCCTCAACCTCCAGTTGAAGTACCACTTCGAAAAGCTAAAACAAAGGAGGGCAAAGGTAAGTGAAACGTGTCAGGGATACTGTGATAAAGAACAGGAGTGTTTTCATATGAATGTTTTATCCTGATGACTTGGAGTTCTTGATGCTATATGGGGGAATAATGGTGTTTATTTCTTTAAAAACCCCTTATGGGTACTTGGCCCTTCCTGGGGGGCTTGCAGTAGTCTATGCTGACATGCAGAGGGCAAGTCCCTATTCCAGGATATTGTCTGGGATAAGGCCCAGTGCAGAAAGTACCCTTGTCTTCAGTCTGCTTTTATAACAGAAGCACAGTTGTAGTCTAGGGGATACTAATAGAATAACGTTGGTCTGCCCATTAGGTCCCAATGCCCGGAAAAAACCCAAACCCAGTCCTCGTGTTCCTGATATCAAAAAACCCAAAACCAAGAAAGTGGCACCCTTGAAAATCAAGCTGGGAGGATTTGGCTCCAAGCGTAAAAGATCATCTGTGAGTTTTTCTTTTTCTGGTAAGAGGGTGGGAATCTTCCTGCAAACTGCTTGATCTCCTGTCAGAGGGGTGGGGAGTGCAGGTACTTTGCCCCTCTGTGTGGTTTGATTTTTCCTTTTCTTTATCGCTCAGAGTGAGGATGATGACCTTGATGTTGAGTCAGACTTTGATGATGCCAGTATCAACAGCTACTCTGTGTCCGATGGCTCCACTAGTCGCAGCAGCCGCAGCCGCAAGAAACTGAAGGCAGGAAAGAAGAAAAAGAAAGGTACTGAACACGTTGGAAACTGAATGGAATATGTGCATATTAATTCATAGAAATGCCATTGCCAGGAAAGAAGCCAAGCTCTACAAGCTGGAAAACTCTTTGCAAAGTGGGAAGATTTGTTAAGAGGGGCTAAACTCCTCCTTCTACATCCACAGCAATCTGAATTTTATATCCTTGTTAGCTCAGTTAGTCTTGCAGTGTAGATTTGGTACATTCGGTCTTGCTTGCATAACATGTTTTAATGGTTCATCTCCTCTCCCAGGAGAAGAAGATTCCACTGCAGCTGTGGATGGCTATGAGACGGACCACCAGGACTACTGTGAGGTGTGCCAACAGGGGGGAGAGATCATCCTGTGTGACACTTGCCCTCGTGCCTATCACATGGTCTGTCTGGATCCAGATATGGAGAAAGCGCCAGAGGGCAAGTGGAGCTGCCCACACTGTGTGAGTTTTGGGTTCCCTTGTAGAGGTGGAAGACTGGGAAGGTAGTGTGAGGCAGGTTAGCGGAGTATATTTTAGCATTTTGATCTAACCTTTCTTCTTCCTTTAGGAAAAAGAGGGTATCCAGTGGGAGGCTAAAGAAGATAATTCTGAGGGTGAAGAAATCATGGAGGACGTTGTAGGGGATGCAGAGGAGGAAGATGATCACCACATGGAATTCTGCCGGGTCTGCAAAGATGGGGGAGAACTCCTCTGCTGTGACGCTTGTCCTTCTTCGTACCACATCCATTGCCTGAATCCCCCTTTACCAGAGATCCCGAATGGAGAGTGGCTTTGCCCACGCTGTACTGTGAGTTCCTGTACCTTTTTAACCAGCCAGCCTACTTTTTTTCTGTTGTTTAGACCTGAGAGGCTGTCTCCCCCTTCATACATTGATCAGGAGGCATTAGTGTGCTTACTGGTGCAGGATTTCATTCATTTGAGGAATTTGAGGCAGGATTAAACTGATCTTACAGGTATCTAGAGCTGCTCCCTGTTCTAAACTATCAGGGCAAGATATTATACCGCTGTGCGTCATTTTTAATCCTGCATTACCTAAATTACTCGATGTAAGGTATTGTAGAAGCTTTTTTGCAGATGCCTGTAAAATAACATTCTTTCTTGCTCTCTGTACTATAGGAGGCAGTCTCCTTTAAAGAAGTTCTTGGCTGGAAACTAAACTTAAGAGGCACCTACCGATCTCCTAAAACCTGTTACTAATCGCAAGAATTAGTAACAGGCTTTACAAACTTTGCTGGTTCTCATATGCACTATTTATTTTCATTGTGGCTAATTGCATTACATTCGCATCTTTGCATTATTAAACATGCAGAAATTGTACATGTAAGCTACCGAAGTCAGAACTTTCTAAAGGCTGGGTAAGATGGAGCTTGCATTTCTGACCTTCTGGCAGTGGAATGGCAAAAGGGACGTTTTTTTCTAATGTCTTTACCTTTCTTTTCCAGTGTCCACCTCTGAAGGGCAAGGTGCAAAAGATCTTGACTTGGAAGTGGGGACAGCCTCCGCTACCCACACCAGTGCCACGACCAGCGGATGCAGACCCAAATGCACCTTCTCCTAAGCCCTTGGAGGGAAGACCTGAGCGACAGTTCTTCGTCAAATGGCAGGGCATGTCCTACTGGCATTGCTCCTGGGTGTCTGAGCTGCAGGTAAGCTGTGGGTGTCCTGGCTAGTTCAGAACAATATTGGAGAAACCTGTATCAAGATGATTTCTTAACTGTATCTGCTTCTACTCCAGCTGGAGTTGCATTGCCAAGTAATGTTTCGCAATTACCAACGTAAAAATGATATGGATGAGCCCCCTGCAGGGGACTTTGGGGGAGAGGAAGAGAAGAGTCGCAAACGCAAGAATAAAGACCCCAAGTTTGCAGAGATGGAGGAGCGTTTTTACCGTTACGGAATCAAGCCAGAATGGATGATGATTCATCGAATTCTCAACCACAGGTGAGACAAGTATGAGGTTGCCTGGATTTTTGAAATTTGAATATAGCTGGGATGAAGCATCCTTAAAAGGAAGAAGTGCAACTTCGTCTCTTTTTTTGGAAATTATTAGGCAAACAGTCTTCAAACAATGTAAATAAAGATTGAGATTAATATTGTTGAGAACGTATAGCTATATACTTGTTTTGAAGGAAAAACCATTTGGCCTCCTACTCTGGTTTCCCTTATTGTTACCATTTGAAGCAAACGGACACAATGTTTGTTTCTCCAAGTAGACTTAAATAAGTATCTTCGCTTTTTTTTTTCCTGCAGTGTGGATAAGAAAGGGAATGTTCACTACCTTATTAAATGGAGGGATCTACCATATGATCAGGCTTCTTGGGAGAGTGAAGATGCAGAGGTGCAAGATTATGACATCTACAAGCAGGCGTACTGGAATCACAGGTAAGATCGTGCATTTTGTTCCTGAATGGGCAATGAGCAGACAGAGGGAAAATCCAGCTTATACCCCTAGGATTTATCAGTCTTGGCTGCTTTTGGGCTGAATCTGTAGAAATAAAATTTTGATTTCTTAACTACCTGCTTGATTTGGTCGTTTCAAAGGCTCTTCCAATTTTTCATTCTTGCACAGAGAACTGATGAGAGGGGAAGAAGGAAGACCTGGGAAAAAGATCAAGAAGGTGAAGCTGCGGAAATTGGAGAGGCCTCCAGAGACGCCAACAGTGGATGTGAGTTACCGCAGCTTCAGATACTGCAGGGTGGCTAGATGGGTAGGCAGGCCCATGAAATGCAGTGGGAGTGTTATATTTCATTTGTTCACAGTGCGAGAAGTTATATTCTGCACAGGAAAGAGAGCTCCATCTCTCGTGAATTTAAGTTGCTCTTGACTTTTTATTAATGATAGTTTATTTTCTTTATAATTCATAGCATTAGGTTTTGCTTATGCCCCTACACTGTGTATGCTTCTACACTCCTCCTTACCAGATTCTTCAAACAGGTCTAGGTTTAAATGTGCTAGTGCTGTCTGCTGGTGTGCAGTACTGCATGTGTAGCTTAGTTTAAAATAGTCACAAAATATGTGGAGCCCTGATAGAGCAAAGTTGTTTTCCTAACCATATGCAATAAAGTCAAATATACAAATGTGAGATACAGAAGAGAAAAAGCTTTTTGCTGAATCCTGAGGCATGTGTCTTGAAAGCTGGCTTTGCTTAAAGCTGAAACGTACAGAAATGAATCAATTTTCAGCTGGTTTTCTGTGTTTCTGCAGCCAACAGTGAAGTATGATAGACAGCCTGATTACTTGGATGTGACTGGAGGAACCTTGCACCCTTATCAGCTGGAGGGTTTGAACTGGCTCCGTTTTTCCTGGGCTCAAGGCACAGACACCATCTTGGCTGATGAAATGGGTCTGGGAAAGACTGTACAGACAGCAGTGTTTCTGTACTCACTTTACAAAGAGGTGAGATAGCAGCAGTCCTTGAAACGTGCACACAGTTTGTTCATTTTTTAAATATCTGTATTTCATTGAGTTACATTGAGCGGTTAATCTAGAAAAAGCCAACTCTTCTTCTTACCATAGGGACACTCCAAAGGACCATTTTTGGTGAGCGCTCCATTGTCAACCATCATAAATTGGGAGAGAGAATTTGAGATGTGGGCACCAGATATGTATGTGGTGACTTATGTTGGTGACAAAGACAGTCGGGCAATTATCCGTGAAAATGAATTTTCCTTTGAAGACAATGCCATACGTGGAGGAAAAAAAGCCTCCAGGATGAAGGTATTATACTGGATTGAACTTGGATTGTTGCTTGATTGAGAACTGCATTAACTTGCAATTTCCTGAGCAAGCTAAAAAAAATTTCTGAGTCTGGTTTTGTTTGCACCTTTCTTCTGTTTACTCTCCTAAAAAGTGGCCTCCTGTCCTTACAGAAAGAAGCATCTGTGAAATTTCATGTGTTGCTCACTTCCTATGAGTTGATCACTATCGATATGGCCATTCTAGGCTCTATTGACTGGGCCTGTCTTGTAGTGGATGAAGCGCACAGACTAAAGAATAACCAATCAAAGGTACACATTTGGATATTTTCACAAACTAGATGAGACATTTTTCTTCTTCAGGGCTTTTCTGTTCATGCCTGCGGCAATTCAGATTCAGAAAGTTTTGTTAATCCTCTATAATAAGTTTGTAAATGCTGTGTTGTCATTTCTAATTTTGCATATTACTACTCTTTTACCATGCTCTCTTTTAGTTTTTCCGGGTGCTGAATGGCTATTCTCTTCAACACAAGCTACTGCTGACAGGGACTCCTCTGCAGAACAACTTGGAGGAACTCTTCCACCTGCTTAATTTCTTGACACCAGAAAGATTTCAGTAAGTCCTTCATTCGTACACAACCACATCATGCCCCTTGGGTTGCATTTCCCATACTTCCTTTTATTTCTCTTGCAGCAATCTAGAGGGCTTCCTGGAGGAGTTTGCAGACATTGCCAAGGAAGATCAGATCAAAAAGCTTCATGATATGCTGGGCCCACACATGCTGAGGCGCCTCAAGGCTGATGTCTTCAAGAACATGCCTTCAAAGACAGAGCTTATTGTCAGAGTGGAATTAAGTCCTATGCAGAAGTGAGTGTGAAAAGACAGACCAGTTCCCTTTCAGTTCAACCTAGTACCTTTTTACTGAATGTCCTATAGCCTTTGCATTCACCTAGCACATTCATTCTAATGTGCTCAGTGTCCATATACAAGATGGTACTGATCAGTTGCATAAAAAAGACTTGGCTGGATGTCTTTCTCAGGATACATGTACAGTATATTCCAGCAAGGAAACCTTTTAAGAGATCAACAATTTGCAATGTGCATTTTTGTATATTTATAGGAAGTACTACAAATACATCTTGACAAGGAATTTTGAAGCTCTGAATGCCCGAGGTGGCGGGAATCAGGTGTCTCTGCTCAATGTGGTTATGGATCTGAAGAAATGTTGCAACCACCCCTATCTGTTTCCTGTAGCTGCCATGGTAAGCTTTAACTTTCCCAGTCTTATTAAGAGACGTATAACCCATTTGCCTGCCTTGCTGTTTTAAGTACTATAATTTTTCTGCCCTGCAGAATGGAGCTATACTCTTCCTTGTTCCTTACCCATGTTTCATGTATTTACTCTGATAAATTTAAGTCATGACAGTGTTTATTAATTATTTGAAAATGTGGATGTGTATCACTGCCACATTATTGGCCTTTTAATGCAAACATATGAAGTAGGTTTACTTCATGGTTACACCTCAGAAGAGTGAACTGGCCCAGAGTGGAACATATATTAAGTAAATACACTGTGTGTTTCTTGATAGCACTGCTTTTTCTGTTAACATTTATGTGCAGGTGGGGCTAAGGAAGCAGGGAATCCAGTAGTATAGGAAAGAGAGAGAGAGAGAGAGAGAGAGAAAGAGAGGGAGAGAGAAAGAAAGAAAAAGAAAGAAGAGAACTGAAGCAGTCCACTGAGATACAAGGATAAATGTTACTGAGTAATAATAATACACTAAAAATGACAAAATTACTTAATTTCCTCAGCTATCCCATAGCTTTGTTTTATTGTTTAGGAAGCACCAAAGATGCCCAATGGAATGTATGATGGCAGTGCCCTAATCAGGGCTTCTGGGAAGTTGCTCCTGCTCCAGAAGATGTTGAAGAACCTCAAGGAAGGCGGTCACAGGGTTCTTATCTTCTCTCAGGTAATCAAGAACAGCATTCCAATAATTTGGGGCTATTATGTATTAGGTAAGCAATCCACTTTGCAGTGAAGTTAAATGTAATCTTCTCTTCCCCCTCCCCCAACTTTTTTAAAGATGACTAAAATGTTGGACCTGTTGGAAGACTTCCTAGAACATGAAGGGTACAAGTATGAGAGAATTGATGGTGGGATCACTGGAAACATGCGCCAAGAAGCCATAGATCGCTTCAATGGTATGAAGTGACCATTCACTTCTTCTGGTGGGGACTATTTCTAGTCTCCCTACCGTGGTAAAAACTTCTCTTTCTAATCTACAGTAATCCTGTTGCACTTGGAAAAAGCTATGAAAGCAGATTGGGTCATTCAAAATTGTGATACCTAGTTATGCTTCTCTCTTTCTAGCTCCTGGTGCTCCACAGTTCTGTTTTCTGCTTTCCACCAGAGCTGGTGGTCTTGGCATTAATCTTGCTACTGCGGACACTGTGGTAATCTATGATTCTGACTGGAACCCGCACAATGATATTCAAGTGAGTTTGAACAGCAAAATCAAAATCTGTAAGATGTAACACAGGACAATGTGCAGTGGGTCCTGCTTCCTTTTTCTCCTCTTTCATGATAATAGCTGCTTAGAAACTTGAAGCATGTGCTTCCATTTTAGACTAATGATGTTTTAACTATCTACAGTGATTAATCTTGACTGAGTTTAGTGGAAAGCTCCAGCTACCAATTTGTAGTTAGTAATTGGTTTTCATTATCCATAATTTAGGTAGAACCCATTTTCAGAATATGTAACAAAAGCAGGATAGCCTTTGGGCCTTCCCCACTGCTCCAGCTCAAAACTGCTGACAGGATACTGCCCTTAAACATACTTTAACAAATGCCTATTCCTCCAGACTCTGAAGTTCTCATTGCCACATCACTCAGGAATTTTCAGTCTCTTCTGTTAGAAAGCTGTCTCCAATCCATATGAATCCCTCCTTCTAACCTGTTTCTCCTTCTTGGAAATACTTCAGAAATGTAAGCTGGTTATTACAGTGTCAGTGTTAGCACCTTCTGCTGTGTTTTTGAAGGGCGTTGAAACTGAGAAGGTGGGTGGTTCATTCACAAATGGACCTCCTCAAACTGTTTTGAGGACATTTGGTGGTTAGTGGCTGAGATAGCCAAGGTTATTTTTAGGTGCTTTTGCCTAGCTTTGGTTAGTCTTGCAATGTCAGGTGAGAGATCTTTATCAATGGCCAATCTTCACACCTCACATTATTCCAAAGGTAATAAGAATTTAATCAATCACTGAAGAAATTGTTTTGTGTGTGTGTTATTTCTCTCTCTTAGGCATTCAGTCGTGCCCACAGAATTGGACAAAACAAGAAAGTAATGATATATCGCTTTGTTACTCGAGCCTCTGTGGAAGAAAGAATCACACAAGTGGCCAAGAAGAAAATGATGCTGACCCATTTGGTTGTGAGGCCAGGGTTGGGCTCCAAAACTGGTTCCATGTCCAAACAGGAACTGGATGACATCCTCAAGTTCGGTACTGAAGAACTTTTCAAAGATGAAGCCACTGAAGGTGGTAAAAATCTACGGAATGTCACACAAAGTGAGTGAAATAGCTAGCATTCCTTCCATGACCTTGGTTTTGGTTTATTCAGTCTTTTAAGCAAATGTATATTTTCCCAGGTGATAACAAGGAAGGTGAGGACAGCAGCGTCATCCATTATGATGATAAGGCAATTGAACGTTTGCTGGATCGGAACCAAGATGAAACTGAGGATGCTGAACTTCAGGGCATGAATGAGTATTTGAGTTCCTTCAAGGTGGCCCAGTATGTAGTGCGTGAGGAGGAAATGGGGGTGAGCATGAAGTGTTTCATGACTATTCTTTTTCCATTTTTCCATTTGAAAACTGGTGATCAGAAAGCAGGCTTTTAGAGCAAAAGACTCAGAATTAATCCTGCAGCTGTACATGTGCTTATCATGTCACAAGCTTCAGTAAAAAATTCTGGATAAATGTCTACAAGATAGCCCTGTTAATATTAATAATATTTATGGTAGGAAGAAGAGGAGGTTGAACGGGAGATTATCAAGCAAGAAGAGTCAGTGGATCCAGATTATTGGGAAAAGTTGCTTCGTCATCATTACGAGCAACAGCAGGAAGATCTAGCCAGGAACCTGGGAAAGGGGAAGCGCATCCGCAAGCAGGTCAACTACAATGATGGCTCACAGGAAGACAGAGGTGTGTGAAGGAGAGACAAAAAACTTCAGAGATGGTGGACGTGGCTATTTCCCTGGCAATTCACTTGAGCGTTTTTTGCCTTTTCAGATTGGCAGGATGACCAGTCAGATAATCAGTCTGATTACTCTGTAGCCTCTGAAGAAGGAGATGAAGATTTTGATGAGAGATCAGAAGGTAGGACGAGGCTTTGCCCTTGTTTCTACCCTTCCAGGAAAGCAAGATAAGGGGACTGCAAAGCGAGAAGAGACTTTGTGGGTTAGGACATGGTAGTGGATTAGAGTATCAGATAAGGACTAGCAAAGCCCAAATTTAAATTTGCTATTCAATTGTGAAATCCCCACTTGGTAACTTTGGCTTGTGACATCTTAGTCTGATCACTGTCATGGGTGAGAAGCTGGTGACATGTAAACAGCCCTCAGGTCCTTAGAGGAAAGGCAGTGCATATATTGAGCAACAGAAACAACGTGGGAACTTCCTGTAGTCTTCCTCCTGTATGTGTTATGTAGAAAATTCCATCTGATTTCAGTAGAATTCCTTATTGTAAATTGATGTTTCTCCATTTCTTTGGTCTTGTCAGCTGCTCGCCGGCCTAGCCGCAAAGGCCTACGGAATGACAAAGACAAGCCCCTGCCTCCACTTCTGGCTCGCGTGGGAGGCAACATTGAGGTAATTATTCATGGGTGCTAGCATGAGCGTGCCATCCCTAAAGGGGATGGCATCTTCTAAACAAATCCCATCCAATGAATATTAAGCGTCCATACATACAACTACTGTTGTAACAAACGTTTCTTTTCCTGGCCTGCTTTGCATTTTACAGGTTCTCGGCTTCAATGCTCGTCAGCGGAAGGCCTTCCTTAATGCCATCATGCGATATGGGATGCCTCCTCAGGATGCTTTCACTACTCAGTGGCTGGTTCGAGATCTCCGTGGGAAATCCGAAAAGGAGTTCAAGTAAGTCTGATGGACTGTAAAGAAAAGTTTGGAGGAGGAAGAAGCAAGCAGTGGGCCAACGTTGTTAAATTTTCTTAAGCGTGCAAGCTGTGAAATTTGAAAAACAGTTTCTGAAAAGAGGGCCATGGGAACGTAAGTCAGTTAGTCAGATGGTGGTTTTCAACAAGAATTTGAAAACCTGAGCAGCTGTGTGTTAATAAAACTGTTAGTTTTAAGCACTTCAATCTTTACATTCCATAGGGCCTATGTGTCTCTCTTCATGCGTCACTTATGTGAGCCAGGAGCAGATGGTGCAGAAACATTTGCTGATGGTGTCCCACGTGAAGGCCTTTCCAGGCAGCACGTCCTCACAAGAATAGGTGTTATGTCTCTCATACGTAAGAAGGTGAGTGATGCTGACTTGAAGAGACAAAAAGAAAGTTCTTACATTAGCATGGGTAACTGGTATTCTATGTTTTACATATGGATAGGTTTCATTTCTTCACACTATGCAGCACTAAAATGACTTCCCCGTGGCTTTCAGGTGCAAGAGTTTGAGCATGTAAATGGACGCTGGAGCATGCCAGAACTAGCGGAGATCGAAGAGAACAAGAAGCTTTTGCAGCCCAGCTCTCCTTCTCCCAAAACTCCTACACCTTCCACACCAGGAGACACCCAACCTAACACTCCTGCTCCTGTTCCTCCACTTGGTAAGAGCCTTTGGTTTAGGTTTCGTGAAGAACCTCGTCCAGCCTTCCATTCTGCTCCTCTTTCTGGCTTTGATAGAGGACTTGGGGTGGACGTAGATTAAACACTCCTCGATTAGGAGGGCTCCTTGGAGTGTTGAGTGGCCCTCAAAGGCACAAGAGGACATCTGTGTGGAATGCTTCCTTGAAAGGGAAATAATTCTTGGGAATTGGGTACTGAGAACTGTAAATCTGAGGACTCTAATAAAGAAGGGTTTGACAATTTATTTTCTGTCACAGAAGAAGGAATAAAAGTGGAAGAAGGAGCCACTGCTAAGGATCAAGGGGAACCCGCAGAACCTGAAAAGGAGATTAGTCCGCCAGTGGCTTCTACTGCTGAGAGTGAAGCCTCAGTTGAAGTGAGTGCCTTGCAGGTAGTTTTCTTCCTGTTTCTGTAAAGTGCAGACAAGAACACTGCAGCGATGCTTTCCTAGCTCTAGCATGTGTCTGTGTCTCTGTGTTTATTTAGCACTCAGTGTTCTTGTAGCTGGACCTCCTGTGAAATCTGTCAGTGAGGGTTACAGTACAGTCCTAACATTAGCAACTTAGAGGTAATTCCCATGGTGCCCAGTGGTGCTTTCTTCCAGGAAAGTGAGGTTAAGATTGCAGCCTTAGTTTCTTACATGCTTCTTCCCTCCTCTGTTTCTTTTCTTCATTTAGCAGAGTTCCTCTCAAACAGAGTCCCAATCACAGGAAGTTAAATCCCCTGTGACTGCTCCGGAAACTGAAGGAAAGAAACCAGATGAACCAGAAGTGAAAGAGGAGCCGATGGAAACAGAAAATAAAGGTATGGATTTATTTTCGTTCAGATTTTGACCTTTAGCCATGGTTTGGTGCAGTGTGTCAGTATTAATAGGAGTCCAAAGGGTTACTGAGACTTAACAGTTTTGTCTGGTGGTTAGGGAGCCAGACTCTTATCTGGGAATACTGGGTTTGATTCCGCACCCTTCCATGAAGCCAGCTGGGTGAACTTGGGCTAGTCACAGCTCTCTTCTGAGCTCACACAGCCACACCCACCTCAGAGGGTGTTCTGTTGTGGGAAGAAGAACTGGGAAGCTTTGTTGGCTGCTTTGAGTCCCCTTAAATGGGTGAGAAAAGTGGGGTAGAAAAGCGAACTCTTCTTAACTTGGTTTGGTAGCTACTATTAACAGGGCTTGTTATTGTTTTTAAAAAATGTCTTCTAGAAAACAGGAGTATTCCAGACAGCATAAGGGTTGTCTGTTGATTCACTCAGGAATATTTGTGTGTTGTATTATGAATAGGGATTTGCACAAATGTTTTTTTGACATTCTAATCTATTCAAATCTAATTGAATACTCGAAAATCCAATTCGATTTGAATCTTTTAAATTCGAATTTAACAAGATTTTATTCATATTTACAAATTCAAATCTATTCATTCAAATTTTTGATTTGAATCTGCACATACAAATGTCGACAACCTGTAGTTATCCCACAGTACAACCTGTTTTCGTCCTGTACAGATCTGTACAAATGAGTACAGATGCGGGAAAGATGCGAATCTTCAAGTACACATCATGTACGAACCCATACACATACAAATGTCTGGATAATTCAAATGAATAGATCCAAAGTTCAAAATTCAATTTGAATGTTTACATTTTAATTTCAGGACATTCTAGTCAAGTTTGAATGTCGAAATTTGGAACATTCATTCAGATTTCAAATGCCTATGAATATTTGTGCACATCCCTAATTATGAGCAGTTTCTTCATACATAGCTGTAAGATCCTTTCTTGCTTAGATGCAGGCAGCTTGGAAGGGCAGGCCAGATGTTTCCTGAGTGGATCCTCACTGATTTGTCATTCATCGTAAATAACCAATGCTCTATTTTCTACTACAGCTGATATAGAGAAAGTTGAAGAGAAAGCACCTGCTGAGGCACCCACAGAGCCTCCAACAATTAACCTAGAGGAGAAGGGTGAGCATGTTAAGAGAAGCTGGGATGCTAGAATGACCCACGCTGTGTACCCATGACAGCCCATAAAAACTAAGCTCAGACCGGCCTCCAGCAAGCTTATGTTCTTTTTTGCAGAAGAGAAGAAAGAGGATGAAAAGAAAGAGGTAGTGATGCTACAGAATGGGGAGACACCTAAAGACACCGCTGATGATCGGCACAAGAAGGCAATGAAGCAACGGTTCATGTTCAATATTGCAGACGGAGGCTTCACGGGTACAAGCTGGCCTAAGTGTAAATTGCTGTCTGTGGGTAGCAGAGGCTGCTCAGTTATGAGGGGCTGAAATTTTTCTTCCTTCCTTTATTGTAGAGCTGCATTCTCTGTGGCAAAATGAAGAGCGAGCTGCTACTGTTACAAAGAAAACATATGAGATTTGGCACCGGCGTCATGACTACTGGCTTCTGGCAGGAATTATAAAGTATCCTTTCCGCAGAATCTCCATGGTTTAGCCCAGACCCTATAAACATCTTCTGCAGCTTCTGTGCTTCCATCTTTAGCTTTGCATTGTACATCCCCTGTCGCTTTTGCCCTCTCATTCTGCCAGTCTTCCATATAATATAGAATACTGTAAGCAGGTTTAATTTATAATTCCGGGCACTTAATTTAGTCTAGTGTGCTTGTGGACTGACTAGGGACTAAAACAGTTTCATCCCATATCTAACTTTAGCTCGCCTAGAGTGGCTACGCTGGGTGTGCTGTAGTCAACCTATAATGATCTATTCATATACATTCCGTTACGTGGCAAAAAGTAACATTTGCTGGACTAATATCCCCAGATTTGCCATCTGGAGCCAATTTCTGTTTTCATGCCCTTGTCCTAAGAACTGAGGACTTGTTCTGCTATTTGGCAAACCCTACACTGCTACTGTACGAACAGGGAAGTGTGCTCTAGCGCAAGGAGGCTCTGGTCCAGCAGATTTTGCAGCAGTGGTTTGGCAAAAGAAGCAGTAAAATGAGAAGGGTGAACATGCAAGGAAGGCGAAAGAGAGTATATTAGACCTGCTTGGAAACAGGGCTGTGGGTGAAATGATGTTGGATAGCATTGAGATGGGTCTGACTCATGGCTGACTTAATGGTATCACAATGCAGTTTCATTGGCAAATATGCAGCAGTAGTTTGCCTGCTTTGGGGGAGAAGCTATGGATCAAACTTTCAATCTTTTATCCCTTAAATAATTTGCTCTGTCACAGAGCTTTAGCTGTTCCAGTTATATAGTTAAAAGGTTGCCCTTTGAAAAGAAAAGAAATGCTACTATCTCTCATTTCTGAAGTTATTTCTTCTGAACTTGGACAATTTCAGTCACGGTTATGCTCGTTGGCAAGATATCCAGAATGATCCTCGTTATGCCATTCTCAATGAGCCTTTCAAGGGTGAGATGAACAGAGGTAACTTCCTGGAAATAAAGAACAAATTCTTGGCCAGAAGATTTAAGGTGAGAATCTTTTAACCGAATGCTCAACTTTACATGGGTGGCTACTGCTCTCTTTGAGTTTCCTTGAGAGACAAAAGTAGTTTATTGAAGACAAAGGCATATATGCTTTTGTGACCTTTTGGTGAGAGACTGGGTAGCCTTATGGTATCCACTTGGAAGAGCTGGAGCTCCTAGGTCACAGGAGAACACTGAATGTACTTCAAATGCAACTAGCCTTCAAGCTTAAATCTGATCATGATTTTCAAACAATACAAAATATCAGTAGTGATCCTAGTTTCGTACAGATGTGCAAATAAACATTTTATAATATATAGTTTTCAAGATGTGTTAATTTGACTGTTTAAAAGGATTCTGTAAACTCTACAATAGAAATATGGCTTTTCCTATACAGCTTCTAGAACAATGTCAAGCATTTTTGAGACCTGTTGTTCCTTGATAGAGCTATTAGTTGTTATGAACTGAAGAAAGTATTTCTCCTTTGTATTTTTGACATTCCTTAAATCTCTTTAAATGGAAAATGAAGTGTGAGCAATAAACAAATGAGATGCATAGCCCCAGCAGGGTAACCTGAGTGAGAGACCTTTGTCTTGCATTAGAAGAGACGTTTGATGCTGTGGTTTGAAAAGATGGCCTCGGGTTCCTGAATGTGAAACACTCTCTTACAGTTGCTGGAACAGGCGCTGGTGATTGAAGAGCAACTACGAAGAGCTGCCTACTTGAACATGTCAGAAGATCCATCCCATCCCTCCATGGCTCTGAATACCCGTTTTGCTGAGGTGGAGTGCTTAGCTGAGAGCCACCAACATTTATCCAAGGAGTCTATGGCTGGAAACAAACCAGCCAATGCAGTGCTTCACAAAGGTGAGGAGTTGTCAGGAGATGACAGTTGAGAGAGGGCAACCTCCTATAGTTTGCCACTGGCCCATCCCTTCCCCTCCCTGGTCCGCATTCATCTACCTCCTTTTACATACATACATACATACATACATACATATATATATGTATGTATGTATGTATATGTATATGTATATGTATATGTATATGTATATGTATATGTATATGTATCTTTTCCCCCTCCCTCCTAGAAAAGGAGGACAGCAGTTGTTAGAAGAAGGGTCTTCTCCAGGACAAGAAGTGGGCTCTGATTTTAAAGTGAAGAGGGAGGGCTTAATTCCTTTACTCCCCCAAGCCATTTCTCTCCTAGCGAGGGAATTGTTCTTGCAGACTTTGCCAGTATAGATGACCAAACCTAGATGGCTGTCTTCACAGAGGCACAGCCAAACTTCACCTTAGTGTTCTTTGCCGTAGAACAGGACTCCATTTTTATCCTTTACCTGATTGGGAGGATGCAGCAGAAAGTGACATAGCCTTCATTCAGAAAAAGGACACCTATGGAGATACAGGAATGAATGGTCAAACCCCAGGAAAGAACTTAGCGCAGAACCTGTTCTCTGTTGAAGATCTTTCAAGAATTTAAGGGAGCTGAGGAGAAAGGGTCCTGACTCTGTACATTTGTCTCCTAACTCATGGGAGCCGCCTACTTGTACAGTAGATTATGGTTATTTTTGTCTTCTATGATTTTGCTATTATGCTGCTCTTATTGGATAGAAAGGAATGCGACCCTAAATTAAAGCAGGATTCATTTGTGAATGGGGGGTGGGGGATGAATATCTAGTCCTTCTCTACGTTCCAGAGCCAGAAGCTCTGCAGTTTTACTTCATTCCCTCCTTTCTTAGTAAAGGCATAGGGGACAGTATTTTCTGGGAGTGCTGATTCTCACTGCTGTTACAAATAAATCTCTTATCGCTGCCCACTTTATGTGACTCTTAGGAGACTTTAGAGGAAGGAGAAAACAGTAGGTAGCACTGAAAATAATCTTGCAAGACTGGATTCTTCAAACAGTTGGATACCCTTTGGATAACCCTTGCCTTTAAGGCAGCATGCCTCTATGGAACTGATTCATTGCCAGGAGAACACAGCCATAGTTCTGGAGCTCCTCTGTGGAGAAGATGAGATTGTTTAGTTGTGCCTCTGAGAATGTCTTTTGTGGGTTTATTGTCAGTGAAATGTAGGATAAAGATAGCTTGAACAGAAGAAGCAAAATCAACACTTGAATGTGTCTTGGTAGCCATCCTTGCATGCTGTGGCCTCCAGAATTACTGCCTGGAAGTGTTCGTGGTTAAACAATGGAAGGAGAGGTGAAGTTTTTACAAGGAAGTTAAGCTATGTTTCTTTGTTCTGTTCCCAAGATAATCTTCCAAATTGCATTATTTTAATGACTTAAAAGGAGCATTAATCCTATATGGTAGTGAAAGCAAAAATAAGAGATCCAAAAATGGCTCATTTTCTACCTCAGCATTCTGGGAAGAAGTCCAAGTTCAATATATGTGTTGCGTGCCCCTTGAAAGATTCTGCTGGTTGGCTGCCATGCCACATGAAGGAATTTGTGGACATCTGGAAAAACACCTCCAATGAGTAAAGGAATTTCAGTCTCCAGAAGCCATGCCTTTGAATTTACCAGGAAGTTTTTTAAAAAAAAAATGGCTTCCTTTTTTAAAAAAAAATGGGTTCCATAATCAACAGACCCCTTAAAGTTCATTGACCTTTCAAAGAATTCTTTCATCAGCTGGAAATCAAAGCAGTTCCTACCCCAGAAAGGGAAAATAAGGTTTTGTTGCACTCTAAAAAGTGAATAGTTAAAATACAAGCCTTCCTGGATTTATAGCACAACAGCTGGTCAAATGTAAGATGGGATGCAACTCATTACTTGACCACTTAGCATCAATCAGTTTTACCCTGGCCTTATTTACATTCCTGTTAGGAGCAGTCATTTCACATGGTTTTATTCCGCTATAAGGATCGTAATACCAATTGTGTGCCAACCCTTTGGTCTTCAGGTTCTTCACCAAGATCCTGGAGGTCATGAGGCAGGAAGGACCACCTGCTTATCTGTTCAGTATGTTGGGAACAATACCAGAGAGATGTCAAAACTACCACCTCCATGCTACAGAGATGTTGGTTCATAATCAATTGCATTAAAACTTCACTGGATTCATCTGTTGCTTCTCTGCCTGGGAATTAACATCTTAGATTGAGTGTCTTCTAGCAGGCAGACTCTGGAGTATGCTAGCCACATTCTGCTGCTACAGCACTGGATCACACATTCAGCCCGGGGATGAGTTCATAATGCCTTCTCTCTCCTGTTGCCAAGACTTCACTGAAGTATTTGCAGATTGACAATCCGGATACTACAGTTCTGGAAAATAAGTTGCTGGATCATCATATTCATCTTGTTATTCCACATTTAAATACCTATTTAAGGAGCTTCAGTGCAATGTGAGAGTGACCATTGTGAGCTTTAGTGGCCTTTGGGATTTAAAACAAAAAGACATAAATAACTGAAGCCTAAAAGTGATCCAGGTGGGCACAATACTGTGTATCTAATCCAGGACTACTATGCCAATGTAAAAGATGGCATAAAGATTGAAGAAAGTCTGTGAAAACTCGGTATCTAATGTCCATGCAGGTGGACCTCCTGAAGGAAGCCCTTGGTCTTCAAGCAAATGATTTGAGTCCTTCTGCCCTTTGCCACTGAGATAGCTGAACTTAAGAACTAAATGCTGGGTCTCCTTGCATCACTGTTCCCAAATTTGGTGAAAGATTAAGAAAGAAGTTTATATAGTCAAATGTTATGATAGTCCTCATAAAGACTGTCCAGAAGATAAAATCAGCAATGGGCAAAAGTAATTCTCAGCATCCCAGGATGACTGAAGTGCTTAAATGCGGTGAGTCACCAATTTCCAGCCTTTTCCAAAGGCTCTGGAACACCAGCTGCCAAATTCAGTCACTGATCACAGTCTGAGTTTGCTACGTTCAGCTGCTTTGAGAAGGACACATCCATGAATCTTGAAACATTTCAGAAAATTAAGATGCTTATACGAATGGTCTGTGTTGGCTCATGTTAAATATAGTTAAGAACTGACGGGTTGTATAGGTATTGAACCTCTTTCAGGGTGGATCTGTTCTATAGATACAAGTCATACATTTTGTATCTGCAAGTCTCTTCTCTTAAGCTGATCATCAGATTCCTGAGAGGCTTTCATATTTGGCCTATTAGCAGTATTCAGAAATGCCCTCAGTAAGATCTTAATTGGTGTCTGGAGGACTTCAGCTAGGTTTCTGTCTGAGTTATCAGACTTCAGAGCAAGTCCTTTATTTCCTAAGATTAATTCTACATTGTTCAAGAGTATGCTCACTCATTCTTTTAACTTTTCATTCACCAAGAAGTCAGAATTGTTGTGTGCTCTGGAGGCAGCACCGCTTCTACTAAGCAGCAGTGTCTTCTCTGCCTCTGCTTAGACAGCGGTTCCTTACTTCTCTGTCCTTCTAAAGAGTAGAAAGTCATATTGTGGACACTTGTTTATTTACCATCCTATAAAAGTGTGATGCTTCTGTGGTTGTCTATTCTTTAAACCTATTTCTCTTCTAATGGTAGTTGCCCTCTCCCCATGGATAGAGAAAAGGACATTCTGGACTTCCTTGTGAATTTCTGTTCTCATCAGAGAAAGAGCTCCCCAATATTTTTCCTATAAAGAGATCAGGAACCCTCCTCTTATGTAGACTTGTTTCTGTGTTCTCAGATCTGTTACTGTTTTGTGTATCTGGTTTCATGTGGTGTTAGATAGGGCAAGTGTAGAAGCATTCTTGATTCCAGTGTTCTAGAGCAAAAGTGTATTGGCCCCTCTTTAATTCTGGAGTCTGACTTCCTGATCCCCAGAAGGAGATGGTCCCCCACCCAAAGATTAGTTATCCCCTCTCATGAACAAATACAAACCCACAGGTAAGTCCAGAATTTCCTTTTTTCTTCCAGTGCTGAAGCAGCTGGAGGAGTTGCTGAGCGACATGAAGGCCGATGTGACACGGCTCCCTGCCACAATTGCCCGCATTCCTCCAGTGGCTGTGCGCCTCCAGATGTCAGAGCGCAACATCCTCAGCCGCTTGGCAAACCGTAGCAGCGAACCTCCTCCGCCACCACCCCAGCAGGTAAGCATCCGGACCTGCTACCTTTCCCTCTCTGTCCTAACTTTGAACATGAACTGGAGGGTAGGTGATAGCAAAAGAATACTGCATGAAATTACCATTTGTTTTTCTCTATGTAGGTGGCTCAGCAGCAGTGAAGTGCTTGCCCAGCGCTGACAACTCACTGATTCAGCTCAAGTGACATACATGCACTCTTGTTTGAATTTTGACCCCCCCTCCCCCTCTGCCTGGCACTCCTGATCAATGGTGTCCTCTCTGCTTGGGGGAATTTGGCTGGAGAGAGGAAGAAGTGCAGTTTTCCATAAACTGCCAGTTACATTTGGATTGCACTTGGCTGGTAGGGGATATTGAATAGACTTTGTACATAGTGACTGGAGGCTGCAGCGCCACATCTGTTACACAGACCTAGCTGCATTGCTCATCACCTTGGCCCACACTTGGTTTTAATTTTATTTTGCGTTTGTTTACCAAGATGAGTGCAAGCAAAGTCAGGACAGACACAGCTACCTCCATCAAGATCCTTTTAATACAAAAACTGACTGGACTTGTCCTCTGAAACAGCTGGAAAAAGACAAAAAAATCTTGATAAAAATGAAAATAAAGGTTTCCTTGTATTTTATGTGATTCTGTCAAAAGTGTTTGGGATCTCCGCCCCATACAGTTTAATGTGCTTTTGGGTAGATAGACTAATAAATCATACAAATAGGATCAAAACTTTGTCTTAAACATAAGTAAGGACTGTAGAGTCCAAACTGGCCTGGGATTTGAAGTTGATACTCCAGAATTGCTGGGTTACGGAAAGTAACACTGCAAAGATCAAACGTATCTTGATTTTCTATTGAAAAACAAAACTCTGCTTTGTACGTGCAGTTTAGCATTCTTCTGCTTCTATGGTAAGAGCAATGCCTTATGGGTCACTAGTGTCTAGAAATTCCAGTTTTGTCTTGCTAATGTTCTAAGTAAATTGAAGAAGCTATAGTCAAAAATGGAAGCCAAAAGCTCTTGTTGACCTTTTTTGAGATTTCCTTGGTTGGAGTTTCAAATAATGCAAGGCTGATCTTTCAAGATCACCGACTTCTCTATGACTGTCATGGTGGTTTTTTTCAGGATGGTACTCTCGGCATTGTCTTGAAAATCTTAGATGAATAGTGCCTTCCTTCCTTCCTTCCTTCCTTCCTTCCTTCCTTCCTTCCAATCACTTTTCCAGCAAAATAATGCTCAAGGTGGTTTAAAACAAGGGAATAAAATACTACAATACACACATTACAGTAAGCAATATAAGACTTTAGTACACATAAAATACAATATTTTAAATTTGGAAGGGAGGAAACAAGTGTTGGCTTCTTTGGGATGAGGTCTAAACCAGTGGTTCTCAACCTTCCTAATGTCACGACCCCTTAATGCAGTTCCTCATGTTGTGGAGACCCCCAACCATGGGGGCGGGGCAGCTGAGGAATCCACAATGAAAACATTACATACAGGAGGATTCATAAAGTTCCTGCAAATGTGATAGGACCCTCAATTCGTTTGCAGCTCATGAGATTTACAAGCAGTGGTATAGAAGAAGTGATAAGGAAACACTGACATCTAATTTGCAAGGCTCATAAAAGTCTAGTTAGGGAAGGCCAAAGTCTCTTTTGGGGGGGGGCAGTGGGAGACTCGTCGCAACCCCTCTGAAAGGGTAGTTCGACCCCCCAAAGGGGTCGTGACCCACAGGTTGAGAACTTCGGGTCTAAACACTGACATCCTTCCCACACCCCAAAAAAGCTTTAATAGCATGACAAATTAGTTTCGAGGGTTAAGATCTTTCATTAATATTTTAACTTCAAGTACTCATTTTTAGTTTCCTTTGCCAGTTGCTGAAAGAAACACTCAGGCAGAGCTTTCTTTTAAAATGGTAGTAGACAAACTTTTTTTGTGAGCCTCCATTAATACTACTATTGACACAGAAGCACGTGGATTAATATTCTATTCGCATGACATTTAAAAAAGAACAGCTGTAGTACATGGGGGGGTGTTAAAAGGCAAAGTTAAGGATTAATTTTCTAATACAGGTCTGTTTCTGCAAGGAAACAAGTTATATGTAACATTAGTAACACGTGCATGTTATGGTCCTATGAACACTGTTTTGGGCTAAGCCTCTCATAGTCATTTTGTCATCTGCATATACACAGTACGTACAACTCAACATGCTAAACCATCAACATTAGTTCATATTTCAGAAATGGCAGGTGGAAAAACCCAAACATGCCTAAAAGTATCTGCTTGAAAAAGCTGAGTTAAGCAGTTATGATAAAAATTTGGGATGTGCGCGGATATTCGAAAATTCAAAAATCTGAATTCGACATTTGAATTGAATCGGATTTTTGAATAATTTGACTGAATAGAACGTCATATCGCATCTGAATATTGGATCTATTTGCATTTAAAACACGGGATGGCAACAGGACAAAAACGGGATGCGCACAAATTCAAAAATTGGATACAAATGTTGCTGACATTTGCATCATTCAATTCAAATTGGATTTTTGAAAATACAGATTTGAATAATCCAGATTTGAAGCGGATTTTCAGAAATTAGATTTTTGAATTTCAAATCGAATATTCGAATGACTCAAATTTGAATGCAAAAACTGCATTCATGCACATCCCTAATAAGAATATTGTTTGGATGTGGAATTGTGCCTTCTTTACAAAAGTTATGAGCCTGTTGATTATAGGGGAAAGTAAGGGAATCTTCTGTCCTTTTTATTACATCACACTTTTTATCAAAGACGCCAGGGCATGCTGTTCTCACAGCCCTGGAGATAGGTCAGGTCAAGAAGCAAAAACTAGTTGAAGGCCATCCTGTGTATCTATGGGAATTCAGACCAAGAACCTCTAATGAAAAGTTGAAAAAAATAATTCCAAAATCACTTTTTCTCTGTGTGTGCGGGTGTTCCTTTGTGGGGACCTCCTCGTATGCCATTGGCTGGCACTGGCAACTCTTAGCACAAGTTAGGCATGCTAAGCTAAACTTAGTTCACTCATAACAAACTTCCAGTTCTACTAAGTATTTAAGTACTTCTGCATGCAAAAGAACAGAGCACAAAGGCAAATTCTGTACTTTAAATGTTCTTATTAAAGGTAGGTGGAAAGGTGGATGGCACTGAACAATAGTTAAATGTTCTGCAGTATTTTTATTTATATTTCTATCCCGCCCTATACCTGAAGGTCTGTGTTAAAGCTATCGCTGAGGCTGGCTGCTATGTCCTAAACCAGGGGTCCTCAAACTGTGGCCCGCGGGCCACATGCATCCCGCCAAGGACATTTATCCGGCCTCTCCAGTGTTTTTGCCACCGCTGCCTGTCCTGCTATGAATTTGTTCATAGTTTTTTTAAAAAACTATATTCCGGCCCTCCAATGGTCTGAGGGACAGTGAACTGACCCCCTTTAAAAAGTTTGAGGACGCCTGTCCTACACCAAAGCTTCACTCAGTTGCACCAACAGTCAACCTAGTTAACGCCATGCCCCAGATTCAGCGCAGACCTGGGCTGTGATCGAACAAAAAAGCATCTGAGGTGCCTTTGAGGTGGAATTGTCCGCACACGGGTCTGCCCCTCCCCCTCCTGAACATTATGTGCTGGAAATGGCGGGTTAAGGACGGGTTGGAACCAGGAGGGCCACACAGTCTCTCTGAGGCGCCCCTGCTGTTATCCTTGAACACCGCCTTATAGGCAGCCAGTGTCATGTTTTACCGCTTTGATGCAAAGAACATCAACCGCCTAAGTACTGTAAGAAAATAAAATTATTTAATATTGAAAGGGTCAGTTTGGCTAAATTGCTACAACATGGACCCTCAATATAAAACAGACAGAACTGAAAATCAGATATATGATTCAAACACAATAACACCAGCTATAAGCATCCTCGCTTCTCGGCCACTTAGTTCTGCCCGGGGGACCCACAGCACACAGGAACCCATGAATTTCCCTCCGGCCCCACTTCCGCTAAGCCTTCAACTTCCGCCAAGGCTCTGAGGCTCTCTCGGCCCTCGAACCCGCCCTATGCCTTAGTGACCTCCCCCCGCAACCTAAGGATAAAACATTCAGCCAATCACGGCGTCACAAATGATCGCGAGCGATGACAACCGGCCAATCGCGGGCATTCTCCAGAGCGGAAGGAAGTCTGAGCTGCGGCGGAGGATATTCCACGTGCGGGAAGTGTGTGGTGGTGGTGGTGCGGTCTAGGGGGAACTTACCGGTCTGGAGGCGGCCTGACTCTCCGAGCGATGGGGCGCAAGTTGGACCCGACCCGTAAGGTGAAGCGAGGCCCAGGGCGCAAGGCGCGTAAGCAGCACGGAGCCGAGGAGGAACTCGCTCGCTTCTTGCCGCCTGGTACGTGGCGGCCCCCGGGGGTGGGATAAGGGGAGGGTGCATGCACGGCGGGGCGAGGCGTCTCGCTACCTGGCGATATTTGCCCTGCAGGTTTCCAGTGTGGACAGGGAGTTTTGAATACGTGAAGAGCCCTGGTTGATCACGCAGTGCTGTGGGTAGAAAGAACGATCACCTAATCCAGTATTAATCCCTGCTGGCATGTTGGTGATCAGGAGATGCTGGAATAAAAGCAAAAGTGTTATCTGTATAGAAAACCTTATCGTTTAATATTAGGACAGTAATAATAATTGGCCCAATTATTCAGTTATCCTTGAATAATTGATTTATTCAAGGTGTCACTGAACAGCGTGTGTCCTGAGACGCGCCATCAGGAGATGCTGATGTGCAGCCTCCAAGGTATTGCTACAGTCTCCATCTGAAGCTGCTTTTATAGCTGATGGCAGAAGATAGTGGCGACTGTGAGTTGATGACACTAAGTTGACTACTTAGTTAGATGACAAAGGAAAATGCAGAGAGTTGAAAATGCCTGGTAATGAAGCTGTCTACAGTCCTCCAGCTGTTAAGAGTTTTAAAATAGATTGTTGAAACACGTGGCCAGAACTCAGTCACTGTAATCTTCTGCTTCATCTGCAGGCAGCCTGTTTTCAGAAGGCCAAATACTCATGTATGTAAGCCCATGAACTGAGCATCCCCACAATAACTTTTCTTCTCTCAGGCCACCAGACTGGCCTTTAGAGGCCCAGTGTCTCCTGTGTAAGAAGAGGTCACATAACTGTGAAAGCTAATAGAGTCCTGTTTTCTTTGAACTTGCCTAGACCATTTTTTAACCATCCAGGCTTGGGGCTAGCACCACATTTCTTGTCAATGAATTTTGAATTATGAGATTCAGCTTCATTGGGTGACTCCTGGTTCTAGTATTTTGGGAAAGGGTGGAACACCTTCCTATTTGGCTTATCCACACCATGCATTAGTTATTGTGTCCCCTCATTCAAACCTTATCTAACTCCACAGTAACCTTTTTGAAAATATGCCAATTCTATGATGTTTACTCAAGCTTTAGTGTGCTTCAGCCATCACATCTCTGCTGGCAGTATAACGAAAGTAGTTCATCTTAAGGCATAATCATGAACTCAAGATTAAAATACCATATATGTGAACTATTCTGTTTACAGAAATTAGTTAGGGAAATAGGCAGCGTTTGTGAGAAAAGATTCCAAAAACTAGAGTGGCTTAAATCAAATGGAAGAGGCATTTCAGTTGACTTATGTTACTTCTATCCTAATATTGCATTAGGAAGGTGAGAGAAGAATAAGAAGCTATATATGCCTTTAGTAGTCTAGAAGTGGTAACTCAAGTTAATTCAGCTTATCATGCAAGTAGACAAAGCCTGGATATTAAGAATAGCCTGGACAGCTTTAAGAAAGAAATAAATTATCTGAGGTGGAAAACTCCTTTTCTAGAAATGTGTTTTTTCATAACATTGAATATATAAAATACTGAATAACCTGGCAAATCAAAATTAAAGAGTTCAGCATTAAACTGGCTTGCTTTCGTATTATTCTTGGAAATGTTTTGACTCATTTGTATTTGTAAGTGAACATAGAGTATTCCTATGTCTATAAAGTAGACTGAAGGCCATTCAGACTGGCCCTATCTGCATTATAGTGGGTGTATACACACACACACCCCATAACCCCTTATATAACAGTCATGTTATAATGTCGTGTAAAATTGATTTATGCAAGTCATTGCTACTTATGAAAATATTAGAGTAAGGGGAATTGTGAAAGTCCAATATACCAATGTAAGACAATAATGGCATGAAAAAGAAGACTTGGTCTGTTAGGGTATATTTAGGATACCTTGGAAGGGTGGGGGGAATTGTCACAAGGTCTGTGGCACTGTACCAATATACGCTACAGATTAAATAAATGCTACATATATCATTTGCTTACACGATATGAGTTCAGCTCTTTGGAGGAAAGAAAAGAAAACATTTCCTTCAAAAGTAGAAGCATGGACAGTATCAATGCGGAAAAGCAGTTACGGCATTACCATCATTCTGTGGTATCTCTGTCCCAACCTAATTTTGGTTCACAATGGGTACAAAACCTGTATCCCATATAGAGAGTCAAAAAATACTGTGGTTTCATTCCTTTGGTCCTCAGAACACTAATATCTTTGATCCATTTAGAAGTCACTGATGTTTTGCTGGTTTTGCCTGTTGTGATGCTTATCTTCATGGATTTTTTCTTTTGTTTTCCCTAGATGATGATAGCACAAAGAAGCTTTCCAGCCATGCTCGTCGAAGGTTAGTCCTGCAAATGGTTTCTGCTACATCTGTACATATGTATCTATAGACACACACAGTTAATCTCCTTTTTGTCTTGTTGTTAGCCATTTGGTTTCCAATGCAATAACTAATACATGCATTAAATTTTAATGGAGCACATTGTGGGGATTTTGCTGTTTTCAGGTATTAAAGAAAATGTGAAAATATACAATTTAGTGAGAAACAGCTGTGAATATTTATTTAAGCATTTACAGTATATATCCCACTCCTCACTCAAAGATCTCAGGGCAGGTCACAACAATAAAACAAAGAAAACATTAAAACAGAACCTTCTCTCCCCACTTGCAGGACCATTCTCAGAAAGTCACTCTCAGTGATGTTTTACTGGTTATATTGTTGCTCAGTGATTTAAGCGTAACCCTAATGACAGAATCCACAAGGTTAAGGGTTCAGTCAAGTGGGGTTTTAAAAAACATACTCAAATTAGAATTAGAAATGAAGAACTCTTGAGATAATGAACGGACCACTGGTTTGATATAGAATAAGCTGCATATAAATTTGATTTTTAAAATTACTTTTTTTCCTATAGTACTTTTAGTTAAACTTATCTTGTTTTGCCCTCTCTTTTCTGATTTTAGAGCTGCAAAGAGACGAATCAAATCTCTGGAGCCACAAGCAAACAAAAAGGATCTTGATGAGCAGAAATTGCCAGGTGAGGAGATAGCAGGTAGAGCTTTCTAACTGAAGGGAAGCTAGATGCTATTGCTGGTTGCCTAATTGATGCATTAAAACAGGTCTTATATTTTATTCCTGTTCCTTGTGTGTGCCATTTGAAATGTTAAACTGGTGACAGTGGCTGAAATTCAGAGAATGTGAGCTTGCAGAAAGGTTGGTTGGTAGGTAGGCATGTATGGTTATGCTGAATTACTCCTTGCATATGCATCCTTTTTACCACAATACCACCTTGTTTTCTGGGCTCCTGATCCTCAACACTTTTTCAAGGATGCAGCAGGCAGCTGTTTTATTAGCTTTGTCTATACTGGCACCTAACAGAAGACATTGTTGAGGAGAAAAACCTAATCTGTAGTAGTAGCATGTTTAGTCTAAAATCAGTCAACAACAACAAAATCCAAATATGCTTAAAACAGTTAAGATATCTGTTATGCCTTGAGATCTAGTGGGAAAATGTATGATCTGCAGAAAAAGTTTGCACCCCAAAATACACCATGAAAATAAGTACTGCACAAAATAATCAGTGTTGAGTAAGGCATCAGTAATCATAAATATGTAAATACTAACCAAAAAGGAAAAGTACCCTCTGATCAGTTTCAGGAGCACATTCTGATATCCATTCCAATGGAAAGGTATAGAGTATGCTGTCACCAATTAATCAATAAAAAGCTTTAATTATTTTCACAGTAGAAGATGCTGTCCTAATTCAGACACTTAAGTAATTCACAAATTTACAAAAGATGGAAGACAAACTTGATCTTTTCAGGTTAGCCCACAAGGGTGAGGTGGTGAAATTAAAGGAGCTAGAGAAATGTGTTTTCATACTTATTTTATTGTCAAATTCTAGGAGACTGTTGTCAATCCTGCATCTTCTATGTTAATGCTAATAGCATAATTGTTTTAGTTGTGTAACAAGCAAAAAGTACTTTTCTGAAAGGATATATGTTTTGTGAATATAATAATCTTCCTGATTGGACTTCAGCGTTTCTTCATTGTGTGCGATTTCTAGGAATTGAATTCTTGTATATTATATTTTGCATTTGTTAAAACCCGTCTAGATAAGTGAGATTCCTTAAACCTTTTTTATATATAGAAAATTGAATGCACAATACATTTCAGAATAGGTGCAGATGGTTCTTGTTGATGAGGTCAGTGGTGTTTTTGAATAATATTCCAAATTATCTCCTGTCCTCCTACACAGCAGAGAAGTCATTGTTGAAAGGTGCAGGGAAGAGAAAAGCATCACAAAATGGCCACCAAGCTGGTTTCAGCGATGACAATGCTAAGTGGCTTACCCCTTCAGCCTCTGGGAAAAAGAGATTCAAAGCTGAGGAGACTAAAGAAGAGGAATTTGACAGCAGTGAGAGGAAAGAGAGTCTCTGGGAAAGCGACGAAGATGAAGAAAGTGAAGAGGGAAATGTAGATGATTATGGAGCTCTGTCTTCAAATGATGAAGATGAGGTGTGGAATCTTCACACTTTTGTTTGTTTGTTTGTTTGTTTATATTTATATCCCGCCCTGTACCTGAAGGTCTAAGGGCGGATGACAACCTTTAAAGCAGCAATTTACAAATCCGTATATATTAAAACAACAAAATACATAAAAACACTTTAAAACATTCAACACGTTTTTAAAAAAAGAAATAATTATCCCAAAAATTAAAATAAAAGTGTCTACAGTGTGTGGGGGGGGGGCAGGGGGGGAGTACAATCACCTTAGCTAAAGGCCAGGGCAAAAAGGTATGTCATCGCCTGAATATATACAGGGAAGGGGCATGACACACCTCAAGGGGGAGACTATTCCATAACCTGGGGGCCATTACCGAAAAGGCCCTTCTCTGGGTGCCCACCGGGATGGATGTAAACTTTTGTTGTGGATGGATGCAAACTTTTAGGACTCTAAAGGAGAATAATTTTGGCAAGTCCACAATTCACAGGGGAACCCATAGGCACCCAGTGTTGTGACATAGCCATGTCCCTCCTGGCTTTGAGAAAGACTTGGAGGGACATCAAGAGGTGAGCTAAGATAAGCTCAGGTGTAAGAAGTCTAGCTGGCCTGGACTAAAGGTTGAGGAGGAGAGATGTACTTTTTGTTTGAAGCACTCCCTGGTACTGAAATCATGTCAAGGAATGCTTTAATAGGAGACCAGTTTAAAGTTGACTACCAACCTTCCCCAGACCATGGGTTGCTCCAGGTATTTGCCTGGTAGATGGTTGGAGCATTTCATATGCACTGTGGCTAGTGCTGTTTTTCTACTATGACAAAATCCCCCTGGCCTGTAACTTCAAAGGCTAGAGAACCTTTGTCTCCTGGCCTCTGAAGAAATCCAGGACAGGGTCATGGCAGCATGGGTGGTCGCTGGTGCTTGCCACCTAGTCTCTCTCTTCTTGTCCTAGATTGAGCAGTCCAGACCACAAACTGCCTCTGCTTTGCAAAGCAAGGTGTGTGTTGTAAAAGCTGACATCTGGTGCGTTGTTTTTTTTCATTTTTAATTCTTGTGTTTACTTTTGTATTTAGCTCCTGCCTATAGAGCAAGATGGCCAGAAAAAGAAGCTTGGGGGGTGAGTAAACCTGGAAATGTAGGCTTTGATTTTCACTGGGAATTTCATCCTGATAGGGAAAGATGACCACCCCTTTATGAAAGAGGATTCTGGGCTGAATTAATTTTTGGTCCTTACACACTCATGGGTAGGTCTGTTATGCAGCGAAGGTTGTAATCCGCTACTTGTCGAATAATTGCTTGCTCTGACTGTGGGGAAGAAAGTTGATTTCGTCCTGATCGTGGTTTTGGTCTAGGCAGAGAGGTTTAAACCTCTTAGGCCTATGTCCATTTTCCATCTCTCTTGAGATCCATGAGGTCTTGAGGAGAGAGGCCTTCAACTAAAATGCTTTTCATTGGATGCAGAGAGGACTTTGGGGAGGATGACAGTGAGGATGAAGAGGAGACTCCAGCACAGAAGCAAGATTTTGCAGAGGAGCAAAGCGAGGACGCAGACTTGAAGCTCAACGTGGATATAGATGAGCGTTTTGTGCTCCCCAGTGGGCAGGAGATAGAAAAAGAAGATATCCTTCCTTTGTGTGGGTGATCAGGGCATATTAAGGCAGAGTGGTCATATGGAAGGACAATTTGCATTTTTTAGTTAGTGAGGAGAATATTCACATGCTTTTTGGCCCATCTTTTCCCTTTGTGTCTCAAGGGTATCATAGTGGGCCTGGAAATCTGCTAGTCCCCTACCCTAACTCTACCCTCAGACCTAAAACCTCATCTTCGGTAACAGTGTGGTGTCCATGGCTTTTAAAATCTATACCTATGTGTACATTTGCAGTATTTAGCATTTATATTTATCTGTCACCATTTGCTTGTGTTTTGTGACTGTTTAAATGCAATGGGTGGGGCAGTGCTCATCTGTGATAATGAATTTGCCTTGGGTTTGTCATTGGGCCTAGTGGTCTCAGGTTTAGCCTCCACATGACCTGCTTTGGATAGCAGGCCATGCATTAGCTGCTGCTCCTTAACTACTTGCTCACCTGCTCAGCCACCTGACCTTCAGCTCATTCATCAGCGTATAAAAGACAACATGGAGGTGCTTCAGAACTTTGGTGCAAAACGGGAAGAAGGCCACTCACGACAGGAATATCTGCGTCTTCTGCGCCAAGACCTCGCTGCTTACTACTCTTACAGTGACTTCTTGATTGAGAAGATGATGGAGCTTTTCCCACTTTCTGAGGTACTCTTATTCTAGTATAGACTGAATTCCTTTGTAGCGATTGCTACCACAGGTGATGAGAAGTGGAGTCCAACATTGTCTGGCGAGTGGTGTATTTATAGGGTGTTTTTCCATTGTCAGTAGAAGTACCCATTAAATACCCTTTAATGGGTACTTAATGGGTACTTCTAGTGACAGTGGAAAAACACCCATAGACCCACCATATAATGTATAGAATGTTGCAACAACAGTCTTTAAATTACCAAAATCTTTTTCTTTTACGAGTTGGGAGGGAAAACAGTGATGCTCTGGCAGCTTATTTTAGTGAAAGAGTGAAGCCCACACAAGTGGATTTGCATGCTGATTACTGAATTTTAAGACAGATGGATTTTGAAAAGTAGGGTTGGCACCTCCTTAGAGTTTGAGGAAAATGATAAGAATGAGGATCAAAGTAAAATGGAGTTAAATGATTATTACATAGTGCAACTCCATAGTTAAGAAAGTCTTGTTCTACCGATATTATAGGCATTGAGCTGGTAATGGGGTGGTAGCCCATGGTTCACAGCTAATTCTCTAATTCTGAAGTCTGTGTTTGGATCTTTCAGCTGTGCATGTTTTCTGCGATGAGATGCAAGTGAAAATTGTGGAGGAAGGGGTGGCATATTTTAAGAAAGGGTAAATTCCATTTGTAGGTTAGTAGGACATGTCTTAAATAGAAATGTGCAGTGGGAGTTAAATTGCACTTTATATTACAATCCAGTGCATCTTTCCTCAAAAGTCCTCCTTTATTTGAACAGTGCTGAGTATTCACCCCAAACCTCTGAAGCCAAGTTGGGAGAGTTTCTGGCCCACATTTTCATTGCCAAGCACTCAGTGCTCTGCTAACCACTGTACAACCCTTCTTGTAGTGGTTTCTGCCTTTTCTTCCCCAGCTTTGGTGGCAGTACCACTCCTTCCTCTCACATGGGAAGGCTCTACTACACCAGATCTAAGACAGAAAGCTTGATCTTTTTAAGTGCCCAAACCTGGAAGGCCATCCTTCCTTCAGCGTAACAGTACCCTCTTGGGGGACTTTACATCAGAAATCATACAAGAACTGTTGGAGGGGTCATCTCCACATCGAGAGTGCCAATCTTGTTTGTGTGTATTGTGGGGAAAGCCCATGGTCCCCTTGACTAAGTCCAGCACAATCCATCATTCCAAGATTCATCTCAAGGAAGATCAGAGTCATAGACTAAGGGATCAGGTAGCACCATCTTCATATGAATCTGCCTACTGTGTCTTCCTGACAGAAGAGCACATTTCTTACAGACTGCAGTCCTTGAGAAAAGACAATGCTCAGATGGCTCAGAGAGGGAAACCTCCTGTCAGTCTTCCTCGCATTACTCTTTACTATGGAAGACTTCCAAGGGCTGTTATCCAAAGTAGTGACTAATCTGAATTTAACTCCCCAGAGGAATCTGATCTGCCAAGGTTTACCCTAACTCTACTCCTTCTCGTGTAATTATAATTGCATGTTTAGAAGGGCGAGGCAGCCACTGCCCAGGACAGACAGTCCAGAGTAGATTGGCTCCCTGACAAAGGTTGGAATGGAAGGCCATCAAGCTTTCTCTTCGCTGTTTTGTTGACCTTGTTGGAACTTCTGATCTGCTAATTGGTACTAACAACTGCACAGTTAAATGTTTTCAGGCAGGAAGGAGACATGATTGCGGTCTTCAGGTATCTGAAGGGCTGTCGCAGTGCAGAGGGATCATCTCTGTTCTCACTTGCAGAGGATGGGAGGACTAGAAACAATGGTATGAAACTTCAAGGGAGTCAATACAGATTAGATATTAGGAAAAACTTCCTGACAGTGAAGGCGATCAGTCAGTGGAATAGGTTGCCATGAAAGGTGGTTAACTCTCCTTCACTGGAGGCCTTCAAGCAGAGGCTGGACCAGCATCTGTCTGGGATGGTTTAGGAAATCCTGCATTGAGCAGGGGGTTGGACTTGATGACCCTAGAGGTCCCTTCCAACTCTATGATTCTATGATTCCAGCATCTCCCAGAGGGGAAAATGAAGCCCTCTGGTGTCTGATCCGCACAGTGGGAAGGCTTTCGTGCATGCTCATTCTGCCTTTTCCTTTCTTCCCGGCTTTAGCTGGTTGATTTCTTGGAGTCCAATGAAGTTCCTCGGCCTGTGACTCTCCGCACCAACACCCTCAAGACCAGACGCCGTGATTTGGCACAGGTCTGTATGGGGGCACTGGAGCGCTGCACTCTGGCTCCTGCTTGAGCCTCTCCTACCAATCTCATAAAAGCCTGACTTCCCCCCCTCTTCATCCTGCAGGCCCTGATAAATCGTGGGGTGAATCTAGACCCATTAGGCAAGTGGTCAAAAACTGGACTTGTTGTGTATGATTCCTCTGTACCTATAGGTGAGTGAAAAGATGCCTTTTCTATTCTTCTTTCCACCAAGAGCTCTCATCAGCTGCTTTCTAACTGCTTTGTCTCTGTTTACCCTTTCCCTGACAGGTGCCACCCCAGAATACCTGGCTGGCCACTATATGCTGCAAGGAGCGTCCAGCCTTCTCCCTGTCATGGCTCTTGCTCCCCAGGAGAATGAGCGCATTCTGGACATGTGCTGTGCCCCAGGAGGCAAGACCAGCTACATAGGTATCAGTGGAGGGTTGGGATAGGCAAATGGGCCTGTTCTCCTTAGTTTCCCAATAGCACATACACAGGGTCCATTCTGGGGGCTTCCCTTTGGACCTCACTTGCAGGACATATGTGGGTTTTGATGCTGAAAGCATAATATGTGGATATTGTCTAGTGGTTAGGGAGCTGGACTCTTATCTGGGAGTACCACCCTCCCCCATGAAGCCAGCTGGGTGACCTTGGGCTAGTCACAGCTCTCTTTCTGAGCTCTCACAGCCCCACCTACCTCACAGGGTGCCTGTTGTGGGGAGAAGAACAGAAGCTTTGTCAGCCGCTTTGAGTCCCCTTAAATGGGTGAGAAAAGCGGGGTAGAAAAGCCAACTCTTCTTCTTCTTCTTTCAGTTAGTTGCTTTGAGCAACTCTGAAAGCAAAAACACTCTGCCTTGGCAAGCTCTGTCAGGTCCTTTCCAGCACATGTGTTTGTTTTTTCCTTTGAGTCTCTGAACCTTTCCCAAAATTCCTCCCATGATTCAAGGGTTTTCATTCAATAAATCTGCCTTACATTACTGTTCAGTCCAAGAAGTTACAGTACTTCTATTTGCAATATACAGTGTTACATAAGCGTTTAAATTGTTTCCTTCTGAAATGAATATCTTTCCTTAAGATTACTGCGATACTTTATAACTAGATTTTGGAGAATCTTTGTTTCTATCTGTTGGTACTGAACATACACAAACTGAGTTCGCAGAAAGCGAGTGCAGATTTCATTGGCATGAAATTGGACATAAATTTCCAGAGAAGAAGGGAAAGGAAAGGAAGGAAAACAATCAAACTAAGATGTCCATCAATTATATTTATTAGATAACTAACATGAACGGTTCATTCCAATGAGATAATCAGCAGAAATGATTCAATTACATAGGCTTAATCACAACCATTTTTAAAATAAAGCCGGGCCACTGTATCCACGGGGAATACGGTCCGGGCCCTACCGCAGATAATAGCAAACGCTGGGAAATGCACTCCGTTTCCCATAATTCCTAAAAAATCCCATGGATTTTGGGCCATTTCCTGCCTGTCCAGGCCTCAGAAGAGCTTAAGGTAGGCCTTATGGTGCCTGTGAAGGGTGGAAGGGGCAGATCTGGTCAACCTCAGGAAACAAACTGGATCAGTGGATATGGGGTCTGACTGTACTACTACGACTATTAAAACAAGTTAGTGTTCCAGAGAAGTTACTTTCAGTTTACTGTTTATTTCAGTGAGTTATGAATAGTCTAGCCCAGTAATGGCAAACCTTTTGAGCTCAGTGTGTCAAAATTCGCAAGGAAACCTAGCTTAACTTGGGTGCTGCGTCACATCTAGAAATATCCATAATTTTGTGATATTTGTAGCTCTAGTAAAAAAGTTATATTTTTGATATATGTATTTATTTTATTAAAAGCAAAAACAAACAATTCTTTACATTAGTGACTTTTGTTGCTGAATCTTCAGTTGAAATTTGGTATTTCGTACACTTGAAGAGCAAGCAAGCACTACATGCCCAGGTGCCAGGGTGACCATGTGTGTCACCCAAAAGGGCTTGGCGTGTCACCTGTGACACACGTGTCATAGGTTGGCCATCACCGGTCCAGCCCGTCTACTATAGGTCTTTTAGAAGTTTTAATAAATTGAAACAATGGGCAGTTTTAATGCTGTTCTGCTATTCCACTTTGATAGCCCAGCTGATGAAGAACACCGGTGTGATACTAGCTAATGACAGCAATGCTGAGCGATTACACAGTGTGGTGGGAAATCTTCACCGCTTAGGAGTCACCAACACGGTTGTGAGTCACTCGGATGGTCGCCAGTTCCCTAAGGTATGTAAGTTAAAGGAACGGGATGTGGTATCCCCGTGTTTGTAGATCTGACAATGGGGAGTATGGCAAGTCCTGGAGGAAAGGTTCTTTATGAAGTAAGGACACCGCTGCTATCTCACGAACCTTGCCACCATATTTATTCATTGCTTTTCATATGAAATACCTCAGTGCAGTTTACAATTAAGTTGAAAAACAAAGCTAAAAGCAATTAAAACTGCAGTATACAGAAACAGTAATAAAAACTAGGTGAGATGTATGAAACAAATATTCATTCACTCTGGGAATGTCTGGCTAAACAAATAAGTTTAATATAATTTATAGCATTTTTATCCTATGCTTCAGCTAGGAAAGGTACCCAGAAGTCACTAACAGGTAACAGATTGATCTCTTCAGGTTCATCACTTAAGGGGCAGAAAAGAAAGAGAGGAAGGAATAAGCAAGTTGTTGGTTCTTAAAGTCTCTGTTGTGGCCAAATACAACGGGAGGGTTTGAAGAGGAGACGTCAGAGGTTGCTGAGCGGTTATGGAAGGCCTGCTGTCCATCTCCCCATCTTCCGTGGAACAGCAGCTGTTGGTGGCAGTTGAAGGAAAGCTCTCATGGAGCTTGCCTGCAACAACTCCCTCACCCGTCTCCCTCAGCTCCATCAGGAGGGAATGGCTGCTACAGGTTGCAGCTGAAATCCACCTGAGCTGCCATCCTTCCCCTGCTGCATTAAGCAAAACTCCAGGGGTTCAGTGCAGCGAGTGAGGGGACAGGGACAGCCAAAACAGCTGCAGTGATGTATTTTTATGCTATGAGGAAAGGTTTCAAGGTTTGGCTTTGGCTTCCTAAGTGGTGATGCATGAAAGGCAGCACTGTGTACCTCCAACAAAGGAACATCCCCCTGAATACAGTCTTCTTTCTGTTCAAAGGTACTGGGTGGTTTTGACAGAGTCCTGCTGGATGCTCCCTGCAGTGGCACAGGTGTTATTTCAAAGGACCCCACAGTAAAAACCAACAAGGTGAGTTGTATTGCAATTACTGCTGTTAAGGCATTGGGATCTGATTTTTCTGTGTGAAATGTCAAGGGAAGAAGAAAAGTTTGGAGGGGCGCATTTTTATTTATTACCCAAATATCTTTGCGTGTACTTGGAAAAGGGAGGTAAAAGACCACACGGATGAGGTTGACTACTTAGTGATTTGTGTGTCTGTTGAAAGTCTAAAGCTCTGACTTAACTGTGAATGTCACTCATTGAGGATCATCAAAGCCAGTGTGAACAGTGGCCATCACAATGTTAACATTCACCACAAATATCAGTGGAAAGCTCCCTAAAAAGAATAAGATATAGATGTTTGGTAAAGAGCTTCTAATAAGTGAAAGGATTCATGAAGAGGAAATATGCATATTTTGGGTCAGAACAAAGAAGAATTTCTTGCCATTCTGTGGACTTCAGAGGAAATAAGCAAGCCAGTGTGAGCTGATCCCAGTCATTTGTGTTGCACCTGCCAGCACAGTCTGCTGCTGAATTCCAGAACTTGCAGCTGACTAAAATTGGGCTGAGGGGGCGGAGCTCCAAACTGACTAAAGCCAGCAGTTTCATGGCCCCATCACCTGAAAAAAAGCAAACCTATAGCACCATCTCAGCCTCTGGAACTAATTTCTGAGCATAGAGCTTGTGGATGCCAAAACCCTCTTTAAATCTGAAATCACAAACACACAAAGTGAGCAGTTGGTGAAGGAAGGGAAGAAATTGACCTGTAGGAGATGAGTATTCAGTCATTTGACACTTTGGAAGTTCTTTGAGAAATTATCTCTCTTCAGACATAACAACATTCCACGTGTCCAACAAATAAAAATATAAGAACATCAAAACAATATTCACCCTTATTTATTTTATTAAGATTACTTCAAGTAGAAATATATTGCTTGAAAGACCATTTTATCATTTTGGGATCAGTTTTTTACTAACAGTTTTTTGAAATCTGGGTTGGGAATGGATCTGTTAAGTGGCAAGCTGACCAGTCTCTGGGGCCAAAGATCACTTTCTTGGTGGTTCTTAAGAACTCAAGATGCATGGCTGCCTGTGAACACATGAGAAGAAGAAGAGTTGGCTTTCCTAGCCCACTTTTCTCATTTAAGGGGACTCAAAGCAGCTGACAAAGCTTCTTGTTATTTTCCCCACATCAGGATGTACAGAGCCACTGTGCAATGACTTCCTAAGGTCTCAGGCCAAAGCCCCCATTCTCGCCCTACTGCCCAAAATGTATAGGCAATACTGGTGGACTTCAGCAGTGTAAATAGGTATACTGTGGAGAAAGGCAATATTTTTATCGTTAATTTTTGGGTGGCTAAGCAAGCCTTGTCTTCACCACCACCACCTCATTGATAGTAACAGAAGATTGTTCTATGGATCATTGTCCAGTGTGAACCAGCCGTGTTGGGCTTTTATTCCCATCAGCATTAGCCTTCACGAGTGTAGTAGCATCTTAATGGTACTAGAATGGGAAAGTCTGATCTTACTCTAGTAGTAATGGAATAGGTTGCCACGGGAGGTAATGAGCTCTCCTTCACTGGAGGTCTTCAAGCAGAGGCTGGACCTACATCTGTCTGGGACGGTTTAGAAAATCCTGCATCGAACAGGGGGTTGGACTTGATGACTCGAGGTCCCTTCTACCCCTGTGATTCTTTGAGTTCTGTGCCACTTTTGTAATAATGCTCCACTAGCATATGGATGTTAATCACGGTTGTTGTTATAGTTATATCTCTTACCTTTTAGGATGAGAAGGACATTTTGCGCTGTGCTCACCTCCAGAAGGAACTGATACTTAGTGCTATTGACTCTGTTAATGCTGCTTCGGAGACTGGAAGCTACATTGTTTATTGCACATGCTCAGTCATGGTAAGTTTCTTTCGAAGATTCACTTTCCAGTGATAGCCGGTACCTAGCACCAGAGACAACCCCCGACCAAAGTATGTTGTTGTTTCTCTAGTTAGATTTACGTCACAAAGATATTTTAACACCCCACCCAGTGCACCTGTCGTATGCAGGTACTTGCATAGTCTTGGAGGCAGATGGAAAAATTACACCCCTCTCTATTAGGAAGCTGTTGAGCCAGGTGTGTTTATGCTCTCTGGTCTTTTACATTCTCTCAGTCCATAGAACTCTTTGAACCTTGTCATAGTTGTGTTCACATCAGTGATTTCCAAAGGGTTTTCCTCATCTGCTGCGACTGAGAAGGAAAGGTGTGTCATCAGGCATTAAGTAGTCGTATAGGAGAAGAACGACAGAATGTTGGAGGATGCCCAGAAGCCATTGGTGGGCCACCATGAGAGGCAGGATGTTGGATTAGATGGCCAGATTCAGCAGTAACCCACTGGTTGTAGTTTTCCTGTCTGTCTCTAAAAACGTCTCTTTATTTAAATGATTATCATTCTTTCTGTGTTGGCAGGTAGAGGAGAATGAGTGGGTGGTGGATTATGCTCTGAAGAAGCGCAATGTTCGCTTGGTCCCAACAGGTCTGGACTTTGGTAAAGAGGGGTTTACCAGGTAGGTCAAATACGTAGAGTACAACAAGCCCTCATTCTAATGCTTGTGTTTTTGGAATCTCATACCTTTTCTTTGTTTCCCTTGATGCCTAGGTTTAAGGAGCGTCGATTCCACCCTTCTTTGAAGTTGACACGGCGTTTCTATCCTCACACACACAACATGGATGGGTTTTTTGTTGCCAAACTCAAGAAGTTCTCCAATGTAATTCCCAAGGCTCTCAAAGGTAATAGGGCAGAAATCGTCTGATTAAGAATTTTAGTGCTCACTGCTATTTTTCAAAATACTAATAATAATAATATTTAATATTATTATTATTATTACTACTACTATTACTACTACCACCACCACCACCACCAAAGAGCTTTTGGTTGTTTCAGCTGTGGTCCTTTACCTACTGCTATTCTAGCCTAACATCTGCTTCTGTTTCCAGATGAAGAACCTAATGAGCCAGCTACCCAGGCAGAACAAGGGGAATCAGCTTCATTAGTCACAGAGCCTCTGCCCAAAGGGAAGACGCATTCAAATGTAAAAGCTGTAAAGAAGTCATCTACAAGCCAGAAACTTTCCACAGCAACGTCTGTCAAGCCGGCTAAAGGAGAGTTGAAAGGTGATAAGCAGAAGCAACAATTCCTGAAGTCGCGGCAAAGCCCTTTCCAAAAGCAGTCCAAGCGTTGGAAAGCTGCTCGACCCTCTCCTGGGGGTCAGCCATCTTCCAGCAAGAAGCGCAAGATGCAGCAAAGCCGCCAGCAGAGGAGAAACCGCACGACTTAATGCTTGCCTGCCAATTGTTGGCTGATGGCTATGTAAGACTGCTGAGAACTCCTGCCCAAAGCCCTTGATGCGGCAAGGCCAGCAGAGGCTGGCATCCAGGCGCCCTCCTTAGCATACTAGGATTGGCTTGAAAGTATTTCAACTTAGCGGCATTCAGGGGCCAGAACCGTCTCATCTTAATCATTAAATATTTCCTACTTTGTCAGGTTTTGCGTCTGACCTAGAATTTATTCCCAGGCACTCATTAAATGCAGGTATGCAGATTCCATCTTTGGATGCAGTGCATGGGGGTCCTTTCCCGGTGTCTTATCCTTGTAATCTGGAATCATTGTGCCCTTTTATTTGTTGCTATTTCTAATTTAGGGATCAGATATGAACAATAAATGTCCAAAGATAGGTAGATTTGAACAGAAATAATGGAAATTACATATAAAAAATAATTTTAAATATCTGTGCTGTAGATCTACTTTTCACAGGAGCACAGAGCATTGAGATGTTACAGCCTTTGCATTCTGGTTGTTATAAGAACTTTGGCTTTAATCCATACATAAGAACACCCCCTTCCTTTCCCTGCCAAGATGTCTTGTTCAATGTTCTTGTATTCATCAAGAAAAGTGCTTATTTTCAGGGCAGATGGGTGCAGAGTATGTATGACTGCTCCTTCCTATTGCCTATATCAGGCAAGAACACATGAGTAGTGATTAAGCTAAAATGCCAGAGCCTCCTTTCTTTTCTGCTGCCTTTAGCTGGGTCAGAAGTTTTCTCCTTGATGTTCACTTGTTGTTATTTATCTCTACTTTAACCTTTCTTAAAGTACATTTACTGGTAGGAAGGAGTATCTGCTTTCTCCCTTAGTTCTGCATTTAAATCAACATGGCTTCGTCTGGCAACTTCATTCTGGGTTCAGCTCCTAGGAGAAGATGAGGGCTTGGAGACTTGATTGCTTTTTGGAACCCTGCCAAAAGTTAGTTTCAAGCAGTGAATATTAGACACATTTGCCAAAGATAATAAGATCATCAGTAATGATGGTAATGGCAGAGTCAGGAAGATGAGAACTTCTAATCCTGTGATAATGCCATTTGAGTTGGTGGTCAGCTTTATCTGGCATAATGAGGTGTTCATCTCTAAAATTAGACCTCCATCACTGCCAGTCATTAGCCTACTGGCTGGGCCAAGGCTCAGGTTCTTAAAAATAAATACCCAGAGAGAAACCAGAGAGGTCCTAATATTCATTAATTCTAGAAATGTTCCACAACTTTACTTCAGTTTCAGTGTCCTAAAGACTGAGGCATCCCAAGGAAGCCTAAGTGTGCACCTGTGTATACTTTTGTGTGCCACATGTGATTCTCGCTTTTATTAAAAATGGTGACGATATAGTCCTGCTTCCTTTAGGTTGAGGAACTTCTAGGACAGGGTGCCCAAAGGACAGGCTGCATGCTCCTTGCAGGAATTATTATTATTATTACCTTGTGTCACAGTTATCTCATTCAGTTTTCCTGGCAGGCAGGAAGGGCAGATAGAAGGCAGGAGGCACAGCATCTTTAACAGCAGGGACCATAAGGGCTGCCTCCTTGCAATTCTTGGCATCTAGCGGGGGTAAGCCCTGTATTGCCTTCCTGTGTCAAAGGCCCGAGTTCTGAATGAAGCCAGAGGGGAAGATGCAGCAGAGGCACCCTTGGACACAGCCTACTACTAGTGGCAGCAGGTATGTGTGAAGAAGGTTTTGTTCTTTTGTGAGCCAGTTTGGTCTAGTGTTTGGGAGCCAGACTCTTATCTGGGAGTACTGGGTTAGATTCCACCCTCCCCGATGAAGCCAGCTGGGTGACCTTGGGCTAGTCACAGCTCTCCTTCCGAGTTCTCACAGCCCCACCCACCTCACAGGGTGTTGTGGGGGGAAGAATAGAAAAGCTTTGTCAGCTGCTTTGACTCCCCTTAAATGGGTGAAAAAAGCGGGGTAGAAAAGCCAACTCTTCTCTTCACAGGTGAAAGGGGGACATTTATTCTCCGCAGTGTGTGGTGTTCTCTATACAGCTAGGTGGAGGAGTACCCATCTTCTAGGTTCACTCCATGAGCCATGCTTAGTTCCAGCCTCCTTTTCTGCCTGGGTTGGATATTTTAGCCTAACTGCAACTAGGAAGTCTGCCACCATTTCCTCAAAATAATGTAAAAAAAATTAAAAAACCAGCCCTAGAACCAAGAACCCATGCTCCCATTTAAAAGCTTTGAAAATGATTTGCTGTGCCCTTGCAAACCAGAGAGCACCAGGTTTCTGTCCCTTCTTAAGCCCATGCCTTAAGCTGGGGAGGAACTGATCTGCCTGTGCAGAATTTGGGGAAACATAAGAGCAAGAGGGACCCAAGGATGAAATTCTTCACCCATCGCTGACAAACTGAACTACCAACAATAGATCAAGATGCATTGCAACTGCATTTGGCCCAGTGAGAATGACATACTGAACATAGATCATGGTATATTCTAGAGAACAGCCAAAAAAAAAAAAAAAACCCTGGCTTTTGAATTTTATGACATCCCCTATAAACCAAAATGGAGGAGGGGTGCTTCCCTGTTGACTTAAGGACTGTGGGTGATTCTTGTCCCTCCCTTGGATTCTCAGAGTCTCTGACTTAAGGTACCTTCCTTATGCAGAAGACACATTGACCAAATGTCTAGAACCTTAGACAAAAGTATCTGGAGGGAGGATACTGAGCTTCCCGCAGCCTATCCCTAAGTTCAGAGGCCAAGAGACTCAGAGCTTGCCAGGAGTTAACTAGAGACACACACAAGACGACAGAGCATATAACTTTAGACTTGCTGGACGCAGTGTGGAAGGAGCACTCTTCTCACTTATGGAAATAAGTCCTGCCGCCTGCGGTGTGCCAGGCACCTCCACTGTATAGGTTCTGTCCAGGACAGACTGGCCTTTGGGTGGAAAACTCTTCTGGCATTTTACATTTCGTTCATGTTGCTGAACCTATCCTGAGACCTGCGGGTCCAGGTCAGGATAGAAATAAGCAAGTGAAGCAATCGTGCCCTTTTTCACCCATTTATTTATTATTTTATTTATTTACATTTCTATCCCGCCCCATACCCAAAGGTCTCTGGCCGGGTAACAATGAATTAAACAACAGGTTAAAAGCAGGATACAAAGTAAAACAAGATTCAGATTAAAATGAGGTACAAATTAAAACAAGACACACAATTGAAAACACCTTGAAAATTCACCAGATTTAAGCCTTACACTCAATAGTGCATAATGGTGATTATAACTGTAGCTGGAGGGGAGAATGAATCACTTCAGACAAAGGCCACGGCGAATAGGCATGTCTTTACAGAAACAAGGAAGGGGCGCGGGGCACCTCGAGGGGGAGACCATTCCGAAGTCTGGGGGCCACCACCGAAAAGCCTCTCCCCCAGGTGCCCACCAGCCTCACCACTGAAGGCGCTGGGACAAGCAGGAGGGCCTCATCGTTGGATCTTAAGGCACAGGCAGGTCGGTATGGGAGAAGGAGTTCCTTTAGATATTTGGGCGCCAAGTCATTTAGGGCGTGAAAGGATGAGAGGGAAGAACCTCCCCGTCGCAAAAAGCAGGGTTCACCTACGGTGATGCGGCGGCGGCGGCGCGTCCTCAGTTGCCCCCAGCAGGACGTGCAGGGGCGCCTCATCCTCCGCTGCATCGCCTCCCAGCCCGTCCCGTCGCCTCGCCCGCCCCGGGTGGTGATGCCGCCACCGCCGCCGGCATCCGCTGCATCCCTCCGGCCCACAGGCTCCGCCCTCTGCTGCAGCTGCCGAAGGAGGTCGACGGCACCCGGGCCGGAGCGCCGCCCCTTTCGCAACAGCTAGGGGGCGCTCCCGCCTCCGATTGGCCCTGCCGGCCGCGCGTCACCGCCCACCGGCCGCTTCCCGCCCCTCCTGCTGCTGCCGCCCCGTCGCGGCGCCTGGACGGCCGGCGCAGCCATGAACCCGTTATTCGGCCCCAACCTCTTCTTCCTGCAGCAGGACCAGCAGCAGCAGCAGGGCTTGTCGGCGCCATCGGCGGAGCACGGAGAGCATCCGCATCCGCAGCGCCCGCCGGCGCCTCTCTTCCCGCTCGCAGACCCCCCGGGGGACGCCCTCGACGGGGAGCTGGCCCCGCCGGCCTCTTTCGCCGCCGGACCCCCCTTCTCGGCCCCGCCGGCCGCCATGGCCCTACGCAACGACCTGGGCTCCAACATCAACGTGCTGAAGACGCTCAACCTCCGCTTCCGATGCTTCCTGGCCAAGGTGCACGAGCTGGAGCGCCGCAACCGGCAGCTGGAAAAGCAGCTCCAGCAGGCCCTGGAGGAGGGCGGCGGCGGTGGCCGTCGGGGCGCGCTGCAGCGCCGGGACCAAGCCGTCCAGACGGGCTTCGTCAGCCCCATCCGCCCGCTGGGGCTCGCGCTCTCCGGAAGCGGCGGCGTCGGTAGCGGCGTCGGCAGCCGCTCGGTGGGTCTGGGAGCGGCATCGAGGGCGCTGAGCTCCCCGAGCTGCCACCACCCCGGGGCGCCGCTCACCCCCACCTCCTCCCAGCCCCCGTCCTTGCCCGGCGGCGGCGGCTTCTCGTCTTCCTCCCGCTTCTTGCCGGGCACCATCTGGTCCTTCTCGCAGGCCCGTCGCCTGGGACCCGGCCTAGAAACCACCCTGGTGCAAGGGCCCGGCGTCTCCTGGGTCCACCCGGACGGCGTCGGGGTGCAGATCGACACCATCACGCCGGAGATCCGCGCCCTCTACAACGTCCTGGCCAAGGTGAAGAGGGAGCGGGATGAGTACAAGCGCAGGTGAGGCTTTGAGCCGTCGATCCCCGGGGGATCTTTAGCCTTGGCGGTCCGAGAGGCCAGAAGTGGCCCGGCGGAGTAACGCCAGCAAGGCAGAGGGAAAGACGAGCCGTTCGGACGTGGCAAAGCCCTGCTAGAGACGCACCAGCAAAGACAAAGCCAAGCGCCGGCGCGGCACTTCTGCTTGCGGCATCTGGTGTCCAAAAGGGTGCGGGGTCCTCCAACTTTGGCAGGATCGAGACCTCTTAGTGATGAACCCATTGAGGTTCCCAACAGCCTCCATATGGGGACGCCAGACTTGGTGCAGGACGCAGAGTCTGTGGCAAGAATAAAGAGGGAGAAAGAAGCCAGAGCTCTTGCGATGCTGCCATATGCATACCTGGGGCTCAGGGCAAGAATGTCTCCGCCAGGATGGAGCTGAAATAGTGTGGAAGATTTGGGAGAATTTGCTCAGAGGCTCAGGGATCTGCTCTTCGCTTTTATTGAGGTTGCGTTCTGATGAACGTGATGCAGTAGGAAGTCCGGTTGGACTTAAGTAGAGAGTGAATGAAGCATTGCCAAAAGTTAAATCCACACTCCCTACTGCTTTTAAACCTCTACCTGCAGTTGAGCCCTTTGTCATTTGTGTTTCTCATAGGGGAGCCGGTAGAATGATTTTTGTGTCGGTTCTCTTCCCTTGGCAGATGCTGACTCAACTGCTCCGGAGAGGAAGTGCAGAAATCTAAGCCTTTTAAAGATCTGTGTGAGCAAAATTATAGTTGCAGTCACATGGTATTTATATATCTCAGCCAGTGTAAATAGCTTTGGTTTACATAGTCATATAGGCTCTTTGCCTGCCAAATCTACAATCTACTTTTAGACTCCTGCTAGGAGGGATGCTTGTCCTTGAGCGTCATTTTACTTAGAGAGAAGGACATCAGAAGCATCTCTCAGCGCAGAATTACCTATTTTTTTTACCCAATGCCCATAACTTCATCAAAGTTAAAATACTTTAGTGCTTTTGGGTCCCAGAACGAGGAAAGGGAAACAGGTAACACTTTCTGTCTTCCTATAACTTCCTTTTCCAGCACTCTGAAAATGACTCTAAGATGGAAAGTCTTTTAAGGAGCTCGTTTCAGTGGTGCTAAGAAAAGAAGTTAGAGGAAATGCATCCTAGACTGGGTACTGTATATGATATTAATTGGCTCAAAGATAGAGCATATTGATTTGACATTCTCCACCTATTAAGTTAGAGGCTCTGCTCAGAATTCCTACACCTTTAGCAATAAGACAACTGCTGACCAGCAAAAAAGGTCTTGTCTCTTATGGACCTTCCTATCGTGCTTTTGACCTTCCCAGGAGTCTTTCCTGATTCTGTCATCCTCATCAGGTTATGTGAATATTTTATTAGTTGGCTCAACTATTTAAAATGACTCTTTTCAAGATTAGAATGAGGTCTTACATTGAGAAGGCGTTCTTTCATTTTTTTTATTACTTGTTAGTTTTTTAAGAAAGAAAAAGTGTTTTGACAGTGCTTTGGATACATAAGTGGTGCACCAAACTGGTGCATTGGTAGCAGGTGAGAGTAAGGAAATTCTGCAGAGTTTGCAAAGTTCCAGGTTATTTAAATAAAGGAGTGTGCGCAGTGCTGGACTTCAGTTGCTTGGGGAAGGTTACTCATCATTGAAACACGCTTAGTTCCCCAGTGCCTGAAGTAATGTTACATTATTTGCTTGTGGGGAAGCTCAGTTATAAATTATAATGCCTTTTTGTTCATTAGGGAGAACTAGGAGCGAGGAAATGGCCAAAGTGTGTGAGGGCATCAACTTGAAAGGGCTGGTGAAGATCAAAGACTGTAGGGGAGGAAGAGAAATCCTTAAGTCTTAGAACAGTAAAATAGGAATAGGAGTAGATGTTAAGGAACACTATATTTCAGCTATCTGTTAACTGGCTTGTGAGCATACAGGATGATTTCACAAATTACAAAGGAAAAGAAACTTGTGATTATTTTTTCTCATATTCATTTCTTATATTCTGTGTGCCGTGGGAATGCCATGTACGAATGGAGCTCACCCATGTTCTCACAAGGAGTTTCTTATTCCGGTGCTATTGTTGACATGAAATCAGCCTCTGGCTATTTGTTCCTACCCTATACGGTGGAAGAAGACAACTGGCTTACATTGTGGTCTCAAGGCTCTGGCTCAAAGCTGCTCTGACAGGATGATTTCAACTGCATAAACAGTGTGGGAAGAAAAACATTATCTCCTTTATGGATGTGGAAGAACAATTCTTTCTCTCCATAATGCAGGTACTAAAATTCTGATTGAGTCCCCAGTGGACACTAGGGTTCAGGACAAGCACCACAGAGGATTGGTTGGTGGAATTCACTGCCACATGATGTAGAAGGGGGAGTAGACAAATTCATGGGGGCGGGGGAATCAATGATGACTTATTATGATAACTAGAAGAAACAGTTTATATAAAATGGCACCATGCCCTCACCTGTCAGCTCCTCTTGTGTCTCAAACATGGAAGAAAGCTACTGCCCTCATTTCTTGCTTGTAGACTATCCCAAAATATCCTTTGGGTGCAGATGAAAAGTGAAGATAAGCTTGTTCATTTATTCTTCTTAGCATTTTGACAGCAACAAAGTTTTGGAATGTAGGAAAATAGATTCAGTCTTCTGTATCATGCATACACGATGTGATAGGAAAGTTAATTTACAGCAGAGTTCTGCTTATTGTTCTTTTCAAAAGTTCTGATGGCCCCTCTAGTATGAATTCTTCACCAGAGAGCAGATTCTGAACATGATTCAGTCATTGGCTAGATAGGCATGTGTTGGAGGAGCAGTGTTTGAGTTATTAATGTTTAATACTCCTGTCTTGTAATGATTATAATAGAATCACTGACTTGAAAGGAACCTTAAAGACCACCTAATCTAGCCCCAAGTGCTCTAAGAATCTGACTGCCATAAGTAGTCCTTATAGGTGGTCATCCAGGTTTTGCTTAAAACCCTTTGAGGAAGGAAGGACCACTGATTTCCAAAGCAGTTTGCCCTGTGAGTCAAAAACTCAAAGGTTTTCCCAAATATTTATTCTAAAGCCTTTTTAGATTACTATTTGAGATCTTATCACCTAGAGCAACAGGGAACATATTTGTTCCATGACCAAATAGTTGGAGCAGACTGTTATTTCACCTCTTAATTGTCTCTTCTGCAGGCTGGACATACCTCTCTCCTTTCACTTTTCCTTGTATAGCTCTCCAGACCTGGTCTCTAGACTTCTCATAATATTTGTCACCCATATCCTGCTTGTCAATATCCTGAGGTGTCTAGAACTAGATGCAGCCCTAGTGTGAATCCATGTGCAAGAGAGGCAGAAGATTATTCTTGGCATAGCTCTGTCAGAAGCAAATATTTTCATGGGGCAGTGCCAGCAGTCCTTTTCAGAGGCCTCATTAAAGCATGGAATGTTTTGACCAAAGTCTTATTCAGCTCCACGGTCCAGCTGCCTCTTACACAAGTTGCCTTTATAGTCCTTTCTAGCCAAAAAGGAGCATTTAACTAGAAGCAATGCAAGCAAACACACAAACTCTCTAAATCAGCAGCATTACAATACAGAGAGATGGCAGATTATGTTGTTTTCCTCGGTTCCTCCCACAGTATGCCCCTGATGACTTCCTCATGCCAACTGAGTCACCGCATACATTTCCCCCCTACTTGTAAAGATGGGCGTAATTTGGTATGGGAAAATAATACATGAGGAAAGGAGAAGCATTTCAGCCATCTTTCCACCACTCTATCCCAGATTCCCTGCTCATTTCTGCCTCATATGTCCTTGGTCCCTGCAGTGCATAAGGAAACTGCTTTTGGATGCAGCACCAGCCTAATATATGCTGATGCAGGTAGCAGAAGATCAAAGTACCATTTTATTTTAAGCTCTGTAAGCAACAAGAAGCAAAGTCTTCTAAGCTGTTCTTCAGAAGAGAGATATTAGGTAAAGGTTTACCGCCTCCCGCCCTGCAGGTACATTTCCTACAGCCTTGACAGCAGCCTGGCAAACAGGTGTTTAACAACTGGAGTTTGTCTTGACATAGAGTGAGTATGATGCAAAACATTTCATCTGCATAAATCTTCTGTGCCAGGCCATTGTTATGGCTAGTTAAAAGAACATCTGGAAACACTGGGCTCAGTTGGATATGTAGGGAATTCAGACATGTGTGTTCCAGATGTGGGAGAGAGGGAGAATATTTTATAGTGCTTTTGTCAATCTGTCACCTGTCACGGTACTCTTGTGTTTGCTTAGACAATGGTGAAGAAGTTTTGTTAACAGAAGTCCTCAATAAATGCAAGATATATTTTATTGTTGTTGGATCCCATCAAGTTCTTGGGAGAGAAACAGAAGTGGTTTGTTGTTAATCTACTTCTAAGGAGAGACTAGGGATCAAACCCTGTTTGCTGCACCACTGAACAACAGCTTCTCCTTGGATGGAAAGCAGAGGGACACAGATTTGATCTCTGGCATCTCCTCAGAGGAAGAGAGTTGGCTTTTATACACCACTCTTCTCACCCCAAGGGGACTCAAGGGAATGACAAACTTTCTGTTCTTTTCCCCACCACAGACACCCTGTATGATAAGTAAAAGCTCAGAAAGAGACCTGTGACTAGCCCAAGGTCACCCAGCTGGCTTTGTGTAGGAATGTGGAGTCAAACCAGGAAAATAGCAGATAAAAGTCCCAACACTCTAACCAGAAGATCAAATGAAGACAATGGCAAATAGCCTCCATTATCTGAGATGAAAACTGCCTAATTATGCCCACGGGGTCCCCAAGAGTTGGCCTAAGCTTAAAGACACCTAACAACAAAGGTGTATAAGCTGATGCCACTGTTCCAGAAACCAAAAGGTTATTGAAGCTGAAAGAGTTCTTATAAACCTGGTCCTTCTCTTGTGCTTATCCTTACTCAACTCCTCAGTTGTGGTACCCTGAAGAAGAACTAAATCCGCTTGCAAAAAAATCAATAAATGCTGTGAAGTGTGAAGATTGCCAGCAAGTGTTGAGCTTGAATTCTCGAAAATGAACAGCTGGCAAAGTGACAAATGCAGAGGCCAAATGACTGTGCATTTCTCTTCCTCATGAGTAATGTCTGCAGAAAAACACAGATACGAAGCTGGGAGGGATTTTAAATCTCCGCTACTCTTTTTCCTTGGCCCTCCACGTATGATCCTGGGGGGAGAAAGACTGTCTGTGAAACAAAATTCAGTGTGTATGTTTTGATCTCATTTTGATTCTTACCTACTTTATAACTCATTCTGAGAAAACAATAATTAGGAAAATGCAATCCCTTTCCCACCATTTTCAGAGAGAACATGTATCTGTTGTCAACCTGACTTGGTTTGCACTAGTTTTAATTACACTGGTTTTCTCCAGGGGTGCTGGGAATTATTGAGGGAAGCCTTAGAGATCTTTCACCTTCCCTGCCTTTTGTAAAAGTAGAATTTGAAGAAATCCCTGGAAAATTTTATTGGGCTTTTATGGTTGATGTGCGGAATAGTCTACATAGAGAAGGCTGTGGCATGTTTAAAAAGGGCTGAAACTATTTTTCTTGTACTTTTTGGCATGTTTGCCTGTCCACTAGTGGAATCAGAAAATGGGGGGAAAGAATTATTGTGCTTTTTCAGAAAGCCATCTCAGGCTGTGATCAGACAGGGCAAAAACAGCATCTCTGAGGCGGTTTAGAGGAAGCTTTGAGGTAGGATTGTTCACACACCATTCTGCCCCTACCCCCTTTCTTGAACATTCTGTGCTAGAAAAGGTGGATTGGAGAAGGGTTGGGAACATGAGGGCCACACTCTGACCCTCTGACTAGGTTCACTGAAAGTAGATAAAATACTAAACTGTAGCTTGGGGGGAATTACATTGCTGAGGCTCAACGCTTTGAAATCATCTAGTTTGGGAAGTCCTAGTATGGTTCTGTTCCATTTATTCCTGAAATGTGACAGAATAAAAACTTTGGGCTCTAGGGAATGAGGAAAGCTGTGGCTGCTTTAAATCTATTTCTATCTCATGTGGTTCACTTTGAGGTTTGGGTAATGGCGTCTCTTCTTTCTCCGTCTCTGTGGCCTTGTGACTTAAAAGCCCTTTGCTGGAAGGGAAGGCGGCTCTGTGGGGTCACTGAAGGCAACTGCGTGTGCTAGATGCTCTCTGCTTGCCTAGCTGTGCTGCATGGATAGAAGGGAGTGTTGCTGTGAGACTATTATTAGGAAATGGTGCATTGCAGATGAGAGAGGGAATTGGAAGGTGACAGGAGGGAAGGAAAATGAGGTTGAATGTGATGGAGGCTGTGAAGTAGGTTCTGAGCATGAGTCTAGTGGTCCACATTCTGCTGAATACATTTTTAACCCGTTTCCAGCATTTAGTGAAAAAAGGAAGGTGGAAATACATTTCACAGCATTGCTACACTGATGTTTGCATATTAGGCAAGGTCAAATCCTGGTGACAGTACAGACACACCCTTGCAGTTTTAGAAATTGCTATTTTTTCCCACTTCCATAAACCAATATTTTATATCCAACAATAAAAACATAAAAATAAAAATGAACACTCATGTTTACTGTAACCTTCTTTTGGGGAGATGCTGGGATCTGCTGCTTTCCATGTGCTTGATCTACGATGGAGCTATGCCCAGGTAGTTTGGTAGTCTTCTAGTACAGGGTACAAGTGGACATGGGAAACTGTTGCGTCTTGATGTTGTCTTTTAAGTTTTTAGTGCAAAGTAAACGAACAGAAGCTTAATTTACACCTGTGAAATCATCATATTTGAAATCACCAAAGGGAGAATGTGCTCACTTCTGCATTTCCCCCCAAAGTCACATTCATTTATGTTGTGCTATATAGTCACGCTACTTCCTGTTCAGCCTACAAGGGCAAAGTCCCACCATACCCATTAGCTCAGAGCTTAAGTCTTTCTTTCTTTCTTTCTCCTTTGTGCAAGTTTCAGTTTAGGGATTTCTAATATGTGATCGTTCACTGTGTCCCGTTAAGGTCCATTTTCTTGTTAATGTGTATGGAATCACAGCCTATAGCTTACAACTAATTCTTCCTGTTCTGATCTTTACAACACATTTTTCCTGTTCTGATCCTTGACGCCACTTTTTCTTTAGCTGCCATTCTTTGCTTTCTGCCTCAGCCTCAATACTCGTTAACCACTGCCAGAGGCTTCATTTTGTTACCATGTTCTTTTTAGGTGCCATTGAATTAGGGTTGGCTCCGGGTAACTTCATGGACATAGTCAAGCAATTTTCTTGGCAGCTGCATAAGTGGTTTGCCATTACCATATTTTCTTCCAAGAAGATGCTGGGAATTAAAGCTGAAACCCTATATTGTCCAGGTGGTTGTTCTACCACTGGGCTATGGCCACCCCCTTAGAACCATGTTTTTTTCAGTGCTTCCCATTTCCCAATGAGGAGTTGGACTCAGAAAGGACAAAAACAATGGTAGAGATTGCCCATTTCCAAATATATCTTTGGTATCAAAGAAACCATCCAAATGGGCACATCATATATCCCAGGAGTTGTTCTGGAACAAAGCATACAAATTCACCTATCCCCCATCATCCTCTTAGTAGCTGATCCTGAGAGCAGCCCAACTGGAGGCCACAAGAAACTACTCTTGGGATGGTTGTGGAAGCTGAGTTGCTTCCTTCTCTCTATATGAATGTATGAAGTGGGAGGGAGCAACTCACGGCCTGGACTGCCTTCAACGAGTACTGTATTTGGCCAGCTTCTGATTTTATTTCTTGTCCTCTAGAGCAGCCCTGGAGGAAACATCCTTGCTGCAACAAAGCCTTGTTCACAGCAGCGATCTATGCCCCACGTTGCTGCAGCAAATGCAGTTTGCTTGCTGCTTTAATGGCTCCAGTTATGCAGTCTCTCTTTCAGCTTCCCATATGGGTACAGCCTAACGTAGATCAGTGCTCCCACCTTCTTGTGAGTGCAGAGATAAATTTTATTTCAAAAAGGTTTAGTCAGGCAAGATATTATGGGAGGGGAAATAAGTCAAAATTCTGCAGCCATCATAATCTTCTCCTTCCATTGATTGCTTGATTCACCCTTTGTAAAATATGCTGGCTTATAATTTTCTATTTCCTGGGAGGTACTCTGAATATGGAGCACCTTATTTTCTTGTTCACTGAATGCAGTACCCTTTGCAGAGAACAAACCTTGGTGTTATTACAAGAATTTTGCATAAAATGCAAAGTAAATATCAGGGTTGATGCAATGGTAGGGGGAAATATCCCTTACAGAGCTTCCATAGCAAATATCTGAATTCTGCCAGTTAGAGGGCATTAAAATGGAAAGATTCAGATCTCATCAAGATCCTGGCAGTTAAATTGGATTCCTCCCTTAGAAGAAGAAGAGTTGGCTTTTCTACCCCACTTTTCTCACCCATTTAAGGGGATTCAAAGCGGCTGACAAAGCTTTCTATTCTTCTCCCCACAACAGAACACCCTGTGAGGTGGCTGGGTCCATGAGAGCTCAGAAGAGAGCTGTGACTAGCCCAAGGTCACCCAGCTGGCTTCGTGGAGGAGTGTGGAATCGAACCCGGAATTCCAAGATAAGAGTCTGGCTCCTTAGACCAAACAGTATCAATGTTATGTCCTGTAGTGTTGACAGATCATAACAGGGTGTATATATAGAAAATGTGCAAGACCCTTAGTCTGAAAAATTGGAAGAAAGACCTTTTGGCCATCTCCAGATGGCAAGAAGCAACTGAAGAATGTAAACAAGACCCCACAATTGCCTCCTTGCTGCACCCTCCAGGCACGGAAGACAATCACAGTATTTTATGTCTGCCTGACAGCTACTTTTGTTATTGTTCCTTTTGCAAACACCCTGAAGCCACCTAATCATCCTCCCACTTCCCTTTTCTTTCTTCAGCTGCTTCTGGGTATTTGCAAGAAGAAGCCAGCAGAGGTAAGTGGTCACTATTATGTGAAATCCAGCATGGTTGCTGGATTTCCCATAGTAGTGATATTACATTACTGCCTCAATATCCCAGGTAAATTACCTGGTTATATTGAGAATGCCACATTTACTTGTGTCAGATGTGGCATTCCCCAATATGGTCCCAGAAGAACTGCAGGTTTTAGCCTGCATCTGGAGAGATCCTGTTGGTAAACAGAAGAGCAGATTTGGAAGAAGAACTTCAGAATCTTCACTTTATGAATGTCAAGCATGTGGTGCCATAAAATCATTTTTTGTTTTGCATGGGCAGATTATCTGTCTATATCTGCAGTACTATTTTATGTTTTCAAAGATTGTTGGTTCAGTTTTCTTTTCCCTGGATGGGAGAGAGAGAGAGGCGTCTTTAGATCTGTTTTGCAGAGATTTGTGTTTCCTTCCCTAGAGATGTCGGCTCTTAGTCTGTCTTCCCTCTGCGTGCTCTTTGCCTGAGTCATTGTTTCTCTCTCATTTTCTGATTACTTTTCCTTGTTCTTTCCCAAGCCATGAGTAATCATAATTTTGTTCCTATTTGGTGTGGGTGGGTAATCAGGCAGACTCTGCTGGCATCCAAAATGACTGGAATTCGCCAGAGAGAAAAATCCACTTACATTAGGCAAGACAAGATGGTAACACATCTCATTGCTGTTTTGGAAAAGTAGCATTTGATTGGGGTCTGTAGTTCAGTAGGAGATCCTCTGCTTAGCTTGCAAAATCTTCTTGATTTAATCTCTGCCATCTTAAGAAAGGCCCTATCTGAATTACTGCTTCTTGCATGTTTTTCAAGGAGAAAATACAGGTTTTCCAGAGGCAGATGGATTATCCTCTGCGCTAACACTTGAAGCTCAGGTGGAGGCCGTGGCCAGGAGTGCC
>MTQE01002560.1:9712887-9731683 GCA_014337955.1 Aspidoscelis marmoratus | reverse complement strand
GACCCTCGGGTATGGGGCGGCATATAAATTGAAATATAAATAAATAAAATCCTTATACACGTCCTTGGCATAAGGTGCAGTGCACACTAGCCTTGTCATGCAAATCTGGAAAAAGATACTAAGATAAACTTCATAAGAACATAAGGGGAGGCCTGCCAGTCAGGCTACCGCCCATCTAGTCCAGCATCCTGTCCAGCATCTGATCCAGCAGCCCATCTAGTCCAGCATCCTTGAATCCCTGCAAATGGCCTCTAGAGGCATCCTGCCCCTTTCTCTCTCTTGAAGAAGAAGAGTTGGCTTTTCTACCCCACTTTTCTTACCGTTTTAAGAGGACTCAAAGCAGCTGACAAAGCTTTATATTCTTTTCCCCATAACAAACACCCTGTGAGGTGGGTGGGGCTGTGGGAACTCAGAAGAGAGCTGTGACTATACCTAGTCACCCAGCTGGCTTTGTGACGGAGGGTGGAATCAAACCCGGTATTCCCAGATAAGAATCCCGCTCCCTAACCACTAGACCAAACTGGGGAAGTACCTGTGTGTCCATTTTAGTATCCCTTCCTCAAGTGCACATTTCCAGTCCATCAAAAATCAGCCAGTGGGATGAGAGCAAGTGCGTACTGGATCCAGCCTAAGATCTCCGTTGTCAAAGAAAAAATTTTTAGAAGAAAACTTAGTCTGTTCGCACTTGGCTTCATTCGGGAATATATCCTGGAATAGGGGTCTGTTGTCCACATGATAGTGTAGGCTACTGCAGGCCTCAGGCGAGGCCTTCCAGAATCTGTATTAGTATAATAAATAATAAATAAAACGTTTATTTCTAATGCCCTTTCTTCCAAAGGGCCTGACAAAATAAAGCATATACAATCAATGAGAATATACACAGACAACAACCTACAATGAAACTTCTCGCCTACCCCCCATAGCAGGTTCACTCAAAGAGAAAAGTTTTTAACTTCCTTCGAAAAGAACCAAGATCCTCTTCCAGCCTTAATTCCAGTGGAAGACGATTCCAGAGTTGCGGGACCAAATCCTGGAAGGCCCGTATCTGGACAACAGGCCTCTATCCTGAGATATAGTAATATAAGGCCCTCAGAATAATATTGGAAAGAAAATGACCCCACCTTCTTTCTCTCACGCATTACCATTGTACAAACATGTTTGCAAAAGTTGCCAGCTTTAGTTATGCTTTTTCTGATAACTTCAATCAGGGCTGTAAGCGGAAAGAATTCTGCTCTCCATCTGCTTTTGGATAGGATGGTAGGCATTTGGATTAAGAAAGAGCAAAGGACAAACAACAGGCTAAACTTTCCAAGTGAACACTCTGAAACTTCTAGAACAGTGGTTCTGAACCTTCCTAATGCCACGACCCCTTAATGGAGTTCCTCATGTTGTGGAGACCCCCAACTACAAGGGAAGAGCAGCTGGGAGGTGGGAGGGAAGGGCGGTAGAAGACTCGTGGCGACCCCTCTGAAAGGGTAGTTCGACCCTCAAAGGGGTCCCGACCCCCAGGTTGAGAACCACTGTTCTAGAACAAGGCTTCGGAAGACTGTGAGAGCTCAGAAGAGAGCTGTGACTAGCCCAAAGTCACCCAGCTGGTTTGTGGTGGAGGACAGAATGAAACCCAGTATTCCCAAATAAGAGTCCGGCTCCTTAACCATTACACCAAACTGGCTCACATGATGTTTCTTTAAGCGTAATGGTTCCAACACAGTGTGGATGTAGATCTTCAGGCATAGCATCTATATAGTTACCTGTCTAAGATCAATATAATATTGTAACCCGCCCTGAGACCTTCGGGTATAGGGCGGGATAGAAATACAAACAAACAAATAAATAAATTAAATAAATAGTTACGGATAGAGCTTTAAAAAGTATTCTGTTGCTGATTTCCTGCCTCCTCGTGGTGCCACTATAGCCTTTTATATGACACATTTTAAGATTAATACTTTTGTTAAAACACATACCCTATGATTTTAAAGCTATATTTCTTTCTATAGTTCAATTCTTTTGTTTTTTGAACAGTAATATGTTAGGCCATGTTCTTCAAACAACAAGAAACCCTAATTCTGCTAAAGAAAGGGAACAAGTATTTATTTTCCATAATCCTTTGCTACTTATCATGTTGCTTCAAAGAACAAGAATGTTTACAATATTTTCTACTGGAAATCTTTAAACCAGTTTCTAGTAGTCTGCATCTCCATCTCTGCCATCAGGGTTAGAACCTTGCCTCTTGACCTCAAATCATTGGACCGGTGCTATGTGCTGCCTGAGTCACATATTGCAGAAAGAAACAGAAAGATGAGACTTCTGTATTTTTCACTTGTGGCAATTTAGAAGATAAATAAATAATCTGTAGTATGCATGGTGTCTATTGCACAACGCTAGAACCAGAGGGCATTCTATGAAGCTGATGGGCAAGAGAGTTAGGACTGCCAAGGGGAAGTATTTTTTCATCTATAAAGTCATCAATCTATGAAATTTGATACCAGAAGAGGTGGTGACAGCAGCTGGCCCAGATGGCTTTTTAAAACGATTAAAGAAATTCATGGAGGACAGGTGTATCAATGGCTACTAGAATGGATGTACCAACCCTATGTTCCACTTCAGGGTTGGAGAGACAGGCAGGATGCCCCTCAAGGCCATTTGCAGGGAATGGAAAGCAAGTGAAGGATCTGCCTTCATCTTCTGTTTGAGATGCCCAGAAGCAGTGGGTTATTGTGGGAAACAGGGTGCTGGACTAGATGGGCTGCAGCTTGATCCAACAGGGTATCTCTTATGTTCTGTATATTTTAACTTTGCATTCATTTTTTTCAATGAAAAAAAATGTGGTAGGACCTGAAACATATTCCCTGTGGATACAGAGGTCCAGCTGTACAGTACTGAATAACTCTTGTCAGCTCCTGTCAATGTGGTCAGTGGTCATGGATGATGGCAGCTGTAGTCCATAATATCTTAAAACCACTACATTATACACCCTACCTTAAAGGGTTGAGAAGTGTTGCGAACAACTTATCTAGCCTTCTGGCAGTAGTAAAATGCCACTATGTAAGCTAGAGACAGCTGAGTACCAGGTATAGTAGTGGAAAGAGGAGGAGGGAATGCTAGCTCTGGGTATCCCAAAACTGGGGACACTGAATATACCCATTGGCCAAGTCCAGCATAGCAGGGAGGAGGTGCAGAGGTCGTCTGTCAGTGTAGTTTATTCTAGGGAGAGGGAGTGAGTTGCAGTTGCTAAACATAGTTTGTGGTTACACTCCTCATGTATGCAAACTATAGGATGCAAGAGGCAGCCAGTGAATTCAGAGCAAGATGAGTTAAATCTGTGTGGCAGAGGCCACCACCTGTTATTGAAGCACATTCCAGGGGGTGTCTCTGTTTTCTTGCCAGTTCCTCTGGAATGACATACATCTCAGCACAGCTTCCTGTGTCCCCCTCCAGTATCACCAGAATGAATAATCCTTCTGAGCCCTGGCAGATCTGGTCTTTAAAAAATTTCCATGCGTTCACTGGTTTGTCTTGCCAGGTGGGAAGAGGAGTATACTTTGCGAGTTCAGCTGCAAGATCAAGTCTCTGAGCTTACTGAGGTGAGGTCCATCCCCGTTCCTCTAACTCCTTACGCCTTGTTTCGGGTCTCTTGAAATCCTGACACATTTGTCTTCCTCCCCATTAGGAAGCCCAAGAGGCGGAAGCATGTCAGGAGGAACTGGCTATGAAGGTGGAGCAGCTGAAAGCAGAACTGGTCGTTTTCAAGGGCCTGATGAGTAATGTGAGTGTACATGTTGCTGGAAAGGGAGTGGATACAGATTGGGGTAGCACTTGGGCCATGGGCACATCTTGCTGAAATAGTCCATTTTGTTATCAAACACACGAACTGTGACCACACCCAATGCCTGCTACTCCTTCCTCAGTTCATCCTGTTCCCGTCTTGAGACTCCTTTACGAGTCTCTACCCCTCTCCGCCATCACAACACTCCCTGTGCTCTGATAGGATAAAGGTTCTGTGACTCAGCAGCATGTAATCACCCACTGGGTGAAGGGGAAGGTAAATTCATGCAGTATCTACCCAATATAGTACGGTTCAGCCATCTTTAGTCCTCTTCCCCGATCACACCCAGGGAATGAAAACGGATTAACACTCTGTAATGGCTTGAGACCTCTAAAAATCAGGACTCAGGAAAGTATGATTGAAGGGAGGAAAGCCCACAAATAAAATGGATAGGACTAAACAAAAGTATGGGGAGTGAGGTGCAAAGATGGATTGAAGTGAAGGTGTGACAACAGCCTTGGAGGACACATGATCAAATAAGATGTCCAGCACACGCCTGCTTCCACCCCCTGCATCTTACATTGAAATATCACAAAGCATGTTCCGTGTTAGAGGCTTCAGAAGCCCTTATCTCATTCCTGACTCCCCTTTGTTTACGCATCGCTAGAATCTGACTGAATTGGATACCAAGATCCAAGAGAAGGCCATGAAAGTAGACATGGACATCTGCCGGCGCATAGATATCACAGCTAAACTCTGCGACGTAGCCCAGCAACGTAACTGTGAGGATATGATCAAAATGTTTCAGGTGAGAGAACTTCAGATTTCTTTCCCATTTCAGGAAAAGGGATACACTGAATAACCAAAATGTTGCCACTTCTTTGGGGTCCTACCCTATTCACGCTAACCTCATTCCACATGTTCACCTCAAGCAAGCTGAAAGTCACTATGAAAAATCTCGGTGAGATTATAGTAGGAACCCCAAGAGCATCTCTTCAGCTGGACAGAGCGGGCCCAGGCAGGGAACAGCTGCTGGAGAGAGAGACATGGTGCAAAATGTGTGTATCTTTCTAACACCGTCTCTCTCCTCTCCTCCCCTCCCCCCTTCTCTCTCTCTCTCTTTGTCTTATTCACTCACTATTTCGCACTTGCTCTCACTCTTCTTCCTCTTGCTTCCCCTACAGAAGCAGTTGGTTAGTTTTTTTTCATTGAGCTGGAAAAAATATGCAAGTTAGAAGCTTCTCTGTAAAAATCAAAATTTTAACTGTGAATCCTGGCATTTTTTTCTCCTTTCCTTAAAACCTCTGCCTTGCTCTGTCTTCCTGTCTTCATCTCTGGGATGTGATTTGAGTTCTGTTACTGTGACACCTCATCAGACCGCATCTTCAGTTGCTTAGTTTTTTTTATTTTTTATTTCTTAACTAGAGGTTTCTTAAAGTGCATTTTAGCCATCATGCCATCTTTAACCTAATCATAATAAGCCCGTCTCTCTCTTTCTTCTCTGTCTTCATACCATCCTACACCACCCTACGTTCCCTCATCTCTCTTCTCATCCGCCCACTTCTGACCTCCAACCCAACTTCGTTCTGTAGTCTCTGCACTTATCTCCTATTAAGGTCCCAGCTACAGTGGGGCGGAAGCGGGACCGAAAGCAGGTCAGTGATGAGGAACCTTCCCTGTCTGAGAGTGAGCCCTCCAAGAAGCCTGAAGAGGAAGAAGAGGATGAGACCACAGCCATGAGCATCAATGAGGAGATGCAAAGGATGCTGAACCAGCTGTGAGTGTAGTCCTGTGCCAGGGTGAGGGGGTGAGGAACTCGCTTCTTGTGTCACCAAGATTCAGATCAGATACGCCTTTTCAGCCTCTAAAACAGCAGCAAGGTCTGAGCCTCAGTAGCCTTATCCATCATTTTGTTTTTCCAAGTAAAAAGAGGCTTGACCTTGTATAATTTTCTGTCACATAGCTGCCTCATTTGCACTTTGGAATAAAAGGACCTCATAAGGCCATTCCTTAGGGATCTCTTTCATTTCTTGCTACATCCAACCAGACCTAATGATTACAGGCCTTCGGTTCTCCACATCTGGGTTGCTTTTGTTGGCTCATTGAAGCTGTGCTTTTTTTAAAATGTAGACCAGGGGTTCTCAAACTGTGGTCATCTAGATGTTTCTGAATAACTCTCAGCATTCCACTGGAGCTGGCATGGAAGTCTGAGAATGGTATGCTGGGAGATGTTGTTTGGGAACATCCGGAGGACAGTTTGAGAGCTATTGCTGTAGATAGATTGCCCCTGAGAGGGTTTCCAGATGTTCCATCCCTTATATTGGACAGCCGAGAGCACGTAATTTGACCATCTCAGCAGCAAAGCATCTCACACGTTTTCCTCATAGTATGGTTTATCCTATTACAAGATGGAGTCCTTGTTTCTTTGCCTCTTTACTGTGTTTGCTGTCGGAAATAGTCTTCTTACCTTACTCTGCCAATATGTGATTTCCTTGTTCCCAGAAGGGAATATGATTTTGAAGATGACTGTGATAGCCTTACTTGGGAGGAGACGGAAGAAACGTTGCTGCTATGGGAAGATTTCTCAGGCTATGCTATTGCTGCTGCTGAGGCCCAAGGCGAGGTAAGGGGCAGCCATTTTGTCTTTGGGACATGTTTTGCACCCACCTTCCCTCTCACTGTTATACTCAAAATCGTCCACTGTTTTTTACCGTTTCCTGCACAGTACAGTACTGTGTGTGTTCTGCACTAAAAATGCCTCCCGTGCACACAGAACAATTCAAGGTGATTCAGAGTTGCAGTCCCAGATTTGTTAAGAATAGCTTTTGCTTGTTGTGGAATATAGGTTTGCTTATCAAGAAAGGAGTGAAGAACTAAGGAGATCACTTACTGGTGGGGAGCCTTCTGCGTGCTATCATTTGTTGAAGGAGTCCTATGCAAACTGTAGGACTTCAAGGCTGAAGGTACAACTATGCCGGGAGGAAATATCAGGCTGGAAATCCTGTCTGTGGTTGTCCCATTTGGCTTGGTAGAGCAACCTAGTGGTTAAGGAGCTGGACTCTTACCTGGGAATTCCGGGTTCGATTCCGCCCTTCCCCATGGAGCCAGCTGGGTGACCTTGGGCTAGTCACAGCTCTCCTCTGAGCTCTCACAGCCCCACCTACCTGTCTGGTGTATGGAGAAGAATAGAAAGCTTTGTCAGCTGCTTTGAGTCCCCTTAAATGGGTGAGAAAAGCAGGGTAGAAAAGCCAACTCTTCTTCTTCTTCCTCTTCTTCTTACCTCATATTGTGATGTGATGCATGATGATGCAAAATTTGAACTCTCAATTTCCTCCCTTGACATTTCCAACAACAACTTGAAAGTACTGTATATCTTTAGTTTTTAAAATAAACAGACTCCTGTTGTATGGCTGCTCTGTGTGTGTGTGTAAGGATGCATTTCACAAGTGAAGATGGTTCCACAACTGGCACTATCCGGATAATTTTATTACAAATCCATTTTGAGATATTCTCCAGATATTAAGTCCAAACCCAAGCCCAAGTGTTTTATACAGCAAGAAGCATACGATTTTGCAGATAGGAAAGACACTTACCTATCCTTAATCTCATCCCTTTTTGCTACTATCCACTTTCCTTTTTCTTCTGAAAGAGACATACAAACTTTCTCTGCCTCAGGCCACATCCTCACCTTGTCGTGATGTCAATATTGTGCTGGTATCACAGCATCATAATACACAACTGTCACCATACATACGTGAGCATCCAGGCTTCTTCAGTCCTCAGGCTGCTATGAAATGAGAGTACAAGTTCTCCTTCATAGTGCCATAAAGGGTGTTTGAGCCTGGTGCTCTCATGCTACCTTGCATGGCATGCATTAATATCCCAATGTCATTGTTACATTAATTCTCATGGTGCTGCAATACCAACACAGTACACCAGGCAGGACAAGGTACATGCCTACCCATATCAACCTGCCCGTGCCTTAAGATCTGTCATCTTTTTAAACATCCTACTTCTGTTGGTCTTACCTTAAACATTGGTTTTAAATGATATTTAATTTATGTGGGCCAGACACACTGTTCTAGCAAACTATGCTGAAAAGCCACTTCTGTTGGCTGCAAAAATATTGTTGGCAGGAACCAGCATTTTGCAAGGCCAGTAGAAACAGATGCAGTTTTCTGCAGAAAACAGCACGAATTGGTATCCTACAACTACTCCTGCCAGCCATAATCTGCAGATCAGTTTTTGCTAAGGCAGGTGGGAAGGTGTGAGGTTCCAGTTTGAAGCCTCCTTTTGACCTCCTTTACATATACTCCGACCTCCTATCCATCTCCAAGATAAAAGCAAAAGCAGCCAAGTTATTTAAAAATGTCACACAAAGAGTGCCTCCAGACACTCTTAAAGCTTCGCAGCTGCTGTGCTGCCACTGACCAAATGACTGGATACACAGTAGGAAAATTCTGAAGCAAAAAGCTTCTGATGAATCAGCAGCTTTTTACTTTAGGCTCACCCTTGAATTCTCCTGTGTTGCTGTGTATAATTGGTTGTCTATCTGGATGATGGAAAGCCACTGGGCAGGGACCATGACCTCCCTGTACAGCCTCCGTTCATTCCATCCGTCCAGCAGGACATGGCAGTACAGCAGCTCAAAAGCTTTAAACACATCTGGAGGCACCCATACTTGGGTTTCTGCAAGTTCTCAAGTGAAATATGTAAATACCGTATGAATAAAATTTTAAGATGTTCTGTAGCCCACACCCCTTTACCTTAAGTGACTTCTTTTGTGACTCCTCTGTTTGTAATATATTGTGCCTTTCCCCCCAACTTGCAGCAGTCAGATGACAGTTTGGAGAAGGTGATCAAGGACACCGAGTCACTCTTCAAAAGCAGGGAGAAGGAATACCAAGAAACCATCGACCAGATTGAGGTGGGAGAAGAGAAAAACAAAAATGGAAAGCGGTTACTGAAGCACAGAAAGAGGTTGAAAAAGGAGGCCAACAGTGTTTTGGGTTGTTGCTTGGTACCATCAAGCTGGGGTCAGCTGCTAATGACTACATGGACAGATATAGGTGTGGCTTGCCTTGCCTTCATCCAGGGAGATGCCAGGTATTGAACATGCAACCCTCTGCTTTCCAGGTGGTTGTACTACCACTGAGCTTCAATTGCTCCCTCACCTGGGGTTATAATATGAAAAAGAGGACAGGGTTCCTTCTCTTTATTAGTTACACAGAAGAGTGAATTTCAGCAGATGTAGCTTTTCATGCAGGCAGTACCTGCTGAAATTCCCTGTTCTGGGCAGTTATTAAAGGAGTAGGAACTCTGGAGGCACATCTGTAATATAATGTATAATTATATTATATTATTATTATATTATAATATAATATACCCAGTATAGGGCCAGTTAATAAAATAAGATTTTTCAAGGACGAGAAAATTAAAAGTTTCAGTAAAGAAAAGAGCTAGCAACCGACTCAAGTTATTCTTCTGCTCTTCCATTATCAGACAGGATCAGCCACAGTTCTTAAATCCAACCTAGGGAAAGGTGTGGCACAGGCTACAAACTCACAGCTGCAGCATCTGGACCAGGTCTTTCTCCTCCTGTTGATGGGTACATGTATAATCCCAAGTTGTATGTAAAGTGGTCAGATGTGTATATGTTGCGTTTTACTGTATTTTATTTGTAGGATCCTTATCTGATTGGTTGGTCAGGTTTTAGGATGACTGGCATGCTTTGCATCCAGGACCAGTGTGCTAATGGGAATGGATGGTGGTCATTCGTTGGCACTGGTGTAGTGAACTCACCTGGAAACATATTAGGAAGTAGCTAGAATATGCTTCTTGTCCATTGTTTTTTCAGCTGTTTGGAATTTAGCGATCCCTTGGTTTGTATGGCCTGAATGTTATACAGCTCACACCATGATCATACTGAAACTGGATTTTGAATCTAGCTGTATGAAGCACAGAGATCTACAGAGAAGATGACTTTCTCCCTTTACCTGCAACAACAGCAACAACAAAATCAGAATAGAAACAGTGCAAACAGTACTTGTGGCAGCAGTTTAGCTTGAGGTTTGCCCTAACCATAGAAGACCAGGGCAAGGTAAGCTACCTGACTGCTTCTGTTCCTTCTCTTTGGCACAGCTGGAGCTGGCAACAGCAAAGAATGACATGAATAGGCATCTTCATGAATACATGGAAATGTGCAGCATGAAGCGTGGATTGGATGTCCAGATGGAGACTTGTCGCCGCCTCATCACCCAGTCTGGAGACAGGTGGGCACCACTGTGGGAGAAATAGGACTTAATCCCAGATGAGGGAAGGGAGGCAAGTTTTAGGCTATATATCTTGGGTCTTCCTGGGGGAGATCTGGATGAATGCAGGAGACTCGCAACAGAAGGTCGTTGTGGGTTTTCTTCCTTGTGTAGCCCTGGGGAAGGGAGATCTGTCTGGCTGTCTCTGAGAGTGTGTGTCCATTTGCATGCGTGTGCATGTCAGAGGGGATGACAAACTTGGGCTGGATTCTGAGTGATTGGCTGTAACCCCCCCTTGCAGACTTGCAGGAGTTGTGTTTCGTGCCATGTGTCTCTAGAAGGTGATGCAGATTGACAGATGCAATCGCTGTTGAAAGAACACTTCAGACGGACAAAAGAAGCATCGTGACCTACTGGGCTTTTGCGCTAGCTTATGGGACAAAGAATTCACTGCAGCACTGGGCTGGGGAAGATTTTTGCACGGTCCCTGTGCTTCCCATGCAACCCTGGGCTTGGCAAGATCCCCAGGAAAGCCCCCTTGTCCTCCTCAGTGTCTGCCTGTCTCTATCTCCACACCCTCGAGCTCTGTCCAGTCCAGATAGGAAGCAACCCATATATTCTAGTAATGCCCTCCTACGGTGCCAGAGCGCTTACCCAGCTCCCATGCTTCTCTGTCCTGTTTAGCCTTGTGGTTGACCCCCAGTAGACCTCTTTGACCCCCACTCCACTCCGCCCTAGTGCCCATGTGACCCCCGCCCTTTTTTTCTTTCAGAAAATCTCCTGCTTTCACTCCGGTATCGAACAGTGACTCGGCCCCAAACGAGGAAACGGAGGAATCCGATCATGACCTCCCAAGTGATGCCTCCATAAGATAATGAGGGAGCCTCTGACCCCTCTGCCTCTCTTTCTCTCTCTCCTGGGCCGGAGTGGGAGCGTTTTGTGGGAGGGAGCCATATTGTATGTATGGCTGTGAGCGCTGGAAAGGAAAAAGGAGCCCCTGTTAGTATTCTGCCACTCAGTTCCATCTACGTTTGGAGGCAGAGCTAGATAAGATGCCCCAGGGAGTTTGATCTGCTGGTTCTTACCTCTCATTAATTTCTTTCCCGTGCCCTTCATCCCTTTTCTCCCTTTCCCTGCCCCCAGTACCTTTATGGGCCTTAGTGGGGAGGTTCCCACCTTAACTGTAGCTGCTCCAGGGCTTTACCTTATGAAGCCCTTTCTTTCTTGCCACCTCAATAGTATACATGACTGCCTTCTCCATGCTACATGCAGTCCAAAGTGGATCTGTTCCTCTCCTCAAAACTGAACCTTTTGGATCTTGGTGCCAAGAGGACTGAAGGCTGGACACTGCTCTGCAATCAGGCAGAAACACACTTTGGTAGTTCCCAGGCTGTACACAGTCGTGAGAGTTTCTTTTTGTGGGGCTGAAGAATGAGCCGCCATTTTCTTTGCCCCAAGTCCGTCCTTGCGTTTTGCTTAGTGGTGCATCTGTGGCACAAAAATTGTATGTGATGTGCTGTGTCTGGAAACAAAGAACATTAAATGGGTTAACTTGCTTTTCTACAGCTGTTGCCTGTGTGACTTTTTTGGCATAAATTGTGATAGAGGTGGCTGCTGCCAAAGAGACCCAGGGTGCCATTTTTCTGAGGCAAAGACTGTGGGAGATTCTGTTTCTACACCCTGGGAACTCACTTTTGGGAGTTCCTCAGGGGTTGATCTTGTCTCCCATGCTCTTTAACATCTATAGGAAGGTACTAGGAGAGATCATCAGGAGATTTGGAGTGAGGTGCCATCAATATGCAGATGGCACCCAGCTCTATCTCTGCTATAGTATCCGAATCAGGAGAGGTGGTTGAAGTGCTTGAGGTGCCTGGAGGAAGTAATGGGTTGGATGAGGGCCAATAAATTGAAGCTGAATCCAAACAAGACAGAGGTGCTATTTGTCACTGGGTCTCTTGTCCATGAAGTTAGGAGGTATCCTGCCCTGGACAGGGTTATAATCCCCTGGAAGGGACAGGTGCAAAACTTTGGGGTGCTTTTGGATTCTGCACTAACGCTTGAAGCTCAGGTGGAGGCCATGGCCAAGAGTACCTACTCCCAACTACAGCTGGTTTGACAGCTAAGGCCCCTTCTGGACAGAGATGATTTGGCCACAGTTATCCATGCTCTGGTAACTTCCAGACTGGACTACCATAATGCGCTGTACATGGGGCTGCTCTTGAAGATGGTTTGGAAGCTGCAGCTGGTGCAGAATGCAACTGCTAGACTGCTGACAGGAACAGCTGGCCGAATGCACATCACACTGGTCTTAAAAGAATTGCACTGGCTGCCAGTTTGCTACCGAGCCCAATTCAAGGTACTAATTTTAACCTGTAAGGCCCTAAATGACTTGGGTCCCAAATATCTAAAGGAATGCCTTCTTCCATATCAACCAACCCATGCCCTAAGATCTGGAGGGGAAGCTCTCCTGGTTGTACCACCACCCTCAGCAGCAAAAGGTATGGGCACCCAGGATAGGGCCTTTTCAGTGATGGCTCCCAGACTGTGGAATAGTCTCACTCCTGAGGTGTGTCATGTACCTTCACTCTGAGTGTTTAGATGAGCTATGAAGATGCATCTCTTTACCCTGGCCTTTGGCTAAGTAAAGGAACAGCCTTTTTCTCCCCACATTCAGGCATTATGATTTTAATGTTTAATATGTTATAGGTTTTAATATGTCCATTTTATATGTTGTAACCCGCCCTGAGACCCTTGGGTATAGAGCAGGGAAGGAAGGAAGGAAGGAAGGAAGGAAGGAAGGAAGGAAGGAAGGAAGGAAGGAAGGAAGGAAGGAAGGAAGGAAGGAAGGAAGGAAGGAAGGAAGGAAGGAAGGAAGGAAGGAAGGAAGGAACTGGGATTTGAATCATGAAGTTGCAGGTAAAAATGTTTTCCCCTTAAGTTTATTTGGATCAAAAACTCCTATCATTGCCTGCCGTTGGCCATGTTGTGTGAAAATTGTAGTTAGTTTCTCTGCCTCTGGGCAATTTGGAGCATGAGTCTTTTGGTGATATTCATGCTTCTGGAAGTGTAAAGAAAATTATAAAAGTGAGAAAAGAATTAAAGACGTTTCCCATCACCAGTTGCTTCTGGACTTTCTCAAACAGAAAAGGACACAAACTTCACCTACTCTCAAATGCCTGCAAATGGCCTCCTGTCTATCTCTCCAACGTGGAGGCAGTACCTAGGCATCCATTCTAGTAGCCGTTGATACCAGCTCAGTAAATAAGCAGCTTCAGAACTGATTGTCCTGCACTGCACTTGGAGGGCGATAGAAGTTACTCCATGTTTCTTCACAAGCCTTTGGTGTGGAATGCTGTGGAGACAGGCAGCTTCAGTGCCCCCCCTCCAAGGTGTTTTGGATGCCATGTAGAGATGCAGCCCATGAGACAGGATGAGGGGAATCTTATTTTTCTGTCAGAAATTCCTTGTATATAATGTGTTTTAGGGATAATCTCATAGCATGTGGAAACCTACCTTCAACAATTTCAGAATATTTCAGTGTGTGTTGCATAAAAAAACTGAGCAAACCGCTTTCATCCATAATGAAAACTCAGGAAAATATTTCATGAGCTTATCTTTTTTTTAAAGCTCCTGTCCCCACCTCCTGTCACTTTCTAACTGCTTTTCATTTGCCCAGCTGTATTCTGTAAAGTGGAGCCCTAAGATGCAAGCAGATTATAGGGTGGGAAAACTGTGGGCTGTAGTTCAAAGATGTTCATTTGTTTCACTGACTTCCAGAACTTTGTTTCTTCATATTCCCAGGCTAAATATTGTGAGAAATGCTGATATTCCACTAGGGCTGTGATCAGTCACAGAAAAAATAAATATCTGAGGCATGTTAGAGATGTCTTGAAGGTAGGATTGTTCACACACAAATCTGCCCTTCCCCCTCTTCTGAACATTCGGTGATAGAAAAGGTGGTTCTCCGTGGGTTCAGGGTAGGATCACGGTGGGTATATCTTCGTTCACTGCTCAGCCCGAACGATTGCAAAGTTCGCCACTAGGTGGCGCCGGGCCTATAAAAGGCCCCTGCTAGGTAGGTACCCCAGACATTTTCGTTCGCTCAGCAAGAACGAAAGCTGGTGAGGACCTACCTGCCTTACTCATCTTTTCTTCTATTTCAGGCTTCTCTGCTGCGATCTCCCTCCCTGGTAAGTATTGAGGGAGCCCACGGGGCGAGGGGGGGCCCTTCCAGCCCGGGAATTCCCCGGGATTCCCCCCCTTCCTTCCCTTCCCCCCCCCTGGGTATTTCCCCCTTCCCCTCTCCCGCGCGAGCCGCCGGCTGCTTGTAGCGCCGAGCGGCTACCGCGGTCGTTTCTTGGCGGCAGGAAGCCCCGACGGCCGGGACCGCCACAGACCGCGGCTCCCTTTCAGGTCGCCCAGCTTCCCCGCCTCAGCCACCGGCCACCTCAGCTCAGCCTTGACTTTCGGCAGCCGTCGCCGCGGCTCTAGTAGCCGCCAGCCCGCTCTACGCGGCACGCCAGCCCACAGACCGGCCGGCCGATCGCGACGCTCCGTCGACCAGAGGCGCGCGCCGCCCGTTGCGGCCGCCTCACCTCGTCAGCCCCGCTGCCGGCGTGTCTCCCCCACAGACTGGGGCCGCCGCGTGCAGCGCCACACAAGCCGATCGGCGCTGTGCAGGTCTCGACCGCCGCTTGCGTCGGACCTTGCACCGGCTCCCGCGATCGCCTGACTGCTGCCGGTTCCAACTGTTGCGGGCGCCGCCATTCCGACCGCGCCGCCATAGCTCCGGCTCCCACAGGGCGCGCATGGGCGCCGCAATCTTGGCCGGCGAGCATGTGTGCTCCATGGGCGCCGCCATTTTTGCCGGCAACCACGTGCGCCTCCTGGGCGCCGCCATCTTGACTGGCACCCACGTGGCTCTCATGGGCGCCACCTAGTGGCGAACTTTGCAATCGTTCGGGCTGAGCAGTGAACGAAGATATACCCACCGTGATCCTTCTGAACCCACAAGAATGTAACCTCACGTAAGTACAACTTTACAATCAAAGAAGGCTTGGGTCACACTCTCTCTGAGGTGTCTGTGAGCTGCCCCTGTTGTTCTGTCTAAACACAGCCTAGGTCTCATGTGTTTTCTTTCACTACAGAATATTCAGAGCAGGTACTTTTGCTGTTGTTTAGTTTAGGGGTAGGATAATGGTGGCTTGTTAGGGATTACAGAGGACCAATGGGAATGAGAATATGAAAGTCACCATGTTCCCCATATCTACCTTGCCTCACAGAGGTTAATAAATAATATAAATTAACAACTGGCATCACATCCGAAGACAAATCCAAACATTTGTTGAACTGGCATAAAAAAAACAAAAAAGAAAGAAAACATTTCCTGGCTTCAATTCAGCTAAAAAATCCAAATGAGTTGCCTTATCAACTAGCTATCCTGTAAAGTGGAGACTGACTGCCACCTACAGGATAAATCTGAGATGAGTTTCTCAAACACACATAAAGTGGTGGAAAGTTATTTTTCAAGTATCCTTCTTAGTGGGAGAATAGCATTTCTTCCACATATACATTGAAAGAACAGAGAAATATCAATTATGAACCTGGCTTTTTAGAAATGAAGTGTGTAAGAATACCATACTATCTACCCTACTTCTCTCAAAATGAGCAGCTTTCCCCCCCCCTCAGGTTTCAGCCCAGTAGTTTTTACACTATCTACCAGGCAAAAAAGCCCTTGTCATATGTCAAACCTCCCATATGAAGAGGCCATTTGATGTAGTACAGAATTCTGTGGAACTCATATAGCCCGTTTCCCAGATGTTTTAGTGCCCAAACTTTAAACTGAGGTACTTAAAACTATCAGGATAGTACCAAGGCTGTGTTCACACAGAGTAAAAAAAGTAGTAGTCCTTCTTGGGCAGTTTAGAGATTATTTTCAGGTGGGTTCATTCACATACTAGTCTACCATTCCCTCAAACACTCAAGGCTAGAAAAAGTGGATCAGAGATAGGATGAGAACATGAGGGCCACACACTGTTGTCTCTGGCGTTTGTTGATACATGTAAACATGTATTTAATGCCTCTGCTCCTACAACCTTAGATGCATTGTAGAGGGCACTTGTTACACGTGTCTATTCATGCACGCTTTGTATATCACTGTAGAAGTTAAAGCCTAAGCAGCATGCCAGGCCCTGCAAAACAAAGTACAGAAAGTGTGGCATATGTTTGTCACTAACATGTTTACTTAATTATATTTCTACCCTTCCCTACCTTCAGATGAAACTCAAGTTAGCTTACAATGCTACAGAAACAGCTTAAAATATAACACGCATGAGCATGAGGATTTGCTTGTTTTGCAAAGTTTATCTTTCAACAAAAACAATTTAAAAGGGGAAAAGAAAATATATATCCTAGAAAGCAAAATCTAAGCATAATACAAAATCAAAATGTACTTCAAAATTAAAATCTACTGCTTCTAAAAGCAGGCAAAGGTGATGTGGAGAAAGAGTTCTTTCAAACACTCATAAAAGGTAAGTTGGCATGAGGCAATTCCTGAAGTTTATGTAGCATCAGTCCTTTCCCAGACTCTGTTTGCCCAAAATGTTGGGGAGAGAAACAAAAAGTCTTTGTGTTCCATGTAACCACATTCCACAGCTGTCTATCAGAGAAGACAGAGAGTGTACTATTTACAGCAGATATCCATGTGCTTCTGTTAGCAGCTGATGCCCAAACTCAAATTACAGCTGTTTTTTTTCTACAGGAATTTCAAACTGTGATAATTCAAATACTTTAGCAGAATTTGCACAATATTTAAGCTCATAATATTATTATAGGTACCAGTTGCTTGCTACGAGTAAGCAATCAGGAGAGTCTGAGCGGGCAAATAATAATGAAAGGATGGGAAAGTTCAGCTATTCTGATATGTTGGGCAAATAAATCTACAAAGTGAGATCCCTGAAAAAAATCTTGTCTCTTTTCACTCTGCTGGAACATTTGTCTAAATCTTTAATTCATAAGATTAAAGTGGTGGAAACTGTGAGGGAAAAGAGCAATTCCAAGACTAAAACAGTTAGCTGGATGGGTGGTAGACAATCTTCCAGTGAAAATACCCAACTGGATGCTGGACATTTGGCTGATGGTGATTTCGGCCCCTGGAATTCGTCCCATCAAGATGGAGCTTCAATGAAACCATATGTACAGATTAAGGTACACACATCACGCCTATCCACTACCGAGCACAATCCAAGGTGTAGATACTAATATATAAACGGCTTGGGCCCTGGGTATCTGAAGGAGCACCTTCTCCCATATAGGCCTGCCCTTGTATTGAGAGGCCTACTTGTAATTCCTCCCCTCTCAGAATTGCAGGGGGTAAGGACACACAGGAGAGCCTTTTCTGTGGTAGCCCCCAGACTTCCTTTTGAGATTCACCAGGCATCTTCAGCATCTGCTTAGAACATTCCTCTATACCCAGGCCTTTGATGTTTTTGCTCCCTCTGGGTGTTGCTCTGCTAGAGAATGGATGTATTGGTGGGAGGGAGGGTTATACTTTAAACATGATTTACTGTTTTATATTTTTTACTGTTGTGATCTACCCTGTGACCTCTCATGAATGAATGAAGCCTGTGGTTCTTGGCAATAGACCTACCCAGGGACAATAGGCTCTTCAGTCAAACATTCCAGAGCTTCTCTGCACCAACTGTAGGTACCACAACTCAGTTTCATTGACTGCATTAAAGAGGTTTGTAACAGAGCACTGACAGCAGCTTGTAAAGAAAGCTTTTGAGTCCACAAGTTCATGATTCAATAATAGATCATCTCTTCTCAGAAGTGACTTCTCATTTCCAATATTTGCAAAAGCACAATCCGGTTCTTCTTGGCAGAATATGTTATGTTGGCTTTGTAACAGAACCAAAAGCTAGTGCAGGACTGCCACTTGCTAGGTTATCACACTAATACAATGGTTTTCTTCTCCTACCATTAATATAAAAGTTTGGAGCAAGACCCCTATCTCACTGCCATAGATCCTCCTTTGTAAAGGGCTAGGAGAGGAGCTGGCCCAAAGTCACTTAGCAATGCGTGTTTGAATATGCATTAGAGATGTCAGATCTGTTCATTAAGGCCACATCTCCACATAGCTGTCAAACCAAGTTGGAGGCACATTGAACTACCATATCTCCACAGTAGCCCATATAAAAAGTGCATGAGGGTACATGGGACTTCAATCCCTCTCAAGTTACTAAAACATCAAGTCCATGAAAAACAGCTGATATTATTCCTCACGCATTGAGCTGGCCTTCACTGCACTTCCATGCCAGCCTTCTGAGTGAAGCAAAGATTTCAATATGGTATCCTTAAGGACAGTAATGTAAACATAAAACCTCTGGAGCTGGGTGAGGCCTACAGGGAAGCCTGATCCAGCTCAGAGGTTGGCACTGTGGAGACAAGGTGCAGGAGTCACAAGAACTCTGCTTACCTGGCTCACTTGAATTTCCTGGGTTAAGGTTAGCTTCACATCAGTGCAGGTTTCACACAGGATCATAAGGCAACACAACTCTTAAAAGGGGGCATTATTCTGTAGGCAGCAAGCCAGATCTGACTTTTATCCACCCACCCCTCAAAAAAAAAAAAAGAAAAAGAAAAAAAAGGAAGACAACAAATGTTTATGATGGTGATGACTTTATTGAGAGGGGAGGTGTTACAGATTTTTCCAGCCTCTCTACTTCCTCAGAGGCAGATGGAACAGGGTAGCCTCTAACTGCAAGAGACAGAGCTAAGA
>MTQE01002560.1:9687671-9710696 GCA_014337955.1 Aspidoscelis marmoratus | reverse complement strand
GCAGATGGGGCGGAGATCACAACACGCTTGGCACCACCCTTCAAGTGTGCCTGGAAGGCAAAAGAGAACAAGAAAATTCTGGTCAAGGTTTAGGTAACACAAGTTCGTTATGCACACAAAGCAGAGATGGAGCAAAGAAGCAGGCGAGAATCTTGTTTCATTTAAGTGTAATGACATGCATACGAGTCAAGACTCTATAGATCAGCGGTTCTCAACCCTCCTAATGCCGCGACCCCTTAATGCAGTTCCTCATGTTGTGGAGACCCCCAACCACAGGGGCAAGGCAGCTCGGATGAGGATGAGGCGGGAAGGTGGGAGACTCATTGTGACCCCTCTGAAAGGGTAGTTTGACCCCCAAAGGGGCCACGACCCACAGGTTGACAACTGCTGCTGTAGATTTCTTCTGTGCTGCTGGTGGAAACCAACAGCCACATGAATGGGGCAAGTTGTGTGCTTCCTTAAGGCCTGGCTGTCGCCAAGTCAGCGGAAAGATAAAGCAAGCAACAAAACTTCTGCAGACGGCAGCACCATTTTAAATCCAAGGATGTGTATGCATCCAGCTGTGCCTGCAACCCAGAGCCAGGGTGCAACCATTCTATGGATGTTCCCTTCCCACTAGAGCCTATAGCCCACGCCCACTTACGCTGGCTTTCTCTGTGGTGGTGAATACACCAGTGGACTCCACGACATATTCGGCACCAGCATCACCCCATTTGATGTTGGCAGGATCACGCCTGACAGTGAGAGAAAGAGGCAGTTTAGAATCCACAGGTTTCTGAGGGGGCCAAGAGAAATGGGAATAGACGGCCCAACGGACTCACTCTTGGAAGATTGTGATGTGATGTCCATTGATCACAAGTTTTCCATTTTCAGCCTTCACTTCACCATGGAAACGGCCATGAGTGGAGTCATATTTGAACATGTAGACCTAGGGTGGAGACATTCAACATTAGGTTTGCTCTTTTCCCCACCAGCTCCCCTTCTTTGACATTTGTATACACAAGAATACTAGTAGGTAGGAATACTGGTGATAGCCAGTGGTAAAAGACTCCAACCTACACCCTTGAAAAAAGTATTTTAAAGGTCTTCAAATAGTTTTGACTCTATACCACATGGCTACTTTAAACAAGAGACCATTCTCTAAAAACTCAAGGGGGCCTCCTTAGTTTCTCACAACTAACTTCCCAACCTTGCTTTTAGCTTGCATATGAGCTTTCTAGTTAAAAATATTAACATTTGCCAGTTTTCAGGATAATATTATGGGCACTTTCTAACAGTATAAGAAATATTCTGTAAGGTAGGATTGTAATACGCTTATGTCCTTAGAGGAAGAAACTGAGGATCCTCACCATGTAGTTCAGATCAATGAAGGGGTCATTGATAGCAACAATTTCAACCTTTCCAGAGGTCATTGCTGCTCTGCAGACCAGACGGCCAATGCGGCCAAATCTAGAGAGAGAGAGAGAGAGAGAGAGAGAGAGAGCAACACAGTCAGCATTCCCAGAATAAAAGAACCACTTGGGCATGGAGAAGCTAAAGAGTGTAAGAGAGGAAAAGCAAATCAGGCCTATTTCACTACAGAGAAGGGTGGCAAGGCCCACTGGGAATGAAAAAACAAGGAACCTGTTCCCATGATGGACAGAATAAATTTACATCCCAGAATAAATTTACTTTACTAGCCAGTTTGGTCTAGAGATCAGGGATTCAGACTCTTATCTGGGAATACTGGGTTTGATTCTGTACTCCTCCACAAAACCAGCTGGGTGACCTAGGGCTCTCTTTCTGAGCTCTCACAGCCCCACCTGCCTCACAGGGTGTTCTGTTGTGGGGAGAAGAACAGAAGGTTTGTCAGCTGCTTTGAGTCCCCTTAAATGGGTGAGAAAAGTGGGGTAGAAAAGCCAACTCTTTTTCTTCTGCACTTAGAAGACACCAAGGTGGTATCAATATAGTAAGTATTGGGCAAAGCTTATAAGAAAGGACTTCAGCCCTTGATGAAGTGTGTATTTCCAACTTCAAAAAGTGTTTGGTGCCAAGTTTGTCCCAGACAATGGGTCTGCCAAGCTTCTACCCTGCCATTCCTAGCTGGTACCTGAGATGCCCAAGGCAAACTATATTGTCTTTTTACTTTAGGCTGCCAACAATGCAGGATCAGCATCAGCTGATGGCCAAGAGTCATGGCAGGCTGTACTCAGAAAGATTCTGCATATGCTCCTACTTCCCAAATGTGGGTTCCCCAAAGCTGTTGGACTACAACTCCCATCAGCCCTGTCCGCTAGCTACGATGCCAATAGACAATGGGATTTGTAGCCTATAAAATCTGGATAGCTAAGTGTGGAGCAACTGTTATGGTTCAAGTCCATCACCAGAAAGTGTACTGGAGAGAAGGTAAAACGGCTGATGGCGTGACATGCCTTCTCATCTCTGTAAGCCTGAAAGGGCCTGGGACTGATGCTTTTAATGGCTGCTTTGGGGAACAATCACAATCTCTGCAGTAGACAGAGCAGCTGATTTCCTGCCATTCTCCTAACTAAAATGTCTAGGGGAGAAGCATGATGTGGGAAGGGAGAGTCAGATCTCTCCATTCAGAAGCAAGGCTCATAAATCCAGATTCTGCTCAAAACTCACATATGCTGTCAAAGGTAGTGCTGAGGGGCGTCTCAAGAGCTGCCAAGTCCTACGCATGACCGAAAATGTCAGTGCACATGGATCTTATTTGTGGCAAGTCCACCCAGGTCACTTTTGTTCAGCCCAACTCAGAGTTCCAGCGATCCCTGCAAGCTGGAGTCTTGGGGATGCCAGAGATTAAGACTGGGGGTTTTCACAAGCAGAGCATGTGCACCCTCTGGCATTCGGTTTGTGGGCCTTCTGCAGGAATTAATTTCTAGAAGCGACTTTGCAATATTGCATTAGGAGACTTTGAGCCAGGAAAAGCACTGCTGAGAACGGCCCACTCTCAAGTTGCACTGGGAGCAGACCACTCATTTCCCCCCTCACCGAAACGGCGCTCTGCTTCACAGCACCATCCGGCCGTAGAAAGGTCAGTGACTAACTTTAGAGGCAGCCCGCTTTGAGGCACCGAGCTGCAGTTATCTGGTTACACTTTTCTGCCTCCAAGCGGTAAAAGCAGAAGGTCACATTCTTGGTGGACCCTCTAGGCCCGCAGGCATAGCACGGTCTGCCTGGTTTTGAGGTCTCCCTGATGCAAAAGATGGAGAAAAGGCAGAAAGGAGGCAGGCAAGGGACCAGAGAGCCCTGTGCAAAGCAAGAGTTTCCTCCTGGAAGTGACTCAGCAACGCAAGTTTAGGGAAATGAGTCACTACCGCTACTCGAGCCCAGGCACATCCTGGCCAGAAGTTCTCCCCATGTGCCTTCTTCTCATCGGCAACGGAGGGGGGTACACATAAAGTATGCTGGGTGCATCTGTTTTAAGGGACAGCTGTGCAGACAAAGACACAAGCAGACCTTGTGTGAGAGAAGCAGCTGCCCATGGACAAGCTAGGATGACCTTCAGGCGTCCTTTAAGAGCCAGGAGGTCCCCCAAGAACAGAAAGCTAAGAGCCGGGCAGCAACAGGCATCCAGAAGCCAAGTGTCCCCATTGGCTAGAAAGTTCTCCAAAGGCGAATGAAGGCCACCCCCTCCCTTCCGCTTCTCCCGGAGACCCAGGCCCCTCCCCTCTCCCTCTCCCAGCCATGCTAAAGCGCCCTCGCTGCACGTCCATCCCCCCCCCGCTCCCCCTTAACACTTACCCGTTAATACCGACTTTCACCATCTTGTCTGGTGCTCCTAAAGGAAAAGCAGAACACGGCAGAGTTGCCCGTTTAGAGAAATCGCCTAAGGGAAGGGGGGAGGAATCCCACCCACCACGACCCTCCAACCAGCCCAAACTTCGGCCCCCCGAGGGCTTTAGAGCTGCGGGAACGTCCGGAGAAGTGAAAGGGTTTTTTTCTTTCTTTTCTTTCTCAACTCCTGCCTCCTCCCATCCGGACAAGGTTGCCTTAGACGGGAGAGTCAAAGCACGCGCGCCCCGGCGAACAAAGCGAGCTCGGCTCTATCTGAACGGAGCCCTGGGCGTCCGGTGCCTTTCGGGCCCCTTTCCCAGCGGGAAACCGGTTTCCTTTCCCCGACGGGTTTCCGAGCAGACCCCCCACCCCACCCCCGAGATCTCTGGGCACTTGAAACTTTTTTTGCCGGCGACTCCGAGGCCGATCGCCTGAAAGACGAAACAGGAAGGAGGCGGCGCGTCCGGACCGAGCCTTCCCCGGCCTCCCTCGGAACTTTCGCCACCCGTCCTGGGCACGCTTGTTTACTCAGGGCCCCCCCCCCGCTCGGCTGGGACGGGGTCTCCCCACGAGTAAGAGCCCACAGCACTGCCACAGCTCTTCCTTAGCCCCCACTAGAGCGCTCGCGTAGCCTTAGCCCCGCGAGCCAGCTTGGTCTAGTGGTCAGGGAGCCGGACTCTTATCTGGGGAGAGCGGGTTCGATTCCACGCTCCACCATGAAGGCAGCTGGATGACCTTGGGCGAGTCACAGCTCTCTTCTGAGCTCTCACAGCCCCACCCACCTCACAGGTGGGGAGAAGAACAGAAGGCTTGTCGGCCGCTTTGAATCCCCTTCAATGGGTAAGAAAAGCGAGGTAGAAAAGCCAACTGTTCTTTTCCTCCTTCTTGCCGGAGCCCAGACGGGGCGGGCGCGCCTCGCCGTCGGCGCCGTTTCCTTCACTGGAAACTCAAAAGGTTTCCTCCGCGCACCGCCGTCGACCACACCCACCGCCCGCCCTCGACGGCAACGCAGCCTGCGGAAGCGCTCGCCGCCTGCCCAGCGCTTGCCCCGAAAGGCCCGACGCCCGCCACCTCTCCTCTCGGTGCCCCCCCCAAGCACACGTCCAGTGGGTGCAGAGCCTTACCCTAAGTGTCCCTGACCTAACTCAGCTCCGCAGTGGTGCAGTGAGGAGGTGGGAGGGAAGGGCCCGGCCGCCCTGCCCTTTATACACGCCCGTATGGTAATTGCGGGGCCCTGCCCAAAGAGGAGACACCAAATCAGAGTCCGGGGGAGGTTACGTGCAGCCCTAATGTCGCGAGTGCAGGCTCCCCGTCCCCCCCCCCCACCCTCCTATGCCCAATTTCTTCCTCCAGACCTGGCCCGTCTCCTCGTGTCTCTTTCCTCTTCGAGCATCCAGTGGGACCAAGTCCCGCAGCCTTTGGGGCGCAGTTTCTCCATCCGACGGCCCAGCTCAACCAAGCAGAGGAACAGCAGAGCGGGGACCAAGAAGCAGCAGCTTTGGCATCGCTTTCCTCTGTCCGAGGAACGGGGAGCTAGCGATAGGCACCCACCACCACCACCACCACCAGGAAGGTCTGGCCTTCCAGCCACCTCCGTCCACTCCGGGACGCGCCTTTCCGCTAGACTCAAATCTGTCGGTGCATTTTGCAATCACGAGGCCGAGGGAAGTGGGGCCCAACCTGCCTTGCTGTCTTGGCCTGAGATCTCTCTCTCTCTCATCCACACACTCACACACACACGGGGGGGGGGGCATATCGGAGGCGACTCAGAGACGGCTTCGAGGTGGGATTGTTCACACACCAGTCTTGCCTCCCCCCTCGGCCTAACTTTCTTAGCTGGAAAAGGTGGGTTGGAGAGAGGTTGGAGGGCCTCACACTGACTCGTTTGTCGTCCCTGAAAACATCCTTAAACCGATGGAGCCTCCGAACGGAAAGTCTCCAAGAAATGACTGCGGGCGCGTGGAAGGAACTCCTCTCCTCTCCCCACCCCAAGAGCTCCGTGGGTCTCCGATTTGGCTCTTTCCGTCCACCGCGAAAGGGCGCCCCCGCCCCAGCAGCGTTGCCCAAGGGCTGGTGGAAGCCCTTGACTGCTCCCGAACTCAAAGGGTTAGCGTTTTTCACATGGAATTGCTTTTGGGCTATCTGGAAGCAATGCGCCTTCGAGGCACCATGTGCGTGCACGTGTGTGGGGGTGAGAAACAGCCCTGCGGGATGAAGATGCGCGCAGGTTCATCCGCCGTCTCTGCTGCATCCCAGCTTTGCGCCTTCTCGGGAAGGAGAAGTTCGCTTCTGCCCCGGAGGATTTACGAGATCCACATCTGAAGGGGAAGATGTGTTGGGAGAGGGCAGGAATGCAGGCAGCCGGAGGGTGGGGTTGGTCGGTGCGGAACTGGCCTTGCCCTGAAGGCGGGATGGTGGCGGTAGAGATTCCACTGCCTGCACGGTCGCGCCGTCCGGCGCTCGCCGGTGAAACCCCCCTGCGCCAGGCGGGTAGCAAAGGCCCGACTGGATCTGCTTCGTCTATACCCAAAACACGCTCGACCCAGAGCAGGCGGTAAACAGGAAGTGATAGACATGCTCTGAGTGTACCTGCCGCTTGGAACGAATCTAAACCCGTGTGCCAAAACTGAGCACGTCCTACATTGTTTCCTTCGTTTTATTCCTGCATGGACGAAGCGCATACTCCAGTTAATACGGTTCAGGAGCGCTCCACCCTCCTCCTCCTCCTCCAGCAAACCGGTGCAGGCAGAGGAGGAGGGGACTTGGGAGAGAAAGGCTCTTTCATCCTTTCTCCCTTCCCACTTTACCCAGAAAGAACCCAAATAATTACTGTCGGTTTCCCAAGCAACCACGAACATAATCGGGAGTTTGGGGAGGGCGGAGGGCGCTTTAGAATTCCTCCCTCCTCTTAATTTTGTTTCTTCTAAAGACGTCTAGATGCTCCATCCGTTACCAAACGAATGCAAAGCGGATTGCATGAGGCCGGTACGTTTATGCCACTGTTATATAATCTGCAAAAGCCCCATGCAAAGGGCATCCAACTCTGCCTTTGGAGGGTTTCTTCCCTTGCCCTGCAGGGAGACGGGAAGGCCTGCCCGCGTTACTCCGGGAGTCGGAAAGTCAGCGTAACGCAATGTATCGCAATGTATCGCAATGTGGTGCCTTTGTCTCCTAGTCTCCGGTGGCAACTGTTACGCCTTCCCTCGCCCTGCCTACCCTCTCAGATCATCCCATGAAGAACCCGATCCTCCCGTAGATTGCAAGCTAGCTCCCAAGCCCGTGATGTTGTTTCCAAATTCCGAGCCTTGCTTTCTGCTCCTCTCCCCAGGGCCTGCAAATACCATGATTTCTCGGGAGTAAAAAAAAAAACATTAGTACGCGGAGGTGCCGCCCACACCTGTCCTCCTATGCCCTGTCTGGCCTCCCTGCCTTCTTCTTTGTTAATGCCGGGAGTAATCCCAGACACACCCGGACAGGACGTAGGAGGAAAGGTGTGCGCATCTCTGCATGCTAATTCCCGAGAAATCCAGGAATTTGCTTTGCTTTTTGCTATTTATTTATTTATTTATTTATTTATTTATTTATTTATTTATTTATTTTGCATCCACAACTCAAAGCATTTTCTAGGCTTTCTTAGGTGGAAGCAGATCCGACAGCTAATCACATAATTCTATGTATTGATTGAGAAGCTGAATGCCGCCAACTTTTCCGTCTAAACGTGCCAAAGCGCTTTGGTGCTTCAGGGGTGGCGTCGTCGTCTCGGGTTGGCGCCGTCCCTGTTGCGATGAGCGGGATTTCCAACAAACTAACTTTGCAAATCTTCTCGCTCGCCCATCTTTCCCTAAAAGGGCAGCTAACTCTCTCCCCATTCCAGGCCCCCGTCCCGCCCCAAGTGGAGCCTTTTTAAGATTCTTTCCTGCTGCTCCTTCACTTCCCTTCCCTCTGGCCGTTGCTCCTTGACCCAGCAGCATTGCGCATCCCTCCTCCTCCGCCCTTTCTTCATTGCACCGTGTGAGCAACATTTCCAATAAGACCTTCAAGGGGAGGGGGGGGGGCGGTCCGCCCGAGGCTTCTACCCGGGGAACGTGACAGCGGAAATCCCGCCTCCTCCTCCTCCTCCTCCCTGCCATTCGGCTGAGCACGTCAATCGGAGGCAGGCGCCGCGTTGTGTGAGATGCAAATAGGGCAGCCCCAGCAGAGAACGAGGGAGAGACCGAGCCAGGCAGACTCGCCTCTCCTCCCCACCCCCAGCCTCTACGGAAGTCTCTCCTCTACCTTTGGACCCAAGCGTGTTTGCAGGCTGTACACGGTTGGAGCTGGAGGGTGATGAAACGGAGCGCATTCCGGGGGCCCGGAAAACAAACTGAACTGGGTGGAGGCAAGAGTTTTCTGGGCAACCACCTTGGTGCGTAAAAACGCAAAATCTCAAACTATCTCCGGTAGATGAAGGTGACAAAGATTCTGTGGAACAGAAAGCATGGGATCTCTTTGTCAACAGGGTGGGGAAATGCATCATTTAGACCGGGAAGTGAACCATAGCCAAGCACTGTCCCCAGTTTCCCGGGTGCCACCCTGGCAGTTGCCTGTTTTTCCAAGGGGGCTGGAAGCCCAGAAATGTCCAACATCGGAAATACAGCAGTGGTGGGAAGAGTTAAAAAAAATAAAAATAAAAAATGAGAATGCCCCCCTTTGCCTGAGGTGCACAGTCTGAGAGAGAGCACACCAATGAAGAACTGGGATGATGCAACTCTGAATGTGTCACCTGAGAGAGAAGTATCAGCACTTAGATACAGACACAGTAAGCCTCCCCACTGGCTTCTGGTCATCTTGTCATCCTGTGTACTGTAAAAAAAATAAAAATAAAGTCTGCACTAGATGAGATCAAGTGGCTCAGCTGTGCAGGGGTGAGGATATTTGACTATGATAGGCCAAGAAGCGCTGGTCCATTCTGAAATGATACCTCTCAGAATAATTATGACTCTCACAGAGGCAGAAAGGACACTGGAATCAGGGTTTGTATCATTTTGGGTGCTATGGGGCTTGGGTCCTTCTTTGTAGGGCATAAGCATTGCTTGAGATAACGGTTACCCCAAAGAATTTGCTGTTCATTCTTCCAGCTGACATTAACATTACTGACTTCAGAAAAAAAGAACACCATAACATTGAACGGGGGATTGAAATATAAATCTTGTCATGACTAGTGTTTAGGACAACCAGGGACAGCTTAAGAACCTAAAAGGAGCCCTGCTGGATCAGGCCACAGCCCATCTAGTCCAGCATCCTGTACACACAGTGGCCCACCAGTTGCTCATGGGCATCTCAAGCAGAAGACAAAGGCAAACTGAGGGAGTGAATTGGTGTCATAGCAACTGATGTAATACATTTGAGCACCTTCAATCATAAATTGCCACACTGCCGCGTCCCACCACTTGCACGTCACTAGCTGTCAGTTGGTTTAATCCTGATTTTTACTTTTGCAGTTGGACAGAAACAGTTAGGAAATAAGCTTCAGTGTGATGCCAGCCAATTAAAGTACTTAATCAGCATTCTGAAACCATGCACCCACCTTTACATTCTTCCCCTAAATGATTTGGCATAATCAGGTTTGAGCTGTCCTGAGAGTCTGAGTAGAACAAAGGTGAGACAGTTGAGGCCCCAGAAGTGAGCACAACTTTCAGGCCCTTCTCTGAGGCTCTAGGGCTGTCTCTTGGCCACACCTTCATCGTGAGCCAGCCTACTCTACCCTGGCCACCTTGCTGGTTGCTCTGTGTCCAGAATAACCCGTCCTGTAACTGTGGCCTTTTCCTGACTGAAATGTGTTCCTGAGCGGTGCCAATTTCAGCTATTGCCTGCCTGCCTAGGAAAAAGGGAGAGGCAGAAATGCATGCAAAGAAACCTCTGGTGGTTTCTACATGGGTGCAGCAGATGGTGCAAAAAGTCACATTTAATGTTCCACCCACTTCTGTCTCCGGCTTCAGCCACAATGCTTGAGACTGAGGAAGTAGACCCGTTTCTGGCATACAGCATATTTTGGGGACTGGATTTGCCATATATCAGGGAACTGAGTCTTATTCCTTGGCCTGTTTTTGCACACATGCCCCCCTCTGCAAAAAGAGGCAGGTGGAGGATGGGTAGTGAGGAAGATACCAAGAGACTCCGGAGAAAGTTCATTTGGCTCAGGTTGTAACTTGACTCTTATCACCCAGCTGCTATTCCCACTACTACTAAAGGACTAAGACACTAAGTTTAGCTCTGGCTGAGGTTATGACCTTTAACGAAAGGCCAGGACGAATCTTGATAACTTGATACCAAAAAGACGCCAAGAGAGGGGCCTATAAAGACCCTATTGCCACTCTATCCACTAGGACATTTGTGGCAAGTTGGTTCAACTTGTGCTGCACCAGGCTAAGTGCAGCCTTCCCAGATGCTTAATCACTGCTAGGTAGTGACATGTTGTCCAGGTATCCTGTGAAGGAAAGTGGGGAAAGAGTTCAGTTTAAGATGGTTGGAACATTTACATAACCTGAAGGTTGTTTGATGAGCAAATAATTGCAAGGACTCTGTGCGGGGGATACAAGGTAAATAGCAGAGGAACGTCAAATGTTAATATTCCCCTAGTTTAAAATTACAGAGTACTCTTGTATGTTTTGATGGGTGCTGCCTTCATTTGAAAATAGTAAACACAGGTAGTTTAATGATGAACCTAAGTTTAATTATGTAGGCAGATCACTGGTCCCTCTGAAAATTATTTGCCTTTCTGTAGTGTCCCTTCCAGATTCTCTGGCACAGGGGTGGGGAGATGTGTCAGAGGAGGCAAAGATCATGTTTAAATCTCATCATTATAAAGTGTGGCCTGTCTCATCTGCAAAATGAAGCACTATTGTTTCTTGAATTTTTTCCCTTTACTCTGAAGATTAAGCTTTGACTTGATTAGCGGCTTTTATGCACTCACCTGCTGGAGTGGTCCAAGGCACATGCTGGTCAGCCCTGTCTGCACTCAAACGCAACCATAGCTCACCCTGAGTTGCCTAATTCTTCCCTGGAGTGATCCAGCTGTGGAGGGGCCTGTTTGCCTTTGACCGTATTCTGAAATATATCTCAGGGATCTTCTGTCTGCATACTAATACAAACTCTGGCAGGTCTCACTTGGAGCCTGCTGTAGCATTCAATGGCATGTGGACAGCAAGTCCCTATTACAGGATGTATTCCAGAATAATTTATAGCCAAGTGCGAACAGGTCTGAGAACTTAAAAGCAGTTCACAGGCTGACCAGCAACGTATGGATTGCTCCTGGGATGGTGGATATATATCTCTTCCAGGTGCTGCGTGGCAAGGGGGTGTGGGCTACAGTCATTGGCAGCTCTTGGATCACCATGCAACATCTGACACCTCTCCAGATGCCAGTTTGGATTTTGTGACGCTGATCTTGGCAGTCCATTCACATTGTGAGCAGTACTGGACCCAAAGTGCAAATGGCTCCAACTGCACTTCAACCTGACCAGCCTAGTAAGGTACTGTTGGACCATATCCAAATCGAGCCCAGGTCACCACCTTTTCCATTTTAAAGATCCCAAGGAACTACTGTTCTAAAAGAAATATCTAATTTGGCGTTCCCAAATATCTAAAGGAACACCTTCTCCCATGTCGGCCTGTCCGTGCCTCAAGATCTGGAGGGGAGGCCCTCCTGGTTGTTCCACCGCCTTCAGTAGTGAGGCTGGTGGGCACTCGGGGGAGGGCCTTCTTAGTAATGGCCCCCAGGCTATGGAACAGTCTCCCCCTTGAGGTACGTCAGGTTCCTTCTCTGATTAGGTTCAGGAAGGTGGTGAAGACGCACCCCTTCACTGAGGCCTTTGGCTAAATGTTTTCTATGTTTGCCCCCCATTGAAAATGCCACTGTTCTAAGTGGTATACTGCTGTTTTTTAACATGTTTTCAAAATTGTTAATATTGTTTCTTTTGATATGTTGGTTTTTAAAGGTTGATACCCGCCCTGAGGCCTTCGGGTATAGGGCAGGATATAAATATAAATAAATAAATAAATATTTATTCAGCAAAAGGAACAGTGAGTTCAGCTCTTGGAGACCGCATGGACAAATCCACACAATTTTCTTGTCAACAGTACAGAAGCGCTTTGCCATTGCTTTCTTCCAAGACATGTACAGATTTTGAAGACTGCTGTACAGGTTTCCTAATCTAGCCTACAGAAGCTTGTATTTCCAGGTGGTCTCTTATTCAAGTCTTATTATATTTATATCCCACCCTTCACCAAATGGTCCCAGGGCAGGTAAGAAAAAGAATAAAACACATCAAATATTAAAACATAATTAAAAATATAACCCCTCCCTCCCAAACAGGATAGCGCCCTGAGGAAATTATTTAAAAGGCAAAAGCCTGGGTGAAAAGACACATTTTCACCAGGCACAGAAAACCATACTAGCATAGGTGCCTGGCAAACCTCAAGAGGGAGGCTGTTCCAGAGTCTAGGGGCCACCACAGAAAAGGACCTCTTGCATGTCCCTATGCCTCATACCTCTGAAAGTGAAGGAACTACAAGAAGGTCCTCTCCTTGAGATCTCAGTGCACGGGCAGGTCTATCTGGGAGAAAGCACTCTTCAGATACCTAGGGCCCAAGCCATTTGGAGCTTTATATGTTAGTGTCAACACCTTGAATTGGGCTCAGTAGCAAATAGGTAGCCAGATGCTCAACCCTCCTTAGCTTCCGAGATCAGAGAATTTGTCAAAGGGCTGATCTTATTAATTCTAATAAGGAAATGTGGTGGAGGTAGCCCAAAGGAAGCATTAGCAGATCGGCAATTGTACTGCAGCATTTGAAAAGGGTTTCCCAAGCAGTTTTTTTAGTAATTGGACCAATACTTAGGAGGACTCCATGGCTTTAGAAACTAGCTCAATGCGCTTTGCAAATAAATAAAGCCAGTCCAAAGGAATGAGAGACATTTGCCAATCATCAGGATAAGCACAACTCTTCCTGTGATGTTGTGAAAGATAAATTGTTACAATATTTGCAACATTAGGCCCTAGCAGTCCCAAAGTCTGACATTCTGAAACTCTACAAAATTTCAACATGTCCTTTCTGTTCTGATTGAGGATGCAATTAAAACAGAAGCTAACTAGGGCTACCATCAGTAACACACTACACTGCCAGGGATTCAAATCATGCAGTGCCAGACGTGTCCCCCTGCTTAAGCCAGTACATGTCTGGGCCCGTCTGAAGAAGCATTTCAAGGTCCTGGAGTGGCCTAGCCAGTCTCCAGATTTCAACCCCATAGAAAACCTTTGGAGGGAGTCGAAAGTCCATGTAGCCCAGTGACAGCCCCAAAACATCACTAGAGGAGTTCTGCATGGAGGAATGGGCCAAAATACCAGCAAGTGTGTGTGAAAACCTTGTGCAGACATACAAAAATCGTTTGACCTCTGTCAATGCCAACAAAGTATTGATATGAACTTTTGTTATTGACCAAATACTTATTTGCAAATAAATTCATTAGAAATCAGGCAATGTGATTTCCTGTATTCTTTCTACCCATTCTGTCTCTCCGAGTTGAAGTGTACCTATGATGAAAATTACAGGCCTCTCTCATCTTTTAAAGTGGGAGAACTTGCATCGTTGGTGGCTGACTAAATACTTTTTTGCCCCACTGTAAGTTAAATAATTAGTTTTTGGTTTATTAAATAGTTATATTACAATTATACATTTTTGTTATTTAAACTATAAATATCGCTAAATTATGGTTTCTCATAGTGACACATCACCCGAATTATGCTCGGTTTTTTTGGCAAATTTTGACACACCGAGCTCAAAAGGTTGTCCATCACTGTTGTAGAATATGGATGAAGTTGCTGCCATCTGCTGGCACCAATGTATCAGCGTTTTCCTTCCCTCACAACTGAAACCCTTCTTCATATTCAGTCCTTCCAAAAATAAATATGTAATATCACTTAAAATATAATTTGAGGGGTACATCTCTTTCTCTAGGTACAGGAGTGCAATCTTTGCTTTGTGAGCTGGAAGGACACAATAGGTGTCTACAGTTTTCATTTGACTAGCAGAGGGGTCCACGGAACAAAAAAGATTAAGAATCTGTCAGTTGTACTTTCACCAGATTTAAATGATATCTTTCCCATGCAGATTTTTAGAGCATGTGGTTGAAATTCATGTAAAGTTATTCCACCCATATTTTACAGGTAAAAATAATTAACCTTAGGACAGTGGCTGTAGCTCAGCAAGGGAGGAAGTACCTGGAAATGGGGTTCCATGATTGGTCCCCAGATTCTCCCAGGAAAGTTAGTGGCAAACTATTTTGTGAAAGGTTAGTAACAACTGTGGAGGTGGTAGGCAAATAACATCACAACAAAAATCCAGCAGGTAAAATAATGGTTAAGGTAATCTTTATTTTATATTTGATTAAGTCTGGCCAGGATATATATTCTATATCCTTTAAATAAATATGTATTGGTAGCTTCTCAAGGATACTTTCAAAGAGCCATGTGTACTCAGATTACAGAGGCAGTGTACTCCAGACAATGGCACACATTATTTGAAGACTGGCACAGCTTTTACTCTTTATATGCTGCTAATAATGCACCAATCCTTACATTTGAAGGAGGCTGAATGATTTGTGTTGTAAGATTTCTGGGCAGGATAAACCTGATCATATTGCTGTAACGTAAACAAAACTTCCCAAAGATGGATTTTTTTTCTTCCTCTTCATTAACCAAAAAGCAACAAAAAGAAATCCTGTCATCTAGCACATCGAGACGATGCACGTGAAATCTGAGTTGTTTTGCTAGGTGTCTCTTCATCTGTAAGTTCAGCACAAAGTTCTGAAAGAAAAGCATGCAACAGTTAACTCTGGGGGAAAAACAACGAAAAGCAGGCAGCAGTTATAAAAAGTCTTGACAGACAAGACTGCATTTCCTTTTCATTTGAAGACTGGGCCATTAAGATATGTCCAGGGTACCTAACCAAACACATTGCTGATGAAGCTCTGTTCCAGCTATCTCCTTAAAAAACAATACTGCAGTTTAAAGCCTTCTAAGTAATCTTCTACAAGGCGCACCTTCCTCTGGGCTATTCTCCTCATCGCTGAAGACAATAGGAACTTTTAGTTTTGAAGTCTTTCTTCGAGGTCTGGAAATGCGAGGCTCAGGAGTGAGGAAGGAGGAATCTGTCTCTCTGTTGGCTATCTTCAGAGGCCGGCGATGACGTGAACCTGCTAAAGGAAACAGACATGTGAAGAAGCCCACAAAACAAGAGATGCCACATGCTACTTCCTGTTCTTTTTTTCTAATATTTCTGTAACACGCCATTTCAAAATCAAGGGAGTTACGTATAAAGGATCTCTATGGCCAGTATCCTAGAAGTAAGAAGGAAGCTAATGCTTTGAAGGGCAATATCAGCAAGTATATAGATACATTATAGTGCTAAAACAATAGAATCCTACTTTAAAAGGGGGCACATACGTCTCATTGTTCCAGAGGGCAGCTAAGAAAGAGAAACTTAATCACTGAAGTAAATTTTCTGTGATTTGGGGAAAGAAAACACCATCTTGATAATGATATAGTGAAATATTCTATCATATTTGCAATGGACAGTTTAAATTGTGGGCATACTTGCTGTTCCTTTCTTGGCTGTCTGGAGCACAGAGGTGTTTGTTCCTTCTTGGGTCATGGACCCCCCAGGTGCATCCGTGAAGGAATCCAGACCCTTGTTGTGGCACATTCGGAGTTTCTGCTCAAATTCTTCACCAAGAGCCTGAAGAACAGCACCACAGAAAAAAAGTATAAATCCAAACTGGTATCCACTCCCTGTCCCAGTTAGAGACCTTAAGTGGCCCTCACCTTCATCTCGGGCTTATTGCCTGCTCTGCGGATTCGTCCCAGCGCAGCCAGGAAGCAGTTGTAGACAGCTGCATCCTGGAGTTTGTCAGCAAAGCAATCAAAGTTATCTTGCATCTTACGAAGACCTCGTTCTGTGAGAGGAAGCAAGGTAAGGCAGTAGGCCAAATCATGGTGCTGACGTTCAGTTCTGTGAAGAAGAATGAACAATGACAACGCACTAGAAGTTAGGCCCTCCTTGCTTTTTTGGCTGAACAAACTCATGAGTTAACACGCATGGATAACAGAGGCACTCTGTGCTTAGCACCTTTCTGCTGTTCAGTGATAAGGGACATACACTACTCTCAGTCCTGGGGAGTCTAGCCCATCTTGTATTGCTCAGAAAGAATAAATGTAGGAATTGCTATCCAAACATGAGTCCTTGGGCCTGAGAGAGAAGTAAGGTACTTAGGAAGGGATACAACTCCCTAGAAATTTTTTAAAGACTAGGTTGCAAAAAGTAAAAGCATTTCATTTCAACATAAAGTTTAATATTTAGCAGTTTTAGGGAATCATGGACACACTTCTTAGAATTAATATCACTAAAATGCCCTGAAGCCATTTTATGCCACTGAGTTCCAAAACTTGTTCATCAGTGTCCAAAATGCAAACCCATACTCGGCTACAGTAACTGGCAAAAGCTCTCCCCTTCCAAAGGGAAGGAGGGAGAGAAGGAGAGAGAGAGAGAAAACCTCTTTTGAATTCAATTGGTCTGCTGCAAGAGCCTGGAGCCAATTACAGGAGCTCTTGCAACGTGGTTCCCATACCTGCAGATGTTACCCTGGCAACCAGGCCCAGGCCTTATTAACTTACAGCATGTAAGCATTGTCCTGCTCCGTGTGTTGTGGAGTCCTTAGTAATACAATGAAGCAAGAAACCACACAGTTCAGTTGAAATAAAAAGACTAAGCAAAGTTGTCTGTATTCTGTGCAACATTATATACTGATTTCATATTGCTCAATAATATTTTTCTAGCAGAAATTAATAGTTGCAGTAGAATGTTAACAACAGTGCCAAACTTCTCCATTTGTCCAGGACTACTATTAATGCATTTTTTGATTCCTGGACTATGTGTTGGATTTTGGCCGAATTAGATGCACTGAAATCCCTTTGATATCAGTGTGAATGTGATCCCTCCAATCACTTCCTTTTCAGTGCTATACACCATAAATGAATTCATTAAAGTTTTTCACCACTCCCAAAAAACACATCAACAATGTGTATAAAAGGCGGTGGAAGCAAGGCAAGGGAATCTTGGGATTTCTCCATAGGATTGTGAACTGAAAGTAGAAGTATGGTTGAAGAAAAAGTTTTCTAAAATGACATTCAAAAAATATAATGAGATTAAGACTATAGGTTGAGAAGGTTTGGCTGATCTATCAAAAAGCAGTTATGCTTGTTAGAATTTCCATCCTCCTCGAAGCAAACTCATCCCTTTAATGTTCAATCCCCTAATCAATAAGGAAAAGGAAGGGGAAAAAGGCTAACCTTGGAGTTTGGCTGGGACAGATTCTGCTCAGAGTGGCAGAGGGGAGGGACGCAAGCAAGCCCCGTAGGATGGAGGAGCAGAGCAGAAGCAGATGCTGAATTCAACTAATTGCATCTCCTGGAGTTCAGCAGAGATGAGATCCCCCCCCCCCCAATTATAGGGCAGCATGTATGTTGTCCTGCTTCCCTGCATTTCCTGCCTTGTCATTTGTCCTGCAAAGCACACAAGCAAAAACAAACTCAAGACTGAGTTCTGGACTGGGGAGGTGAAAACCTCACTTTCTTGGCTATGTAACTCAAGGGTTATTTAGGCTTGTCTTGCTCATCCCTCCACATATACCGCCTAGCCCTGCATTAGCAAATAGAAGTCTGCGTTTCATGGAAACAGAATGCCTCCTGCTCTGGTTCCTCTGACACTTTTAAAAAATACCAATGCTGCGGTCTTAAAATTTGTTGCCAACTGCTCAGACAGTAATTCAAATGCAGCTCCAAAAGAACCTCCAACACTTTTTAAAATGCACTGCCTGTCACTTTATAGTGCCTAGATCAGCTGACATGAGTTTAAACATGTAATAACAAAAAGAAGTAGTCAAAGAACACAAGTAGTAGCCAAAGGCCCTTTCTGTTTGGGGCCTTATTCTGGATTATATCTTAGAATAGGGACTTGCCACTCACATGTTAGCGCAGACTATGGCTGGCCCTGGGTGGGGCCTGCTGTAGTCTGGGCTAACATGCTGGTGGGCAGGCCCCTATTCCAGGATATAAACTAGAATAAAGCAGCACCGTGCAGAAAGGGCTAAAGACAGAGATGAATCTTAATGTTATACTATCAAAAACAGAATGTTAAAAATATAGATTCACTGTTGCACTTGACAGCACACTAAGGCTGAACTTAACCATCCAAGATATCAGTTCTAAGTCATGAAGAAGAAACAGAAACTTTGGTAAAATGGAACCCTGGCTTGACGTGGACACACTGCAGAAAACGAAAGGAGTCTGAAGATACTGGAAGCAACGCTTTATGGAGAATAAGTGGAAACAAGTAAAGCTTGAACTGAAAAAAGAAAATTTACTTTTTTGTTGGGGTGGTGGTGGTGGTGAAAAGAATGGAGGAAATCTGTTAGCCTAAAACTATCAGTTCGGATTATCTTGGAAAATGGTAAAAGGAGAACCACCATGTGGCAAAAGATAATAAACAAGAGCTCCAGTCTGAGATAGATCAACATAACTTGCCTGATTTCACCTATGAAGTCCTGGCAATAATAAAACATAATGAGGGGATTGTTAGGACAGAATTACAAATTTGAATCTCCCCTGGAGGATTCTTGGCAAAAGTTACTAAGGGAAAAGCACCATCCATTCATGCCTGAACTGAAGGTTAATTGAAACAAAAGTTAATTAAAATAACAAAAGATAGAAGCCAACAAAACCAACATTGGGTGCTAAGTGGCTTAAAAGTATAGGTCTGAGAGTCAACTGCCCAGTCATCTTGTCTCTTCCTGATTAACAAAAGCCGCTAAAGGGCTGGCATGTTGATATAACAACAGCTGCGGAAAACAGAGATTAAGCTGGTCACTGGAAGTCACACACTAGCCATTAGGATTGTTTTGCCTATATTTGGCTGAAAGCAGACAGATTCTTTATTACAGGCAGGAAACTTCAGCCAGTTGATAAAGACTGTCACAAACTGATTAAGTTTCACTCAATTCTGAGACATGGTAGATAATAAATGCAAAACCCCACAGGGTACAGCCCAGCCCAGAAGGCTGAGCAGATGTATGTATAATTTTAACATTAAGGAAGACAGTGAATAGCAAGGATATGATCAAAGAGCTGGAGTTAGAAGCCATGCAACAGCTTCAAATAACAGTTTGCAAGTCTAATAAAAGTTACCACTCCCTCCAACAGTGGATGGGGCAACAGATGCTCACATGCCATAAGTGTGCTTCTCTTAACCAATTAATGGATCCAGATTGCTTACTCCACTCCAGAGGTAGCCAAGTTCACCTAGCCTTCGGTCTTTATAACTTTGCCTATGTGAATTAGCCACACCTTTCATACCGAACTGCCTTCTACCAGCTTACATAAGAACATAAGAGAAATTCTGCTGAATCAGGCCACAGCCCATCTAATCCGGCATCTGTTTCACACACCCACAATTTGCTTCTAGGCATTCTCAAGTGGAAGAAAAGGCAAAACCTTCACCTGCTCTGGAATCCCTGCAACTGGCCTTTAGAGGTATCCTGTCTGCCTCTTCAGCCTGGAGGCAGTACCTTGGCATCCATTCTAATAGCCATTGATACACCCGTTCCCGGTGAATTTAATCCTTTCTTAAATCTATTCAGGCTGGTTGCTTTTACCACTCCTTCTGGTAGTAAATTTCACAGACCATAGCTTCCTCATTCAACTGGTCACGATTTTCAACATCAGGATCCAGGCAATGGAAATAACATGCTTCCAAATAGTACATTACTTCTCTTGGTAAATCCTCACTTACCGTGCAGTTCGGAACCGCTGACAAAGCTTCTCCACCAAGCTCTCTGTCTGTTTGTCCTTAGTGATAAAAGAGAAGAGCTGCCTAGAGGCACAGGAGGGAAGAAAAGCAGTAAGAAGAAAAGCTGTGGTAGAGTAATATCAGAATTTCCTTTTTAACAGAGGTCTGTCACAGAGTTTGTATCAATCAGCAGCAACCATAAACAGACTCTCCTAACTGCAAAAACTAGAAGAGGGAGATCCAGGATATACCTCGAAATTCAAAGTTAGTGTATATTTTTCTGAAACTAGCCGCGCTTGGAATCCCGCGTCTTCAGAATGGTTTCTGAAATCAGTCTGAAAAGGAAATTTCAGCAGGAGTTGCCTGCATTGTACACAACACTTAGTGAAGTTTCCTTTTCTTCAAATGTATGAAACTTTTAGGTGTCTTGTCTCCTTCCCTCACAAAGCAACCCTAGTCTCAGAGGGAGCGACTTTCCTTTCCCCAGACATGCGGAGGAAGGGGGCTGGTTTAGATGGAATTCATAGTAAATCTCCATGTTTTAAAATCATAATACCCTTCTACTCAAATTCAACATTCGAGTTCCTTAAGAACATTCTGGATTTCCACTGTGATCCATAACAGGGGCTGAGCAGGGCTTTTTGCATGGATCTCTCATTTCACTCTCGCCCTGGGACAGACCAAACCTGCATGGGGCCAAGAGAGTCAGATTGATGCTTTTTGAAAGCCCACAAGTAGACACAAAGGCAATTAAGTTAATTCACTGCTTTCAAGCTAGAAATTCTTACAACCTTTGGAACAAAAGAACAAAACCATTTGTCTGCAATAATTTGGCACAGTGTTGCCAAGAAAATGGAATGTGAGGTGTGTTTTAAAAGGCAGTGACTGCCAAGATCACTTTGGTGACACATCTCCTGCATTTTGTCATTCTGGACACTCAGGAAGTTTTGGACTTAAAAATAAAGAACTCCTAAGGACCCTACCTCATAATGGTGCGGAATGACTGCTCTTCTATGCCAGAGTCAGGATCTGAGAGACGACTGATGATGTCTGGAAGAAGGTTGTATACAGCATTATCCTGCATGGGAGGAGATGATCAGAAGCAGTTAAAATCTTGAACCGTTCCAGGATCCAGCGGTGACTGTCAGCTTAGCAAGCTGAAAGATTCCCCAGGGTGCATTTTGAAACTTATAGTGCCAAGCCTGCCTGCATTATGACTGTCAGTGCCAAAATCTTTCATATTGGATTTAGAGAAAGAGGCAGGCAGATTTTTTTTTTTCAATCAAATCACAGCAGCCTCCATTTTGGGATTTATGACAAAGGCATTTCTACAAAACAGATTTGAGACGTCAGAAGTACTGTTGTTCCACCTTCTTCCTGAAATACTAGTTCTTTCTTCAATGTTTTTTTTATTGGAATGCTAGCCTCATTCTCAGTCTGAAAACTAGGCCTATTTTAAAAATCTTCCTAATATAAGAAAATGGAGATCACGGAGGTTGAATGCCTACTGTACTGTCGGTATTCTTAATAGTAATGATCTGTCCTCGGGAACCACCTGCATGACACATTGAGTAACTTTAACCTACTTGAATCCCAAGAGAGGAAGTGAAATGTTGAGAAAATTGGGTATTGGCCAACAATGAACAGTGTCGACACCATAAATTCCAGGCTACTAGGCAATGTCCACATAAAGCAGTGATTTAGATGTACAGATAATTTTACCTCACTTTGCATCTTGGCTGATCTGGATGGGTGTTGTCCCAAACCAAACTACTTTGGTCTATACAGCACCTCAACCTTAGGTTCTCAATTTAATTTTGATTTTGAAAAATTTCACTTGAATTTCTAAGTGGCCATTGCACTTTGATGACCTGCTTTATTGAAAGTATGGCAACATCTGGAGAAAGCCAAATTCAGATATTTACCACTGCAGAAGTTCAATGTTAGTCTTTTGCCTCACCTTGTTGGAGAGTTCACTGAAGAAGTTCCGTGCAAGTCTCACAATCTCCTCTTCTGGGTCAATGAGAAGTGTTGCCATTTCACTCACTTGCCCCTTCACTTTGACCATATCCTTTAAGATCAGGTGAGTCATCACTAAAGTGGCTGTCAGTCTCACATGTCGGCAAGGATCTCGTAACCTGAGGAATATTCCCACCCCGAGAACTAGTAAGCAAGTGACCATTTTGCTCCTGAATACCTCCCCTCACCCCAAAGTCTCTCCCGTCAAGAAGAGTCTGGTTTCTACTATTAAGGCCATTGGAGAAAATGACCGTCCTTCTTCCAGACTCAGACCTTCTCCAAACAATCCCTTCTACCAAAGCTTTACCTGGCATAAAGTTGAGGCGTCCACGGATCTACTAAATTTGGGAAGCGGACAGCCAGGTCTCCAGCTGCAATCATGAGATTGGCACGCACAACCGAGAGGGTGGATTTTTCCATCATTGTAAAGAACAGCCGCAATTGGGAATCACAAAATTCTGCACTGTGTAAAAATAAAAAAGAAATCAACTTCAAGTACTTCACTGAGCCTCCTAGATGTACAAGCCTGGCAGAGGATACAAAGGAGGCACCCAAAGGAGAAAAAGTAATGGTTAATTACCTGATCATGCAGAATTTTCCAAGGGCCAAGGCAGCAGCAGCTGAGAGTGCTGGATCACTGTAGAGTCCTGGGTTGTTGCAAATCTTGAGTATCAGGGGAATAAAGGCTGAAAGTAGCTGTTTTTCTAGACAGCAATGAATTGGACAGAAGTCACAATAGGGCAGTTCAAAATGAAGCCTAATTAATTACGATTTTGTTGCAGTGGCGACTTCTCAAAACTACACTATCTACAACTACAGGCTCACAACTCCTTTGAGCTGTATTTTTTGCGGCTGACACATTTATAAAGAATCTAGCCATTTTCAAGGAGCATGAACATTTTCCTCTTGGCAATGCAAGGTGGAATTCCATTATGCTCATTTTTCTTTCTAAATACTCTATAAATTTGAGAACCACAGCAGCCGAGGAAATATAGAAACTACAGTCCATTTCAAAGTTTCTTTTAAATAAGTGCAAGTAAAAATGCAGATGATTAATTAATTGTATAGAACTGAACACTTTAATGTTTCTGCTTGATATCCCTAATCTTTTTCACTATAAGGAACCCCAGGGTGAGGAGAAAAGCAATAATTAAAAGCTAACAAATTGATCCAAAGATCAAAGAGCTGACTGATTGCAATCCACATTTCAGGATTTAGGACAACCTTAGGGCTATCTTTAGGTGCTAAGGAATTTAGTTTAGATAGTAAGCTGCAAAAAACAGCAGCAGATAAAATAATGCAAACCGCTTGATAAATTTCCAATGCTTGATTTAGAACATAAGAGAGGCC
>MTQE01002560.1:9654959-9674354 GCA_014337955.1 Aspidoscelis marmoratus | reverse complement strand
CCATCAGAATCCCACTCCGTGGGAATCTTGTCCCTGTCAGGAGCCCCGCGGCCCCAGTCATCATCGTCAGAAAAACCAGAGCCCTTAGATGAAGACTCCTCTTCAAAATCCTCCGAAGCCCATCCTGAGGCAGAATCTGAAAACCCCGTCTTACTCAAGGGACTGCCCCCTCGCGAGGGGAGTCTGCCCCTCCCGGGAGGAGGTGAAGCCCCAGCAATCTCAGGCGAAGCCGAACGTCTGCGGGATCGGTTTTTCTGTGGACTGCGGCTGGGCTCCCTGTTGCGCCTCCCACTTGATTTGGGAGGTGGGGCAGGGGTGGAGGAGGAGCCTTTGCTGGCCGATGGAGGGACCGCAGAGCTTGTCTTAGTAGCTTTGTTGCCAGCACGGGTTTCCTTCGCGGACATGCTGCTGGATTTGGAAGCCTTTGAAGCCCTCGAATCAGCCTGCCCTGAATTGCTAGAGGAGGAGGGAGGGGAGTTGAAGACTTCTCTATCATTCGCTGATTTGCTAGAGCGGCCGGAGGCATCCGACTTCCTCTTAGTGCTTGGAGCTTGTTGCCCCGCCTCTCCGGAAGGGGCGTGTTTGGATTTAGAGCGTCGACTCTCTTTCCCCTGAGACTCAGAGACTCTGAGGGGGGAGGGGGCGCTGAACAACGGCGACTTATGGCGCGAGCTTTTCGGCGCCTTTTTTCCCAACCGTTGAGGAGAGGCTGCAGGGGAATCCTCCGATTCTAATGGTAGGTGCCTCTTGGTCCCGACGGGAACCATCCCCTCCTGGGGATCGTCGGAGTCCTCTCCGAAGAGTTCATCCAGGGAGGGACCCGACATAGCCTGCTCAATCCCCGCCCCGTCTTCCGAAGCTGCTGCATTGTGAGCCCCGGGGGCCTGCCGCGGCTTGAGTTTAAAGAAATCAGTCATTCCGCCAGCCACTGCCTGTCTGATTTCAGCGATCCAGGAGGGCGGGGGGGCCGCTGAGGTTGAATCTTGCCGGGGCTGGGCGCCAGGCTGGGAGCTCACTGGTGAAATATCAGGTAGTTCAGCCATATCCGAACCGGGAAGGGAGGGAATATAGGCTGCCTTCTGCGGGTTGATCTTACCCCTAAGCCTTGATGCAAAGAGTTGAAGCGCTCGAACCTCCGACAAAGAGGGGGGGGAGAGAAGGAATTCAGCTAGACCAGCGGGTAGAGATAGATGAAGAGAATCAATAGGTAGGCCGCGAGGCCTAAGATCCATCCACTAGGAAAAATCCTGCCGTCCTGCAGAAAAGCGACAGAAGGACTGGGGCATTGCTAGGGGGCTCTAGGTTTTATACTTTGATGCGCCATCTGTCGCTTTCCTGCAGAAGTAGCCGAAGACACTACCCATTGGTCAGGCATTCCTTCTCGATCCGTCTTCGGAGAACACCCTATATGAGACACATGTACCAACCAAGTAGTGAAGAGTGGAAGATAGATACCTAAGAACAAGGTTCTTAAGACACTCATGATGAGGCTTTCCTCATCATCTTCCTCTTCTCTTGGGATGTTAGTGAAGGGCTCCATATCTCGCAACTGATGTATAGCTTCTTGTGTCAGCCTTATCGCATCTCTGTACAAAGAAAACACATGGTAAAGCTGGAGATGATTCAGCAACTCATCACATACTATCCAACTTATGGGAGACAGGAATGTTTCGTAATACTCACTGATATTTGGATTGTTGCAATAGCTGGATGATACTGTCTAATAACTGCTTTGTGTCACCCTTTCCAAGCTCATCCACCTTTTCTTCCTGCTGTTGTGAGGAAAGACAACTTTTCAAGGTTGCCTGAAGCTCTAGCTGCATTGCTGCCCACTTTTCTTCTGGAGAGATCACTGCAGCTGTGGGATGAAAGGAAAAGTCCCGCACATCTTAGTCTTCATAGTAATAAACAAGATTTAAGGCTTTTGTTATCTTACCTTAATGGTGTTCAAATAGTTAAAAAAGTTACTGCTATAGTGAACTTCCCCACCATTACCAAGGGCAGTACAAAAGCACTATTACTTGGTTACACTTGGAAGTGTTAAGAATGTGAAGGGTGGATAAAAGTTGTTTTAAGCTTTCTTTGTGCATACACAGTACATGTTTTGTCTAAGGATGACTTTTTTGCTACTCCGTCTCTCCAGACAATGGCACTTTGCATGTCAAAAGCTATGGATTAGTAAAATGCTTTACCAGATGTGGGTTGGTATTTTTTCTTCATATTTTGAAGTGTTTGTTTCTCCTTCTCAAGCAGCTCAGTTAAGTCAGTGCAGTTCAACTAGGAAAGCGAAGAGAATTCTTGTTAACAGTCTTCTCCTGTCTCCAAATTTCACTTTCCAGTCTTATCGAGCACAAGATAAGAGGATCTAAAAGTTTGGTCATATTCTAATTCCTCTGAGTAAATGTGTCTTAGGTTTTTTTTTCTTTAAATAACACAAAAGAGAAAAAAAATGATCCAGCAGAAGAACCTTTGGAACCAATAACTTAAGGACTATTAACTTTGTCCCTTGCATTTCAGTAACTCAAGCAAAAACTAACCCACTGATTATAAGCTAGGGTATTCCACAATGCTCCTAACAACCTTTTCCGATGTAAAAAGCAATAAGAACTCTCTACTGGTCAGGGATGTGATCAGTAGAAGGTCAATTCAATTTGTGAAATACTTGTTCCCTCACCCCATCCAGCCTTCCTCATCGCATCACTGAGTCCCTTACTAGAGACGTGCAAATGGTTTTTATTTAGAATAGTGGTTCTCAACCTGGAGGTCGGGACTGCTTTGGGGGTTGAACTACCCTTTCAGAGGGGTCGCGACAAGTCTCCCACCGCCCTTCCCTCCCACCTCTCAACTGCTCCGCCCCCATGGTTGGGGGTCTCCACAACATCAGGAACTCCATTAGGAAGGTTGAGAACCGCTGATTTAGAACTTCTTTAGAATGAACTGTGCGGTGCTGGTACTGAACTAAAATCCCTTAAAATTGGAACTGGGTTCAGAATCAATAAAATGAAGTAAAGTTACTGAAAGTGTATCTATAGATGTTATTTAACCCCTGTCCAAATAGCTAGAATAGTTGGAGGTCCAACCCCAAAGTGCTGGAGAGGATGTGTAAACTGCTGAATTTTGAAAGATAGTGAAATACTATTTGATACATATTTTCAATTTGTGGATTTAACAGACTAATAATTCTATTACAGGATTTCTCAGATCTTAATTTAAGTGTACAATGAACAGCTGCTGCGCAGCACCCTGCTTGTCACAAAATGTCCAATAGCTAAATATTTACTTATTATTTATTATTTATATTCCTATGCCCAAAGGGTGGGTAACAACATTTAAAGTCAAATACATTAAAAGAGATAAAAGCATATATTAAAACAACAGTGTCTGCAAGTGGGAAGGGAGTGCGTGGAAATATGCAGACCATTTAAGCAGGGAAGCTTGGTATAGAACAGTATGGAACATTATAATTGCCGACTTAATTATCTCACAAAAAATAAAATGGAAGGGAATAAAGACTGAAATATTTATGAAGGCTCAGTCTCCACTTCTGAACACATTATCATAGCTGAAACAGATGGACATACTTGATTTTTTTTTACTAACCGGGCAACAAACTATAGTAACAAAGTGAAGTGTAAACTGTTGTTTAAGCAAAGAAGATTTGTGTCAATGGTACTGGCTGGGGCTAGGGAAGGGAAGAGGGTAGATGGGTAGGGTAAGGATAACACACGAATAAGCTGCAATGTAATACTGGACAATGTATTTCTAACTCAATGTTATAATGTAACACCATAAGCAATTAAAAAAACTGCAATGTTGCAACCCTGGTGCTGCTTGGTATTAAAGAAAGGGTTGATTATGGTGTACCAATTTCTGTACTTACTAACTAGAAAGAAGGCAAAGGATTTTAAGTTACACTTTTAGCTTGGTGACTGAATTAACATTCCAGACCATTATCATTGTAACACTGTATCAACATAACTTTGCTCCTTTCTTCTTGGCTCACAGCCATTGGATTACACAGTATACAGAGCTTGCTGGAAAACGGGTGTAGGTGTGAAGAAACACCTTTGGTCTAGAGCCAGAATTCTGTCTGCCCCTGAGACCTTCTGCCTCATATCTGGGCCTAAAGGAGGCCTCTGTAGGGGCTGCTGACGTCTGAAAATAGGAATGCCTAGAAATAGACACACTTGTTCTTGGTCCTTAAGGGCTGAAGTGCAGACGGCATCACCCTCTCCTTATCCTTGGACTCAACTAAATGTCCTTGAGGATCTCTTCTCCAAATAACTCAGCACCTGTGAAAGTAAGCTGGAATGAAAGAGCCTAGCTAGCGTGTAATAGGAGAGCCTAACTTTCCATTTTGGCCTTAGATGGTTAAAATCTAAAGTAAAAATCTCTTGGGAAAAAGCAGCTTGTTAAGTTTGAAGAAAGGTATACTTGGCCTTGGAGTGGTACCATTCAAGATCAGTTGCACCTGTGAAATCACTCTCAAAATTAGATTACGCTTATTAGTGTCAAAGAGGCAACATGCACTTATTCACATTACCTGGTGGGAGAGGTTACTCACTCATCATCTGGAAGAGTTTGTGTTTGTTGGCACCTTATTGGTCATTATTTAACATATGATGTATTTCGGATTTTAGATATAGCCATGCCTGTATCAGCATAATATCCAGAACTGTTCCTTCCTGGGATAAGAGGCCAAAGGTGGCTACTGTAGCTTCTGCCTGAGAAGCCACTAGCATGGGCCCCAATGTTCCTCAGGGTGTACCTATGGAGTTCCTGGAAGCTGTCTTCATGCCCACTACACTCTGCCCTTTTCCAATGCCTCTTGATCACTAACGGATCCACTTGGCACCTCCTCCACTTCCCAGGAACAAACCTCACACCCATAGCCTGACAAAACTTCCACTAAGCCAGATGGGAAGCTCATCAGTGCTCCACATCAGTGGGAGAAGCAGCACAGCCTGCACACACTTCTTTGGGTCCATCTGTGGCCCTCCACTGATTGTTTGGTATAAGGCACAATGGCCAAGGCCTCTGCCATGGGGAATGGGCAAGTAGGTGATCACTGGGCCAACAGATCAGTCCTCAGCAGAGATGGGAAATGTTGGACAATTGCAGAAGGTGAGTTGCTAACGTACTTGGACTTGTCTGGATGAGGGTCTAGTGACAACCCAGACTGCAAGGTGTTCAGGCAGATTATTCAGTCCAACAATTCTCACTTCAGGCAGGAAACCTTGACCCTCAAGACTGAAACTCTATGTGCTGTACAAAGCAAGGACAAACTAACAAAAGTGTGGGAAAACTATGGTGCAAGCAAGTGCAAAAATTGAGTGACCAAAAATACTAGGGGGCATAGGTACATGTGTTGCCTTTTATGGTAGACAGTGTTGTCCATTGGTTGCAAAACTGGAACAGAATTGACCCTTTTGTAATCAACTTCTGAGGTCTTCTGAGAAAGTTCAGATATGCAGGTTGTAAATGCAACATGGAGGTAAGGGTGGGGGGAGGATCAAACTCTTCATTAAATCAACTTGGCTCAATTCATTTTTGCCTGAACCCCTGACCTTTAAGTGGGGTTTGGTCTCACAGCAAAGTCTCTGAATTTCCCTTGTCCATATGAACCCAGTCTGTCACATCCGCATCACTGACACTTTTAACTTTGTCTTCAACATCTGATGAACTTAGTTCATATTTAACACCTAATATGATGAGCTGTCTCTTCATTTGGTCGTATAGTAACAAGTGAAAGAATGAGAAGAAAATTTGTGGGAAGAATGGTAAGAAATTGAGAATTTACCTTATAGGAGAAAGGATTGTTGGAAAGGAAGGCACCCAGAAGTTGAACAGCATTTTTCACTACAGTAACGGATTTGTCTTTTAGCCGACCTACGGCTAAACACACCACAGCTTGGAATCGAGTTAAGGGCAGAACCTATTGCAAGTGAAGAAGACACAAGGTAATTGTTGTTGTTGATCAAACTGGGCTCATATCATCTGGCTACCACTAGCCAAACCATCCATCATTACCAAAATATGCTCAGTCCTTCATCAAGACTCACTTTTTGTTGTACAATTCGAGTGAAGAGCTGGAGCACACGACTACGCACATGGCCATGGACATCACATATGTGGGCTTGCAGGGTGTCCAGGAACTGATTTCTTGTCCTTTTGGCTGCTTCCTCCAACTGTTCTCCATTCAGAACTTGCAACAACACTTCTGCCATAGCAGTCAAAATGGCATTGCGCATCCCATAGCTCTGGAGAACGACAATTTAGAAGGATGTCATTTCTGGTGGTTTTTACATCCATAATCAAAAGAAGGCAATAGAGCCAGGAGACAAGCGACTAAAAAGAAATTGCAAGAGTCAAGCAAGTGGAACTGCACCATCCCTGCAGCACTCACAGACCATGTGCCCATTACAGCAAAAGCTCTATGCTAGGCTAGTCCCATTTGTCATGGACTGTCAAAGACTGCAGGGAAAGGCAATCTAATTCCCAATCTGCTGATGTAATACTTGGGGAGTTATTGATGAGTCATGACTCAGAGGCATTCAGGGAATTAAGAAGACACATACAGACCCTTTCAATAGGTGGAAAGGCATTTCAGAGCTGGCTCATTTGTGTCTCCTTGGTACTGGAGGGAAGGCATAGGTGTTTTGGCACACTTGAACTTTGTTCTAAATTATGCTTATTCTAAAATCCTTAAAATTTTCCTAGGACATTGGGAAAGCCTGTGGTAGCGTTAAGCAAGATTCTTAATTAAGAGACTGGAGTAGTGCTGAGGATGGAAGAGATTCTGCAAACACAATGCTTTATATATTGGAGCATGTGTTTCAACAGACAGAAAAATATAGGAGGAAAAGAAATGAGGAACTACATTTCTGACCCATTAGGACTTTGGAAAAGCAATCCCAAACAGACAAAGTTCATCCAAGCAGCTGTCTTAAGATTCTGAACCGTACTTCTCCATCCAAGTGATGAAGCAGGACACTCATGTTGGCCAGCACAATGCCAGGTGCTCGTTCAGCCAGTTCTGCAAGAAACCCAGCATAGCCCTTTACTCCGGGAGCATCCTGAGGGCACTTCTGTCCAATCTCCCTAAACAATGAACCAAAAATCAGTGACTGAAGCTACTGAGAACTGCCAGGAACAGGGACAACAGAGCCTGATGCACCTCAGCAGCTCTCCAACAATGCTCTTCATGCTGTATTCCTTGATCCATACACACACAGCTTCCACAAATACTGGAGCCACGTGTTCAAAGTGCTGAAGCATCTGCGTGATCTTCAGGGTAGCACCTGTCAAAGAGAACTGAAGTAAGGAAAGATCCATTTCTAACATGAAGGTGGGTAAGGACAGCAATTAAGAAGATAAGAGGAGCCCCACTGGATCAGGCCACAGCCCATCTACTCCAGCATCCTGTCCCTCACAGTGGCCCACCAACTGCTTATGGGCATCTCAAGGAGAAGGCAAGGGCAAAACCTTCACCTGTTCTCAAATCCCAGCAAATGGACTTTAGAAGCATCCTGCCTGTCTCCCCAGCCGGGAGAATGTACTTAGGCATCCATTCTAGTAGCCTTTGATTAACCATATCCTTCTGAACATTGGAGTAATTCTAAAATAGCAACACTGCTTACTGAGCATATGATCATATCGCTGCAGGGCAACACCCAGTAGATGGATCACAGCCTCTCGTGAAGGTCGATGTCTCTGGTGACCAATGCTAGGATTTTCTAAGATGCGGTAGCAACAACCAGTCACTAAGCTGAAGACCAAATTGAAACAGAAATCAGTACAGATGCTCTGTTACTTGAATAACTGCAAACTAATCCCATGACGGTAGAATCAAAGATTTGAAATATCACATTATTAACTCAGCACTGATGGGCAGTAGGAAAGTGAACTGCAAGGCAATTCTACTCTTTCTACGCATTATGCTGCCCGACTCAGAAATCATGTCTTCTTAGGAAGAGTGCGCATTTCAAAAATGCAAAAAACTGTTGTTAGCAGAATATACATTGATAAACCATCAACTTTATTATTCTAATGTTGTATTTTATTTTGAGGGCTGAGTACCTGGCTAGATCACATTGTCACCCAAGGGATGCATCACCCATATGCCACACGCCCTGGCAGAATCTAGGTGTCAATTTTTCCAACACTGTTGCCTTTGGACATCCTGGGAGTCATGGAATCTCAAATGCCGATAACACTGCTGTATCTTGTAACACATGTTGCTATTATTGGATTGAAAGATCATTCAGAATACTCTAGAACAGCGGTTCTCAACCTTCCTAATGCTGCGACCCCTTAATGGAGTTCCTCATGTTGTGGAGACCCCCAACCATGGGGGTGGAGCAGCTGGGAGGTGGGAGGGAAGGGCGGCGGGAGACTTGTCACAACCCCTCTGAAAAGGCAGTTTGAGCCCCAAAGGGGTGCCGACCCCCAGGTTGAGAACCACTGTCATAATCCAGTCCAGTATTCTGCCCCATATAGTGGTCCAAGCAGAAGAAAAAGGCAAAACCGTCACCTGTTCTCAGTTCCCTGCAAATGGCCTTTAGAGACATCCTGCCTTTCAATTCGGCAGTACTTAGGTATCAATTCTAGTAGCCATGGATATACCTGCCCTTTATGAATTTGTCTAACCCTTTCTTAAAGCTATCCAGTCTAGCTGTTGTCACCACCTCTTCTGACAAGTGAGGAACCTCTCTGTTTGGAATCTTCAACAGATTCTCTCTACTTATGTGGATCAGTGTGGTTCTGAAGGATAGACCAATGTCGCCTCCTCTAAACTAGCAAGTAGTGACATATTATTCTGAATATCCCTCAAAATACAGGGTTTTTTTAATCAGGTGCCTGCAAGGGCTTCATAACTTTTCATGACGGTTTAGAATTACTACTAGTCAAGGCTCTGAGAATCACATTATCTACAAAATACTTTGGCAGCCTTCTTATTTCCTCCTCTCTGCAAGTAAAACAGCTTCCCATTCAATGTCCTGTGGAATTCTTGCCTGATGAACTCTTCCTCCACAATCAAGCTGTTCCAGAGGCGATGAAGGTCCAGCTGAAGTAGCTGTGTGAGCAGCTGTATGACAGACTGCCTTTCTTCCTCCCAAAGAAAGCCCTTAGCCTGGCTCTTTTTGTTCTGTTAGGCAAATTGAAAACAATTACTAGCAACTAAAAGAATGTCACTGCCCCATTCTCAATACATTGCATGGAAGACCCAAAGGAGAAATCTACACATTTTCAGGTGAACCCATGTGGCTTCCTCTTCTGATCTTCTGACCAAGGTATGAAGGTTTGTGGATAGTGCAATAATGGATGGCAAGGACAGTACTGCAGGTGAGATACGCACAGCACCAGTTCCTTCCTTGCTTTTTAAATCTCCACATCTGGAACCTACTGTCTGATGGGTATTATATTCTTCAAACCAACATCAGCCCAACACTATATGCCTTCCAAACACTGGTTTGCAAGCTTATGATCCCTGACTCCTGGCCGTGTTGTCAATGCAACACACATTTGAGGTCACCATATTGGCTACACTTGCTTTGTCAATTAGTCACAAAAGTCTTCATGGATAAAGGACACTCATTTCATGTATTTAGAGCTGGCCCTATAACCAAAGGTTTCAAAGCATATCATATCAAAACAAAACAGAATGGAATGTTAAAAACAACTCAGAACCCACATCTACAGTTCAAAAACAGTTTTATTAACATGACAAGTAATAAAACATTCTGGCAAGATTTGGGGCCCCAGCTGAAAATGCTCTTCAATACATGCTCATAGAGGCCAAGGAAACATCACTCGCACCATGTTGTTTTTGTGTCACAGAACTCCAACATCTTATTTATTGTGGTGGAAATATATAGGCTGGTTTACTGAGTAACATCTTTTGCTAGAGATCAAGCAGGAATTAAACTGTGAAGTCCTTCTGCAGGATGGAACTAAAAAAGCCTCGTAATGCACACTTGTTTATTGGTACAAGCAAGAAAAATGATTCACCCAAAGATAGGCTTCTTCTACTGAAAGAGAATGTCATATTTATTAAAGTGGGGCTTGGAAAGGACACATGAAGCAAAAGAGTGCCAGATAGCTCCAGCTCTAAGAATTGTTGCCCCCCAAAAGTCTGATAACCAACCAAATCAAGTACGTAATATTTCCTGAAGAGTAACAGCTCCTATAACTAAGAGTTCTTACTGAAATACTTATTCATCACTTAAGTCTCTTCTCATACAACTTACACTGCTTTTAGAGAGGAAAACTCCCCCAATCCCAGTAAATGTACAAATTCTGTACCTTAGTTTTGGAATCCAGTCCCACCAGGCTCCCCTTGCCAGATTCTATTTCAAAAGCTTCTACCATCCGGGCTAACAGGTAACAGTTCATCTTGAGAGCATTAAGGTGAAGAGCTTGGATTGAGGATACTGACTCGGCATCATTGATGATGGATGGCAGAGCGCTGGAGTGACTCGACACAACTGTACAGTGACAAGAGGAAAGCTATCACCAAGTCTAATTTTGCCACATAGTAATCTTACATCTATACATTATTGCAGCTTTCAGATTACCAAAGACTTGTGCTCATGATTCCTCAGCAGCTGTAACTCTGGCAACACCCAGCACCCTATAACCCAGGTACGCTAAGCTTGCCCTGTACCCAGACCTCTGACCATTCCTTGCAATACTTTGCAAAGAAATGGGGTACTTCCTCTGAAAAGAAGGATAGAAGAAAGGGATATTCTGTTAGTCTGCCCTTACAATGAACATACATTTCTCTGTATTGACCACCAAGATTACAGACTTTTTAATAGGGAATAGAATGAGGGAGCAGCCTGCTAATGAGGTCACATTTGCCTTGATGTCATCATGAAGCTGACAAAAAAGGAAGCAATTTTTTCTGTTGTTGACTTCATTTACCTTTCATCATGAGTTCTAGAGCATCTTCTTTGACAGCAGTATTCACTCTTTGGAAGTGACTGCAGAGTGCAAACACAAAATTTTAAATTAAAACAGTTTGTAATCCTACATTTTAATATGTAGGGTTTTTTTTTTGTTTACTGAAATTAAGACATTTAAATACAGCTTCACACACACACAAAATCTCAAAGCAGTTTTAGCACAGCATGATCATCCCTTTCATAAGAGGCTGAAAGATTATCAACCCATGAGGTACCAAGAAAACAAGATTAGCATGGTAAATTGTTCTTCCCCACATTAAGGTGTCAAACAACTAGTTTTCAAAATCAAACATAATTCATGTTAGGAAAATATAATTCAGGGGGAAAACAGAAATATAGATACACTGAAGCTGGTACTTAATGTATACTTCAGTTCATGAACTATTCCCACACCTAACAGGACGGCTTCATTTGTTTTCTTTCAATAAGAGATTTCACAGTAAGCTGCACTATTCTTTACCCTGATACAGAAAAGAAAATTATGCTACACAGCACTCTGCATATACCAACATCTAGAAGGTGGGATGAATCAAAGGCAGTGATCCCCAGGCTGGGGTATGTGTACCCCCAGGGGTAAAACCCAGGACATTTAGGGGTATGCAAAAAACCCTGAATGATAGGAAAAGGCACATACTTCAGTGTTAGAAGACTGCCTGAAAGTGGGGAGGGAAAGCAAAAGGCAAGTGTGAACGGGTGTTTATTTGCCAGTCTTCTAAATACATGTAAAGAAGAACCTTAGCTTCTGGAGCATCCCTTAAGATTTATTATTTATTTTGGCTTTAATATCTCCTTTTTTCTGTGAAACACTCAAAATGATGTACATTATTCCTTTCCCATCCATTTCATCTTTGCAACAACCCTGTGAGGTAGGCTAGGTTAAGAAGAATGGCCCTTTCTGGATTGGGCCTCATTCCAGATTATATCCATAATAGGAACCTGCTATCTGCATGCCAATGCAAATTATGGAAGAGCCAGGTAGGGTCTGACATAGGCTGGATCAGCATGCTGATGGCAAATCTCTATTCTGGGATATAATCCAGAACAATACGGGCCAATGATTACTCAGGGTCAGTCAGTGAGCTTTTAGGCAGAGTGGGGATTTAAATCAAGAAACCCTAAATCCTTGTTCAACACTTTAGCAACTACACTGCATTGCTAGCACCTCCCCCCCCAGCCCCAAATCCTCATGTCACTGGAAACAGCAAAGAGATGTCTACTACCTCTTCCCCATGCTCAAATGTTTCCTGGGAAAATGACGGGTTTTTTGTAATTTATTTTTATTTTTTTCATAAACTCATTATAAAACTATCAACACAAACACTAAAGAAATAAACATTGTGGTGGTGTACAAAATGTGGTATACACATATGTCCCTCCAACTTCAGTGCACTCAGTTGACATCGTCATATAGTTCTTCTCACTTGCCTCTATTTTAGTTAGACCAAAGAAACAGTCCTGCTATTTCATCTTTCAAAAATTCTGGAGCTTGGGGTCTTGGTGAATAATTCAATAATTCTTTCCAGTTATCCTCTGTGTTGGACCACAGTTTCATTCCTTGATTTTTAAATCTTATTTCCTGCATTTTTTCAAATCTCTTTTGTTCCATTAGATACTTATACCATTTATCTAATCTCCATTTAGTACTGTCCTTCCATCCCAATACAATTTTAGATTGTGCAGCACATATTATTTGTTCAAATAAATACAGTACTGTTTATCTGCTCTTGTTCTCCCTATCATCACATGAAACAAAGCTATTTCAGGTGTTAATATAGTTCTGAATAATTCTCCAAAACCTTTCAGTACTATCATATTCCCACCAAAAGCGGAAATATGTCCCTCTAGGCCCACAACCTTGCCAGCATTGTGATGACATTCCAGTTGACTGGTTTTTAGCAAGTTTATAAAATTTGTTCTCTCTCATTTCTGTATCTTAACGAGGACTTCTTTTTCCCAAGCCCATAATTACTACCAAGCATAGCTTCCAGGCAAAAGACTGCCAATCCTGATATGCAAAGCTCATAATAATTCATCAGAATAGGTTAACTTACTGCAGGATGCTGTACAGAGTATCAAAATGCTGTAGGATAGCAAGAGCTCCTTTAATACGGAAAAGTGCTCGAAATGCTGTTAATAAAGCAAATTTAAACATGAGTGTCAAGCTTTAAAGAACAAATTGGGTCAGCCTTCAAAGTATTTGTTTATGACCACTTAATCATCCCAAACCCGTTTAAGAAAGCAATGGACTGCTGAATAATAAAACTATTAAAGTATTACAGAGCTTACAATTCAGCCAAAATATCTATAGGTGGGATAGTTTTTGTTGAGTAAACTTCTAGTCACAGAACTAAGACTTGTGGTCTTCAGTTCCTCCAGGGGAAGCATATGACACCATAATGAGCTGGAGGGAAATGGGTCCAGCACCCTGGTTTGCATACCATTATACTGGAAAAAGGAACTCACTTGTAGTGATTAGAAGTTAGACTCGGTCACTGCCTCTCATCCTAACCCACTAGTACACACACGTTTTGGAAATAAAATAGAAGCATTAACGTTGACACTTGGAGCTCTTTGGAAGAAAGCCCATCTGTGAGTGAAAACTCAAAGAAATGAACTGGAGACAATTAACATTCATCAAAGTGGTCTATATACATCTTCAGAGTAATGACGGTGGTATTAATAGGGCATAGCCAAGTTAGAAACATTGGTGCTGAGAAAAGGGGTTCATTTGTATTCATTGATGATAAATTCACTTATTGCTCCTAACCAAGCACCCTGTGTGATACAACAACTAAAAGCCTAAGCTACAAGTTCACAAAGAGAGCAGTAAAAGTAAAAATGCCAAAAATAGGGTTGTTGGAATCTTAGCTGAGTTATGCACTGATGAACGTTTCCCAAAATGCAGAAAATAATAATGCAGAAGGCACAAATATGACAAAAATCATAAAGCTGGTATGTAAGTAATTAATGTCTGGGAAACATGCCTGGGCAAATTGCTATCTTCTTTCTTCTGCAGATGCTCCTTGATATAAAAATGCCCCTTTAGTTCCAGTATGGGTGTTTTTCCACTGTCACTAGAAATACCCATTAAGTACCCATTAATAAGTACTTAATGGCATTTTTGTACCCATTAATGGGTACTTAATGGGTACGTCTAGTGACAGTGGAAAAACACTCATGTTTTACACAGGAGCTGTTGCCTGAAGACTGACCTATGGACTTACTGAATATTTATTTCCATTTTTATCCCCCATCCCCTATACCCAAGGGTCTCAGGGTGGGTAACATGTAAAATAAACACATTAAAACCAATAACGTATTCAAATCATGGCATAATCCTAAATAGCATCTGAACAAAAACAGCAACCCTGAACATCAAGTAAATTTCGGGCAAATCTCAATACCCACCAGCGCACCTTTGGCTACAGAAATTATGACTTTGAAATTATTTCTTTTTAAAACGGAAAGCGGCGACAGCTGAAGCATCTCCCTCCCATTTTAGCTATTCTATTTACATTTGCAAACAGCGACAGATCTGTGTTGCTGGCTGCCTGGCTGGCAGGAGTCCACCTTCAGACGCCCGCATCCCTTTTTTACCAACCTGCCAGCTGTTCCGGGAGCTGCTTTACGGGCAGAACCTCCTGCACAACGTACTGCGAGGGCCCCGCACTGCGGAGCAAATCGGTGGGCGATAAGGGCAAGTGGAACTCCCACGAGGGAGCCTGCATCGACAGCCGTTCGGCAGCCATTACAGGCTTCACTCCCGCAGGAGGCGGCGGCGGCGGCAACCCCGCGCGGCGGCCGTTAGCAGAACTCTTTAGTTCGAACACCCGCCGCGCGCGCGACGTCCAAAGAAACGCAATCCGCCGCGTATCGAAGACCGGTGGGATGGAACACACAAGACTGGCCAATCACAGCCGCCCAAAGTTAGAGGCCGGAGGAAAATACGTCAGCACGCAATACGAACTGTATCGATTCACCCAATCGGATAGACTCCTTGAGAATTGCGGTGACCAATCGCGTTACGGGGATTATTCCACAAGCCCTCCCCCCCGTTTTCAAATTGCTTGCCTGTGGCTACACAAAAAACGCTATCGGCTGATATAAGGCTATTAAGTTTTTTTTAAATAAAAAATATTAGATTATTGAAAGGAAAGGGTAAAGTTCTCCTGCTTTAACCAGCTGCATAGAAGAGGAAGTTTCAGCAGATGTTTCAGCAGTCAAAACCGGATATAATTTTACCGAACTTTCTGGTTTCTTTTGGCGCTACCTGTGTTTCACTTGATAAAAATGGGCGAAAATGAATTAAATCAGAAAGATCGATATTTTATTAGGATCAGCATGCCAACACTATTCCCAGAAAGGAAATGTAAAATCAAAGATAATACAACAGTTTATTTTCCTCTTTAATTCACATCTAATTTTGTGCGATAAAAAAATTAGTAAATAAAACCATATTTTTTAAAAAATTCCCAGTAAAAAGTGTAATCTTAATACTGCAATAAAGAAAGGTCAGAAAGGAGACATGAAAGTTTAAAGCAGATTACAGTCCCATAATAGCCTCGATGGCCAACCTATGACACAATGGCCAAGCCCTTTTGGGTGACACACATGGTCACCCTGGCACCTGGGCATGTAGTGCTTGCTTGTTCTTGAAGTATACGAAATAGCAACTTTCAACTGAAGATTTAGCAAACGAAATTCAGCAACAAAAGTCACTAATGTAAAGAATTATTTGTTTTTGCTTTTAATAAAATACATATATCAAAAATATAACTTTTTTACTAGAGCTACAAATATCACAAAATTATGGATATTTCTAGATGTGACACAGCACCTGAGTTAAACTAGGTTTTCTTGAGAATTTTGACACACCGAACTCAAAAGGTTCATCACTGCCTCAAGTAGTTCCCTTGCAATGTTACAGAAAAGCACGTTTAGGTTGCAACAAAGATTAGGAGTTCGTCCAAGATTTTATTTCTTATGGATACGAAGGCAAAAAACAAAACAAATACAAGGTGCCGAGTCTCTTATCAACTTCTGACACATCAGATATACAAATAAGCTATAATTGTGGGCCCAATCCGGCACATACTATGTTATCATCAGTCCTTCCTCCTCCTTTTTCTCCTTACAGCGAAAAAATTAATTGCAAGTCAAAAGATACGATGAAGAATTATGGCAAAAGAAATCAAGTACGCATAGGCAACAGGTTCAAAACGAGTGGTGTTTTCCCACTTAGCACTAGAGTACCCATTAAGGACCCTTAATGGGTATTCTAGTGTTAGGGGGTTTTCCACTTAGCACTAGAGTACTCTTTAAGGACCCTTAATAGTCTTTAATGAGTACTCTAGGGCTAGGGTTTTTTTCCACTAGCACTAGAGTACCCATTAAGGACCCATTAAGGATCCTTAATGAGTCCTTTAGTGCTAAGTGGAAAAACACCCATGAGCACGATTTATGAGTTAGTTATTTGCTGGACCAATCAGATAAAAATGTGGAAATCACTTTCTGAAGCCATTTAGCATTCGAAAAATAAGCGCCTCTCAAGCCTTTGCTTTTCATAAGTTTGATTTATTCCGTCCCCCCCCCCGTTTTAGTCTCTCTCCCTCCAATCCCCGATGCCGATGTAAAAAAACTAAACTTTACTTCCCACTTTAATAATCACACCTCCGGTGCCGCTGTGCATGCTGGGAGGATTCCAAGATGGCTGCGCCCTTCGCGGCGCCAGTGGACTGACGTTTCCCTGGAGCAGCGCCGTGTTAGTGGGGACTCCATGGCCGGGTTGCTGGGGCGCTTGGCTGCTGCGTGCGGCCTCCGTGAGCGGACTTTCCTCCCTTCCGCAGCTCAGCGACTCTACAGCACAGGTAAGAAATGGAGAAAGCCAAGGAAGGCTGCGGGGCTGTCAAGGGAAGATGGCACAGGTAGCGTCGCCTCGGCTGACCTGGGAAATCTTATTTTTGCCTAGCTTTCCGTTTCTTTTAATGGTGTTTCCTTCTAGTAGTTAACGCGTGTGCCACGATGATAGAGTTGGAACACACGGCGACCTTGCTCTTTTAGTCCCACCACACAGCAACACCCAAATGGTTAAGGCTCATGGGAATTGTAGTCTATGAAAGAGAACTACAGCTTTACCGAGGAAAGTTGACTGGTATCTTTCCACCTTCCACCTCAGCAGGTGCCCAGATGCTGCATGCCACAGTGCTTCGGAGGTTGTAGTAGATGTGGGATCCATCTACACTTCAGTCTACTTGTGGAGTGAGAGAACACATCAGTCATTTTTCCCCATGTTTTCTAACCCAAAAGTGGATAGCCTGGTGTGTGGTGTGTTTAAACTTCCCATACACTTGTCGCTTTGCTAATGTGTTCTCTCGCTTTGGCACCATCGTGGTACTGGATAAGAAAATATGGTCTTGTCTTTGCCATCTCTTAGTATTATCTTGATTCAAAAGGTTTACATGTTGACCGCATCCAGGACCCTGGGAGTGGGTAATTCAACAGTTAATCTTGCAAAAACAACAATAGACCACTAAGTAAAAACAAGAAGTTTTTATCTGAAGTATTCTACCATATTGATTTGAATACAGTAGTGATGTTGTATCAATAGCTGTTTGGCTTGTCAATAGAGTGAAATATATTTGCATTTACTTTGCACAAATGTTACATGAACTTCCCGTGATATGTCCATTCCCTTATTTGTAATTTCCATAAACCATGTGCATTCTCTACATATATCACGCACAGAACACATAGTAACATTTCCCTGTAACACTAACATTCTAGTTAGAGTTGCTACACAAAACTATTTGTTCATTTAGGCAAATATTGTGACTGGAAGCAGCCCTCAAATCGAAATCATTCTGTCATATTATACATTTTTTTCAAATACAAGAACTGTAAAGATAAAAATAAGCTGCTGCATTGCTTTGTGACTGAGCTGTGGACCCTAATCATAAGCAGTGGATTGTTTCATTTTGCAAATTTCATATATAATGAACTAAATAGAAAATGCATTGTAAGTGGATTTCCATGGCCAGGCACATACAGACTCTGACATCTAAATGCATCTTTTTTTCCTGAATCATAAATCAGGTGTGCAGTTGTGCTGGCCTTTCTTTCTGGCACATAGTCTGCCTAATCCAATCATGTGATCCTGTGGGAGGGGATCACATGATGATTGTGGACTTAAGGGCTTCTCCCAGAATCTGACAGCTATTGTCTCTGTCAGCAGCATGCAGGCCTTTCCTTGTTGCTGCGGCACAGACCCTGATCAATCCAGGCTGTGGTAGCCTTTTCTGCTTGATGTTATTCTCTGGCCAGGACTGGTCTTGTTACTTCAATCATCTGGGATTTTTTTTCCAGGTCTGCTGAGGAACTTGGATGAAAGGAGAAGGATGATTGGGAAAGGTAAGAATGACATAATGAAACATGTATACTGGAGGAGGATGGTGGACGGCATCTCATTTAGCACAAGTGGAGAGGCTATATCAGTTCCCTAATAGGCATTGACTATGGGGCATCCTATAGAAGGTGGTACTAAATGGTTATTTTAATACTGTTCTGTTAGATGGAACATTTTAAGAGCCTTGTTCTCAGAAAGAAGCAGTTGAGAGGGAAGCATGCACCCGTTGTGGGTGGCAAAGCAGAAAATGTATAGGGTATACTCTTTCCTTTTTGTTCTCTCATGCCATTTCTGTCAATTTTTATATTCTTCTATTCTCCTGGCTATTCATGTACATGATCACTTGCAACTTCCTTGGCTTATTTATCAACCTAAGGGGGAAAATATAGGAGACAAAATGCCCATGCATCAGAAAGTCCACTGAGCTCACAGTAATGGGACAAACCATTTTTTTCTCTCCAACCAATGTATTCATAAGGCCTGGATTCAGAACTCCACTTACCTCCCTTAATCCGGACCTAAGATGATCTGGATTTAAGGAATGGGTCCTTCAACTAATCTGGATCTAGTAGATCCGGATTAAGGGAGGTATCCGATGCGTCCTCACAGGTGGTGCAGCACCCAATAGCAATGGATGCTAGCTTGCCTGCGGTGGAAATGCCGGAGCATGCATGTGGCAAGTATGGATCTACCTACGTGGAGCCTGCCTGTTGCACCAGGTTTTTTGGGGGACAGGGGGTACAATCTCTGTAGTCGCTATGGAGCTTTGTCATAAACTCCAAAGATTCTCCAGAGAAGATCCTCCAGAGCCTTTGACAAAGGTCCATAGGAATGGCATTGCTCTTTCGTGGGGTCCTCTTTGAAGCCTGTGCTATTCTTTGGAGCCGGCTTTGGAGATTGTGCACAGGCTTTGGAGCTTTGGGTTTCGGGGCACCCCCACATGGGGGTGCCCCCCCAGACCCCATTGCCCAATCGTGGTGGAAATGTGCTTCGTATAATCCAGATTTGATGCCTGAAGACCCCATT
>MTQE01002560.1:9642093-9654761 GCA_014337955.1 Aspidoscelis marmoratus | reverse complement strand
GTAGACCCCTTTAATGGGGTCTACAGGAAATCCAGATTATAAGTCCTGAATGACCCATGTAATTCGGATTTCCGTAGAACTGGTGGAAACAAATGTGGCTTTAATGGGGTCTGCAGTGAAAATGGGGTCTTCCTGCTCTGAGCCTAATGGGTCCTTAATGGGTCCCTGATGGGTACTTAGTGCTAGTGGAAAAAAACCCTTATTCTACGGTAACTGAAGTTTGTAAACTGTCTTCAGAACATAGTAATCTAAAATATAATAATAATTCACAATGGGAAGTTACTAGTTTAGGTGTCACAGAAACTAGGGTGTTGAAATTCCTTTGGGGTCATTGGTAGAAAACCAAATGCTGAAAGGCATTTCATGTTATAGACTTGTATTTCTACAGATGGGTGGACCAAAAAGGGTGCTTGAATTAGGAATTGATTACTTTAGATGGAATACAATATCTTTCCACATAAATTGGTTGAAAAAATTCATTTAGATTCTTTCTAGTCTGGCTGGAGCTCCAGTGTGTAACTGCAGAAAAGTACACTACTCTTCTAGTACATTAACAGTCCCTCCTGATTTAGTTAAAAGGAGAAGATGAGTTACTTACTGTCTATATATTGATAACAGTACGTTCAAAATACTTGTGTGGCCTCATGACTAACAGTAATGTAAAAGTCCATAAGGCACAGAATCTGGAAATGGTGATCCACATCTGTGTGAGTCACAGCAATATCTATCACCCACAGTAGAATACCTTTTCCAAGAAAATCTGAGGGTGAAAACTGCAGTAAACCTATGAAGAACCAGTTAAGGATGCTTTCTTTGCCCCTCTAGGAAAGTTCATTCCACAAGGTAACCAAGGCACTTTCAATGTCAAGCATTAACCTAAGTTTTATTTGAAGTACATTCAGAAAGTTGGTCTCATCTCAACACTGAGTGATTACATTTTTGGATAGTTGTGTGGTTATCATGGCAGCTTCCCCCCCCCCCCCAAATACCTGAATGCTGAAGCTAGCAGCCATAGCTTGCTTACAGTGATCTCAGAAATTATAAACCTGGGAGTATCAATCAATGGATCTTGGGCTCTCCAAGCACTCTGCTCAAATTTACTAGATGTCTTTTCTAGCATATATACAGAAATATATTTGGGAGCCAGGAGTGAAGGTTCAAAAACACCAGAAATAGAGAAGAGTGGCCATTGGGGTCCTGTTGCACATCTCTGCCCTACAGTTTCCCCCAGAGTTCTGTTCTGTCCTCCATGCTTACCGTCTGTGTGAAATTGCAGTGTGGGACTGTTGGGCCTTGAATTTCAGGGTTACCAGTATGCAGGGAATGCTGTTCCATTCCATTCAAATGATGCTTTTGATGGTGTGAGTCAGTGCCTGGTATTATTAATAGACTAGAGAGAGAACAAATTGGAGCTTTTTCTGGGAAGGGGAAAAATAATACTTGTCAATAAAAATGCTGGTGAGACTATTACTCTCTGAGGCTGGTAAGTCATCAGCGTTTTTATAGATGTGCTGAATCTTCCCAGGTGGATACATTGCTTCATAGGTAGCCTGTTTCAGAGCTTCCCCTTTGCTTAGATCTTCGGGTGTAGCCCTCTCGGTCTTGCCTGCACTTGCTCTATGTTCATGAGGAACCTGGATGCTCTAGCTAGACTTGGGGATATTTGTAACTTGCAAACTGCCCCAAGGGTGGTGGTTGTGGGATTGTAAGAATCTACCTTCTGCAAGTCCATGTCTTTTAGAATAATAAGGGAAAAGCGGAGAGTGCAGGTAAGTGTTAGATGTGTATAGGAAGCTTAAAAGCAGCTAGGCCTTGCAGCTAGGAGGGGGTGAGGCAGCACAGGGTTTGCAGAGACATTTCCTTGGACACTTCAGGGTATGAAGGGGTCTTGGTTGCAAGGCCAGCTGGAAGCTAGAACTCGGAAGGAGGTCATGTGAGTGGTGCTTTTAAACAGTCCCTGTATATTTGCCGTGCACCTGCATTCACCCTTTCCTTATAGAGACACAGTCTTGCAGGGAGGAGATTTTTACGCTCTCTTATCCCCTTTGTGGGCAGTTTGCCATTAAGAAGGCACATCACTTTAGACTGCTTAGTTATAACAGATCTAAGAATTCATACTTTAGGGCTAATCACTTCTGCTCCTTTCTTACATGACCAATAGATGGCACTTCAAAGCCTATAAATTTACTGTTCACACCATTGAGCCACAGTCCTTTTTTGGTTGCTCGTTTCACACACAAGTCGACTTGTATGGGCAGTGCAGTGGGAATTTCTTTTTCCAGCCCTGTTTTGCAGAGGACGAATGCTGTTGGCCTTCCCATGATCAGATTCTGATTTACACTTTTCACCTCTGTGGGCTAGATGGGATTCCAGCAGCCTTAGCCAGGTGGCTGCTTTCCATGCCTAACCAAGTTCAGCCCCTTGGCCTTCTACCTCCCTATGCCATGTAATGATTCCTCCTCCTGCCTGAGGGATGATTTGAGCAAGCTGGTATCCCCTAAATCTGGCATCTCTTCCTCCCATGTAAGGTACAACCTACCTGGGCTTGATTCTTGACCCAAACCCACTTGAATTTGGAGGACGGCTAGGTGTTGCAGTGGCCCTAGGTCTGTTGCTATGGGGACTGTCTATAACCAGGGCAACATGGGCTCTGGCATTGCACGTAGCCCACTAAAGGATACTACTGTCCCACTCCTTTCTTTAGTTAGGGCCACCTTGTCTGGAATCAGTGTTAGCGGCCCCTGCTTGAAGGCCAACAGCTCAACTCTCGATAGCGGAGACCAATAATTCCAGTTTTACATCTCTCACTCCTCAGTCCTGGAGAGGTGATTTCTTCAGAACCTTCCCATTGTAGAGGAGATTTTCTTCCTTTATGTAGCAGGGAGCATTCTGCCTCCTCTAACAAAGATCTTGGCTCTATAGCCAGCCTTCACCAACAAGGACCAGCAAGAAGAGATGGCAGAGGAAGTATTCAAGAGCAGTTATTGGTACCCTTTACTCCCAGACTTTTCAATACATAGCACTTCTGCTCTCTTCTGAATGAAGTTGCAGACACCTTGAGGATTCAACAACCTGACATCATTCTGGCTAAGTAAGAACATAAGAGAGGCCCTGCTGGATCAGGCCACAGCCCATCTAGTCCAGCATCCTGTCGCACACAATGACCCGCCAAATGCTCATGGAGTCCAGCTTCTGGAAGACTGTGAGTGAGGCAAAGTGTAGCTGTGTCCTTTCAAAGACTTCCACATGCTTGCGGCTGGTTGCTACTGTTAGACTAGGCTGCTGAACTAGATGGGCCATGGGTCTGATTCAGGAAAACATTCCTTGCATTTTCAATTTACAACCATTAGGTAGTCAGATGGGTATTATGGCTTATTATCACAGAGTATCTGCCGAATCCAAGTCTGCAGCATGCAAACTTCATTGTGTGATGTTTCAGATAAGGGCTTCTTTTCGAAAATTATAGCAGGAAATCTCTCATTCTGACAATCCCAGGAAAGAATCCAAAAAGTGAAGTTTCATGATAATAATGTAGAATCTCTGCTCTCTTTTTGACCTCTTCCAGGAGATTTTAAATTCCGTGTAAAGGAGCCTCCACCTCCCAAAGAGGTTGATAGATGGACGAAGAAACGGGCACTATTTGGAGTCTATGACAACATTGGAATTCTTGGTAAATACAAGTGTGTATAGGCAAAGAACCTATACATGTGGGCAATGCAAAGTTAAGCACTGTGTTTTGAGTACTTTCAATTAAAACAATGAGATAATAATGAAATTTATTGTTTTAGGAAGGTCCAAAAAAGATTTGTGATTTGCAATTAATCATCAGAATAAGGCTTCTGTCTTGACATTTTTCATATAGAAGATAGGCAGATTTTTGATCAAGGCTTGTCCTGGGAGATTTGATACTTATCTTTCCTTGATGATTTTCTGGGTATGGCAGTTACATTAAACGAGAGTTAAGGACAGTTTGGAGGGTGGTTTACAACTGCTTTGTGTTATTCGTCCATTTCTGAAGAATACATCGGGGAAGCAAGCAAGCCATTGAGCAGAAGTACATGCACTTGCCTATGCGTGTGATGACCTTCTTGGAAAGTAAAGGGTTCAGCCTCCCCACAGCTCTTGGTGTTTTGGCTAAGGCCAGTATAAGTCACCCTCACCTGAACCAGAGTCCTTTGGAAGACATGCATGGATAAAATATGAACAAAATTCTAGACCTAACTGAGTAACAGCCAATTTTTCTAGCTTTCTTGTCTGAATTGGTAATAATGGTGTCCATTTTCCCCACTTACCTGCTTCCCTACCATCCCAGAAGCAGACACTCTTTGCTAAATATGCTTGAACATAAGAAGAGCCCTGCTGGATCAGGCCACAGCCCATCTAGTCCAATATCCAATCTCACACAGTGGGCCACTGATTGCTTCTGGACATTCTCAAGCAGAAGGCAAAGGCAAATCCTTCACCTGCTCTCAATTTCCTGCAAAGGGCCTTTACAGGCATCCTTCCTGGCTTTCAAACCTGGAGCTGGTACCTAGGCATCAGTTCTAGTAGCCATATTTGTCACACTATTCCTGTCCCTTTTCTTGTTGGCATGTTAAACTTCCTCTTTTTTTCTTGTTTTCCTTCTTTGGTTTGTTTCTCATTGCTCATTACATATTTTTTATTATGTATTTCTTGCCATGACCATAGTACTTTTCTTAGCCTCAATGGTTTTTTTTTACTTGATTGTCACTCAGTTTTCTGTTTTTTCCCAATTTATTCTTCCTTCTGTGGAGAAGGCTTTGTGTGACAATCAAGCAAATAGAAGAGGGAGGCTAAGAAAAGCACTTCTCTTCCTTTTTGGCTGCTCAGGCAAATCTCGTTTCTAGTAACTCCATTAGTTGGTTAAAGGAGATTGGATGGTGACTTTCTCCCATATTTGGAAATTAGAAGGAAACTGGAAAACTTAATTTAAGGAAGAGTTGCATGCTTCATTTTTATTTTTGGTAACAAATGTTAACGAAAAAGTCCTTTTCTGTAGGCATTATCATTATTTTGCTCCTTAGAAGATAAATGCAAAAGAGTTGGATGTTAGTCTGAGAGTTATAGGTAGACTCAGGTCTTAATTACTGATTTTCTGCTTGGTTTTGTTTCTTAGGTGATTTTCAGTTGCACCCTAAGAATCTGATTGTTGGTCCTGTGTGGTTACGTGGTTGGCGGGGAAATGAGCTGCAGAGATGTATTCGCAAAAAGAAAATGGTGGGTGACCGGATGTTTGCTGATGATTACCACAACCTGAACAAGAGGATTCGATTTTTGTACAGACGTTTCAACCGCACTGGGAAGTATCGCTAAGAAAAGATCGTCTTGTCAGGATTGAAGATCTGACCTCAACCCAGTGTATGCTTGAAAACTCTGTGCATAGAATAATAGACATAAAGGTTTCTTCAAAAGAATCTCATTCTGCTTCCTAGTTTTCCGTGGTGTTCTGTTCTTTAAGTTCTTGTTCTGCTAAAAAAAAAATTATTGTGGTATAAGGGAAGAATTATTTTGTTATAGATGTTTGCCAAGGATCCCACTAATATGGCTTCAGATGCAGACTTTGGGTGTTTTTCCACTGTCACTAGAAATACCCATTAAGTACCCATTAATGTACCCATTAATGGGTACTTCTAGTGACAGTGGAAAAACACCCTTTGACTTTTCCAAGGATATCTCATTGTGTCTAGTTCCAATGTGCATTTGTAAGTTCATTCATTCATTCAGTTTATTTGTATACCACTTTCCTAATAAATTACTGAAAGCCATTTACAGCAACCATGAAAAATACAATATGAAGTAATACATTATACAGTAAATAATACATCATAAAATTATGTATAAACAAAATAATACACTATAAAATTACACAAAACATTGGGGACAGAGGAAAAAGAGGCAACAAGGCCGGATCCTCCTTCCTTCCCCTCTCCTAACTGAGTACTGCTGGAGTTGTTAATGTGCTGACTCTTCACTCCATCTTAAACCATAAGAGGCATGGAACACATTCAGGCTACATGTAGAATTAAATCAAGGTGGCGCAGCAACATACACACACAGTTGCAGGCTGGTAGTGTTGTTCTCTGCTCCTCTGCTCAACTTTATGTCTTGCATGGCAGGGCAGGGCAGCAGAAGGCGCATGCCAACGCGTGCTGGTATTGATGTTTCTTGGTCCTCTGCTGGGCTTTATACCTTGCAAGGTGAGGCAGCAATCAGATGGATAAGATGGATTAACATTCGCCTGTAGGACTGTATCTTATTTTTCTTCTTGAACTATTGTCTAAAGATGTCCTTAGAATTTTTTTCCCTATGCAAAGCATTCTACAAAATACAAATTTTTTTATAGACAACTTACAGATTAATGTAACAGCATATTGCATCTCATTTTAATCATATTACGTGGTAAAGTGTGATGGCTATAGTAAATAATACAGCACTTCGTCCCATAACATATTAATGATGGTGAAATTTTCTTGTCCCCTTGTCCTGTGTAAAAAGGCTATTGGGGCAGATCACATATTGATTTGGCCTGGCATGCTTGGATCTGCTTCAGGTCAACAGAGCACAAAAGCTGCAGTTACTGTAATTGGCACCATAGAATTCACCACAGTATGTTTGTGCATACACAATGTAGACACAAGGGAAGTATCCTGATTTCACACCTCAAAGAGCTAATGAGAGATTCTGAAGATAAGGAAATGGAGCCATCCAGGATTGAGTAGATTCTATCATTCAGTCAGGGTAGATAAAATGTAGTTTTTAAAAAATCAATAGTTCGAGCTCTTTCAGTATATATTTTTGTTTTCGTAAAAACATCAATGAAATGCTGTTATCTCTTTTAAAATGAAACCTTAGATATACTAAACTTACTCATACTTGCAGCATGATAAAAATGAACATTCAGGTATTGTTATTTACAAATCAGACATGGATATTCTCTGTTTCTCATGCAAAGGGGTCTTCTGTTAAGCTTTATTATAACTTTTCTTCTCTCATCTTTAGAACTTTAGATTTATTCTCATGGCAGAAGAGACAAAATGTGCAAACAATAAAAGGTTATTCACCTTCAGTTTCCTCTCGTCACCAAAAGGAAAAGAAAAATTTTAAGAATATTTTAGAGAAAAAATGCTCTCTTTTTGCATGTGACATATTTTTAAAAGAAAAAAATGCTCAGGTCTACATATAGATGCTTAACATTAAATATTGTTGCCATACCAAAATCACTGCTCAGGCATAATAAATTTCAGGTCTAAATGGGAGACACAAAATATGTTTACTAGTGATGATTTAGTCATTAAAATTAGAGATAATTAATTGGTAGCTTCTACATGTATTGAAAATGTAACTAAGCATTGAAAAAGCAATCATATTTTAGCATATAGTAAATATGACAACAGAATGGGAGATATATATAGAGAGATTTTTGAAGTTAGATTTAATAAACACTGATTCTTAAAGTTAACTGCCATCAGCTTGCCATTCAGACTCATCTATTAGCAAATGTAAAACTTAGTAAAGTTTGACAGATGTGTACTGTTGTGCTTTTGTATATGAATATGTAACTTAATGCACACTGTTCTACATATTTGTACGCTATCAATTTGATATAGGTGAGAATATTACTAATGCTGTTCAGTTTTGCTACAGCAAAGCATCATTATTCTGTAAGTCAAACCTAAGAGGAACTCTGGAGGATCACACAATGCATCTTATTCAGGAAGGTATGCACCAGTTGCCTTCTGGAAACCAAAGCAGGGAATGAAGAGAATATTCTTCTCTGCTGTACAGTCGGTATAATCTGCTCAGTCTACTGGCCAATTGTAAAATTAAGAATGGCATCTTAAATGTATAATGGAATAATGCCTGATTGCCTTTTCCATCATAGAAGTGAAAGCAAGCTCTTAGTTTCTTTCTAGCTAGGCCCAAGACAAATTAATTTTGACAACAATTATGACAGCTACCTCCTAGTGATTTGTGCATCCTTTACAACAAAGATTATAGTAGATAGTGCAGAGTCCAGATATAAATTCATGTATACTTCCCTGGTTTGGCTGAATCTCTTGATTTTTTTGTTATACTCATCTCTTGTATAGTGTTATATTTTGCTTCCCACAAGCTGCTGTGTAGTGCAAAACTGTGTTATGCTGGTACTTAATGGCATGGTCAATAAGTCAGTGGCATTCCAGAGGGGAAGGCAGTCTACAAGTTTCCTGATGGTGCTGCAGCATGATGGTTGAGTCTATTAGTGTAAATCAGCAGAACCACACAAATAAATTCACATTACTGAAAATTCCCAGCATTGTGTTAAGCAAGTAACATTTTACGAACTTTGTGAAAACAAAAGTGACATAGCTTGACATGGTATTAAATAAATTGGTTTCCTTTTTATTAACAGAATAATTATTTTAAGATTACTGTTTTTACTAGTAGTGCATGAATGTTTGCAGGATGTATGGATGAGAATGTTGAAGACTGAGGAAGCAAGACAGGAAATGTGTACGTTGGTGGTAGAGACGACCTAAGGGTCTTATAGGTAGTTGTAAAGATCAGTTAGTGGATTTGCGATGAAATAAGATCTGAACGTATGAAAAACGAAAATGAAGACACTTAAACTGACTTACTTTGGGCATATAGTGAGAAGACCAAAGTTCCTGGGAAACATGGTAATGCCAAAGAAACTAGAAGGGAGAAGAAAAGGTTAACCAGCTAGTAGACTCAGTTTTCTTTGATTCTGCTCAATGACTGTAATAAACAAATATGATGGCACCAAGTGAGCAAGCAAGGGTACATAGCTTAATGGTCACTGGTAAACGGGTTTTAGGCTTTCTTAAGAATTATACTATTCCACATAGCTTCTAGAAAGTATGTAAGTGGAGAATGATGACTTTATGGAGAGGTCTTTACTTTGTATTGAGCTTCAGTTGTTCCTTGAATCATACCCATAGTTTTGCACTGGTGGTTCTTTTCATGTTTTACCAGCTGAATTATAAATTTATTTCAGTCCCTGGCTGAAACTATTTACACCCCCCTCCCCCTTGTCTGTGAGAAAAGATGTAATGGCAAACACACTCTGAGCTTCTTTTGGGATGAACGCATGCCTTACCTCTCAAGCTTCAAGTGACTGTACCTGAGATTTCCACGGTAATGGTGAGAAGGAAATTTCACTCCCCCTGAGCTGACCTTGCCAAGGGGGAAGGTCATTGCAGTAATAATAATAATTTTATTTGATCAGTCTTATGACCATTTCAAAATTTCATTGCAGTATATATTGGACCAACTGGTTAAAACAGTGATGGTGAACCTTTTGAGCTCGGAGTGTCAAAATTCGCAAGAAAATCTAGCTTAACTCGGGTGCTGTGTCACATCTAGAAATACCCATAATTTTGTGATATTTGTAGCTCTAGTAAAAAAGTTATATTTCTGGTATATGTATTTTATTAAAAGCAAAACAAATAATTCTTTACATTAGTGACTTTTGTTGCTGAATTTCGTTTGCTAATATTCAATTGAAAGTTAGTATTTCGTACACTTCAAGAACAAGCAAGCACTACACGCCCAGGTGCCAGGGTGACCATGTGTGCCACCCAAAAGGGCTTGGCGTGTCACCTGTGACACGTGTGTCATAGGTTGGCCATCACTGCGTTAAAAACACAAGAAATGTTTTTCTTAGTTGCATCAGCGATCCATCTAACTGAACAACCTTACCTGTTCTCATAGGGACCAGTCAGTCCCTTTAAAGGACATTAATATTAAACGTACCACACTCACACTTTCTTAACATCTGTCCAGTAGAGGCATACCAGTTGTACAAGTACCAGGGCTAGTGAATTGTGATAGTGTAATCTTCCATTAATTTGTTCAAATCATGTTTGTAAATAGCCATTCAGACTTATGACTGGTATCACATCTGGTATCACTGAAATCACTGGTATCACATCTGGTATCACTGGTATCACTGAAAGCAGGCATGCACCCCTGCTAAAGGGGCATGTGATGCCCGCTGGAGTTCCTTTCCTAAGAGGAGAAACTTATACCACTGCACCTTTCTCCTCTCAGCCATACAGAGAGAAAAGTATTGAAGTCCATTAGCAGTGTAGTAGTATGGTTAGATAGCTTGAATAAACATTTTAAACAGAACTTCTAGAACCTCTTTGTAAAAAAAAAAAAAGAGCCATTATGCCATGTAATTTCATATATTAGAAGCCAGTTTTCTGCATAAGCCATTTTGCCAGTAAAACAGAACAGAAAAAAAATTAGAGATTTAGGGCAATAAAGAGCACAACAAAAAAATCAACAGCACATGAATTTAAAACATCTAACTACTTATCAAAAGTAGGAAAATGCGAGACTGCTGGATTTCATAACTTGGGAGGGCCACAAATTAGATGTTCTCTAGAGTAGGCTTATACAGTATTCAGTCGCCTGACTGGTGTGTGTGCGTGCGCCTTAATCTGATTTAATACTCATGAGATTAAATGCCAGCACTTCTAATTTATTCTGGAAATGGGCAGGCATTTGATACTTGCATAGCTTAATGGGTGCAAATAATTGTCCGTCAACTAATCTTTCTTTTTCTACGACTGTACAGTGATCCTACATAATTTTAAATGGCCACCATTTTTAAGGCTGGTAGAGTTCACCTCCTGGGGAGCTGTATTAGACGTTTTCTGACTCCCTAGCTATTCACGTGGTTCGGTATTTGAAGGGCCACCTTTCTTTCTGGCCACATCCTTGTGAACAGCAGCAGACAACTGTACAATATAGGGTGCTTTTCCACTGTCACTAAAAGTACCCATTAAGTACCCTTTAATGGGTACGTAATGCCATTTTTGTACCCATTAATGGGTACTTCTAGTGACAGTAGAAAAACACCCATAATTTCCTATATATTCTACACATTTCACAATGTGCCTAAAACTTCTTCCAAAGGAGGATGTGCAAAATAAACCTTTGAAAACTGATAATACGAATTGTGTTTAAAATCTATCACAGCCGCTTTATTGGTTTCAAAAGGAAAGATGGCTGGACTCCACAGATCTCCATAAGCATACCTCTGTTAATCAGCTGAAAAAGACAGCTGGGCAGGGTGACAGAGGCTTGTTATACAAGTTTTAAGGTGGATATTTGAAGTTATATTTATTCTCATGTTGGGCTACTTCAGCAGTGGTGCCTTTTGTATTAGGTTTTTAGCACATTTCCTGTCACCAGAAGTTTCTAAAAACATACTGCCAATAGCATGCTGTGGCTAACTATAAGATTAAGACTGGAATTCTCCCTTCTCTGTGGATGTGCTAGTATAGAATGAGCATTATTTTCGGGGCCACATTATTTTGGCCTTTCAGTGTGTTCAGTCCCTTCTCCCCCGCACCATTTATTTGGAACCATCAGCTCTTCTCTCTGACTTAGAGGCCTTGTAGTGAGTATACAATGACATGTTACAGATGTGTTCTTATGGCACTGTGTAATGTTGGTTCAAAATCTTCAGGTCCCTAAAAGATAGTTCTGTAAAATCTTTTTTGGGTCAGACTCTGAGATGTATGCAGTCCAGTCTACAATGTTAACTTACTCTTAAATGAATTTATATATTTAATATTAAGAGACATATATGGATTAGTTAACAGACATGATAATGTAATTCTAAATAAGGTAATCAAAATAACCCCCCTCCTTAATTGGCAATTGTATCTTTTTCAAGAATGTCCATGGAGGCACTGAACCATAAAGAAACTTAGAAAATGGGGTATTAGATTTTTGAAATCCCTAGAGTGAATATTATATCGTGGTATTTATGTAGAATATACTATTCTAGGAATAATATTAATTTAAATGATTTACTTTATGCAGTAGAATGAGATGTAAAGGCACATCTACATCTTAATACATTTCTTTATATAAATTATTCATGTTTCTATGCTAGGATTATACATTCACTTTACCAGGAATGACTCCCCCCAATATTTTCTGCTCCCTCATCTACTAAACTGTAACTTTACAGCAAAATGACAGACATTGTGGTGCTTGTGTATTATGGTCTTTGCTTGAATTAATTTAGATCAGTGGTTCTCAACCTGGGGGTCGGGACCCCTTTGGGGGTCGAACTACCCTTTCAGAGGGGTCACAACAAGACTCCCACCACCCTTCCCTCCCACCTCCCAGATGCTCCGCCCCTATGGTTGGGGGTCGCCACAAAATGAGGAACTCCATTAAGGGGTCGTGGCAATAGGAAGGTTGAGAACCGCTGATTTAGATCTTCTTTGTTGCTTAAAGAAGATTCATGGACTGAGCCAGGCCAACTATCTTAACATAAAAACATAAAAGAAGCCCTGCTGGGTTAGGCCACAGCCCATCTAGTCCAGCATCCTGTCTCATGCAGTGGCCCACCAATTGCTTCTAGGCATCTCAAGCAGAAGACAAAGAGAAAATATCTACCTGTTCTTGAACCCTTGCAAATGGCGTTTAGAGACATCCTGCCTGTTTCTCAAACCTGGAGGCAGTACCTAGACATCTATTCTGGTAGGCATTGATATACCCGACTTCTTATTTTCCCCTTCTGGTCTGAAACTGGGTGATTACCTCTTATAAGTAGTCAAAAGTAGTTTATGGGTGTTTTTCCACTAGCACTAAGTACCCATTAGGGACCCATTAGGCTC
>MTQE01002560.1:9623393-9642023 GCA_014337955.1 Aspidoscelis marmoratus | reverse complement strand
AGCACTAAGTACCCATTAGGGACCCATTAGGCTCAGAGCAGGAAGAACCCCATTTCCACTGGCCCATTAGAGCCACTTTTGTTTCTACCTCTTCTAGGGAAATCAAGATCATATGGGTCCTTCAGGATCTATAATTCGGATTTCCTGTAGATCCTATTAAAGGGGTCTACAATGGGGCCTTCAGGCATCAAATCTGGAATTATACAGAGCCTGTTTCCACCAAAATCAGGCAATGGTGTCTAGGGGGGGGGCACTCCCATGGGGAGGTGCCCCGAAACCCAAAGCTCTGAAGCCTGTGCACAATCTCTGAAGCTGGCTCCAAAGAACAGCACAGGCTTTGAAGAGGACCCCAAGTGAGAGCAATGCCATTCCAACGGAGCTTTGTCAAAGGCTCCGGAGGATCCTTGGAGTTTTGCGGCAAATCTTTGGAGTTTATAGCAAAGCTCTGGAGAATCTTTGGAATTTATGGCAAAATTCCAGAGAGTCTTTGGAGTTTATAGCAAAGCTCTCGAAGAATATCCGGAGGGTCTACGGAGATTGCACCCCCTGTCCCCCAAAACACCTGGGGTGTCAGGCAGGACCCACGTGGGTAGATCCAGATTTGCCACATGGGTGCTCTGGTGTTTCCACTGCGAGCAAGCAAGCACCCATTGCTATTGGGTACTAGATTACCCATGGAAACACATTGGGTACTTTGCTTAATCCAGATCTACTAGATCCGGATTAGTTGAAGGAACCATTCCTTAGACCCGGATCATCTTAGATCCGGATTAAGGGAAGTCAGTGGGAAAAACCCCTGTATCAGTATTGTCCCTTCCAATTTTTGGTTTCTCCAAACTAACAATTCTGATTTGCACTGCTATCTTGTCATCTCAGGCTGCATCTAGCACCAATGTTCCCATCCCACCTCCAACGATGACCTACATGTTGCCAAGTTGTGGAGAAATCTGGGTTTTGCTTGCTGAAGAGGAAATAAAACCAGCATCTCATGGCCTTTTGTTCCCCTAGGTTTTAAATCAGCTTCAGTGTACCTACCTTCAGTGTGGGGGAATACATAAAAGTGATGTTTTCTTTCCACAGTATCTAAACCAGGACCACAGGGGCCAAAAAGATAACACCAAAGGAAAACAGCTTATCAGTTTGCTGGTGTGTCCTCTCGCTTTGAACGTGGATTGATGCTGGATTAAAACTTCAGTGTGAAAGCAGACTTTAAAAAATTCATTAGGGATTTTTTGAATGTCAAAAGACAACACATCTCAGATGTAATTAAATACACTTTATTTATATTTATTCCAATACTATGGCTGGAAGTTGCAGATTTAGGGCAACCCTCTGTTACTTCTGAAGGATACAGGTAGGCTGAGGCAGTGAAGGGGTTTCGGGCAGAAAGCCCTTCATGGGTGTTTTTCCACTTAGCACTCAAGTACCCTTTAAGGACCCATTAAGGACCCTTAATGGGTCCTTTAGTGCTAAGTGGAAAAACACCCCATACAAACCATCCTTTCCGGTCTTTCATTGTAACAGCAGCCAGCCTGATTAAATGATTTCCTTAGGTGCAGCCCAGAACTTTTCGAAATACTCAAAATCTAAGCGGGAACCCATTGGAATTCTAAAACGCCCAAGCTAAAACTATTTCTCAAACTGGCTGTGGTCACACTTAAAGTTTGATCCGGCTTCAGTCCACTTTCAGAGTGAATACATCAGCAAAGTGAGAGGCTGTTTTTCCCCCCAGTGTTGAATAACTTAGAAAATTCACCCTTGGGATAGATAATGAGGGAAGAAAATTACTGGACACTTAGGGTGTTTTTCTACTTAGCACTAGAGTACCCATTAAGGACCCATTTAGTGCTAAGTGGAAAAACATCCTTAATGCTGATGTGTTCTCTCGCTCTGAAAGCGGACTGAAGCCGGATTAAATCTTGGGTGTGATCGCAGCCACTGAACTCTAAACTGGAGTAATTCAGAAGAAGGCGTCCCGAGTGAGATGCACCGTGTCCGGCCAGAATTATGGCAAAATTCTTGATTTCTGAGCGGATGATGCTTAGATTTCTCCTCCCCTCTGAGCGTCTGCGGAAGCTGCAACGTAAGCGAGTCGGAAGCCTCCATACCTGTCCAGGCAGCCCCGACGAGACCCCAAACCCTTCTGGGTCTATGGAAATAACCCCCGATTCTGATTGGCTGTTGGTCCTTTCCGTGAAGAGTTGGGAGCCAGTGAGGGGCGCCGACTCGTTCCCGGAGCTCCGCCGGCAACAATGGGAGGCGTGGCTAAAGGGAAAGCCCCGCCCCTCGCCGTCTATAAAAGGCGGGGGTGGCGGCCGAGCCGCTCTTGCTGCAGCGCTTTCCCATCCGGCCGCCCTCGGGAGGAGCGAGGCGCTTTTAGGCGGACGGCTTGCGTGTCCCCCGGGCGGGCCGTCGGTGCTCTCGCTCCGCTTCCCGAGCTCTGCTCCGTCCTCGACGATCCCAAGACCGCCTGTAGCCGAGACGGGCCATGTAAGTAGCGGGCGAGGGGTGAAGTTCAGCCCTTGCGCGGCAGCCTCCTGCCTGTGATGCGCTGCCGCGGCTTCCCCTGCACAGTTGCGGCACCTGCCGGTTTGCGCATTGCAGCACCGCCCCCCCCCCCAACGCCCGTGGTTCGCCTGTCCAGCGTCCGCTCCTGCCCCGTCCGTGTGGAAATCAAACGTGGAGGGAGGAGGACGTGGTGGTGGTGGTGGGGTGTCCGGATTGCGCAGCGTCCCGTCGGACGGCTCCGTCTGTCTCCTTGCACTTACTGCAGTCATTTGGTGCTGGCCGACGGACCGACCGACCCCCATGCGGGCTTCGCCTCTTTGCCTTGCTTCGCCTCCCTCTCTGCCCTCGCCGTCCGTGGGTGCAGAATCGCCCGGCTGTAGTGCGCGGGGCTGCGTGTGGGTGAGGGGCGAAGGGTGGCTGCAGCAGAGGTGCCCTGGTGGTGGTGATGGGGGGGGGAGGAAGAGTAGTCTCCTTCACACGTGACGACCGAAGGCCCCTCTCAAAACGGGGCTTTGACCCATTCCGGATGGTGATCGGAAGATCAAAAGGATGCGTTTTTGCAGCGACGGCAGAAGCGCAGCGGGAGCGTTTGCCCTCGCTCGTGATCTGGGTGGGAGATTGGCTTGGCATGCGCCCGTGCCCCTCTCCCCTTTTTTTGGAGGGAGCAGGAGGAAGAATGCAGAAACCTCTCTTTGCCTCCTAGGAGGTGTGAAGGAATCCTCTAGATCTAGAACGTCATAGCCTTGCGATGTGAGTTGAGCATTCATAGCACAGTGGGGAGGAAAAAACCCAATGTGGGCACCACTTGGGAAACCTTCTGTGCCACACTTTCGGGGAGCTGAGTGACATTGCTTTCCCCCTTGCTTTATGCATAGTTAGAACTCCCCTAACTCCAGGGAACACCTCCACCCTTTTGCTGTCTGTGGATTTTGGGGGTGGTGTTGCTGAACTAAGCAATGACAAATTGTGTCAAAGTGGCCATTGGTCTCCAATGTTCTGGTGGTCTTCCCTCTCCTTGCTAATACTTTCGGCTACTTTCGGTGACCTCGCCATGCGTTGGCTTATTCCTGCTGCAGGAAGAAATATGGTAGCGAAGCCAGGAATCTGGTAGCAAAGCTAAGAAACTTTTTCACGTTGGTGACCAGACGTGTGTGACACAGCAGTTCTGTAGTGTGTAGCTCAAGCCTTTAGTGGTCCTTGTTCCCAGTTTGCACAGACGCTGTAATTGCAATACTGCTAGTTCTTCCCCAGCGTAATTCAGTTAATCTTTCCCAAACTCTCTCTATAACTTCGGTAATCTATTAAGAATGAGCAGGATTCCCGTACTGCAGATAATACTTGAGTTGCCTATCTGCCACCACCAAAAAATACTATTGTTGAGGTTAATCTTGAACTGGGGGACTCCCTGAATTATGGCCCATGTTTGCTTACCAGTCCTACCTGTGTCAGCTTGCATAAATCCCCTGTGGTTTATCCCATTTAGTAGCATGTTAGTATTAATTGGGATAGTACTTAGTATCAAGTCATCTTTTCCTGGTATGTGTGTCTGGTATTTGATCTAACATCTGTTGCACTTTCCACAGCTGCTTGGTTCCTAAACCACCTTGGAAGAAGTCCCCAAATTACAGCATTCTAATTGTATTACGCGTGTATTATATTATTGGCTATCCTATTCTAGCCTGTTCTCTTTCTCTATGCTCATTTTATTGCTACAACATTATAACATTGGCTAAGCCATGTGGAAGTGACTGACCTGTTGGCACCCATTGAGTGATGGAGTTGGGTTTTCCCCTTTGTGCCACACTACACCACACATGATGTTGCAATCAAATGTGCTTCATGTTCAGCCAGCAGGGGAACCTGTAAGCATGAAGGTAGCAGCTCCCACTGCTGTTTTCTTTTTCATGACTCTTGAGTCCAGCATCACTATCTAAAGCTATTTTATAGCCCATTTACATGTAAGTTTTAATCCAGCTTCAGACCACCTGCAGAGTAGGAGATCTTATTAGTAAAGAGAGTAGATTAGCCAGCTTCTTTCCACATTATCAAACCCAAAGGTGGACTTTCAGAGTTAGATAATGCTGAAAGAATACAGCTTGTCCTGCTGATGTGGCCCTCTCACTCTGAAAGTCAACTGAAGCTGGGCCCTAGTTACCTGAAGGAGCACCTTCTCCTTCTCCCTTGTAGACCTGCCCAGGTAGTGAGATCTCAGAGAGGCCCTTCTATTACTGCTTCTCTCAGAAGAGGGTCTTTTCTGTGGTGGCCCTCTTTGGAGTAGCCTTCCTCTCTAGAGGTTCACCAGGCACCACTATTATATGGTTTTCAGTGCCTGGTTAAAACGTATCTCCTCACCCAGGCCTTTGATGTTCTGCTTCCTATGAATGCTGTCCTGCCAAGGGGGGTGGGGTGTATACTTTGAATATGTGTTCGGTCTATGTTTTTATTGTTGTGACCCACCCTGGGACTTTTGGGTGAAATTCCTAATTTTAAAAAAATATACAAATCACTATGTGTACTTCTTTAAAGTAATCAAGTAATCTTGATTAAACTGTGGCTCTTCAGATAGCTCTCAAAGTACATGAATCCTAGCCTGCCTGGCCAGACCCAAGGCATGGTGAGCATTCTAGTTCAGCAACATCTGAAGGGGCATAATCTGGCGAGTTCTGCAGCTTAGCTTAGGGGCAATGCAGCCTACTGTTCTTTTTACCTTTCCATCACGAGGAAAGTGACCCAGTTCTTACGGTTGCTTGGGCTGCCTTCTTCACAAAGCTCTCCAGCTTTAGAAGTATCCATGAAGGACCAGTGCAGTGCAATGTTAGGGGCTGTTTCCATTAGTTCCCAAGAAGGGCTATTGCTATTTTGCACACAGAAGATCCCAGGTACAGTCTCTAGCATCTTCTGGGAAGAAAGCAGTGGTAAGCCAGGAGTGAAGCTCATCTTGAAGGCATCTTCAGCTTTCTCATATTGGATTGCTTATTGGTTTGACTCTGGACAGTTATTGCAGCTGTGTTTCTACCTTTGTCCTTGACATGTTTCCCCAGGTCTGACCCAGCTCAGCAGCCTGCCCCAGGAGCAGGGACGGAAGGAGGTGAAAATGCTGGAGGCCCCCCTGGACCACCTCCCAATTTGACCAGCAATCGCCGCTTACAGCAGACTCAAGCACAGGTGGAAGAAGTAAGTTGTCCACCTTCTGCACTGTTGTCGCTTGTCTTGTGCTTTCTTGTGCGGTGGTCTGAGTTCAGCAATCCTCTTCCATCAGGTGGTGGACATCATGCGCGTCAACGTGGACAAAGTCTTGGAGAGAGATCAGAAGCTTTCAGAATTAGATGAACGAGCAGATGCCCTCCAAGCTGGTGCCCAAGTATTTGAAAGCAGTGCAGCAGCGCTCAAAAGAAAGTACTGGTGGAAGAACTGCAAGGTGAGGTCTTAAGAGATGGCTCCTGGAGTTAGATATGGTAAGAATATCCTCCAAGGATTGACTGGGAAGGTCAAGTTTCATTCAAGTTTGCATGTTCAAGTTTCATTCTGTGGCACCTTGAGAGAGAAGCTAGGCTAGCTGAGACCCAAGGGGTGTTCCTAGTTGCAAAAGATGGCAGTCAGGTCAGATACCATGGCATTCAGTTGCTGGGCTTTATAGGCGAACCCTTGATCTGTCCTTATTGCGAAGGAAACTGTGGCTTTGTATGGCCTTATCCTCATTTTTCTTTCTAGATGATGATCATGCTGGGGGTGATTTGCGCCATTGTGGTGATTGCAATTGCACGTAAGTACCAATGGGTGCCTGGATAACTGGGTTTGTGAGCTGCAGTCCCTGGATAGCCAGCACCATACAATTGCCTGTGGGTGTGGAAAGTGGGGCTGCCCTTCTCCCGAGGGAGGTTAAAGACCAGCAAAACTGTCAGCCTGGTGCCCCTTAAGATAAAGGGGTGTTTCTTGTGCTGGATAAGGGAAAGGAGCAGTGCAGTATGGGAGGGCTTTCCCCCCGTGGATGTTTGGCAGCTTTTGGGCCGGTGGGAGTCTTGGTGTAACATGCCCTCTTGTTTTCTCCTTTCTCTTCCTTCTGTTACGTCTGCCCCAGTCTACTTTTTTACCTGAGAATACAGTCTCTTCCCCCTTGCCCTCCCTCCCAAATCTGCAGCTTCCTTTCCCAGCCCCCTGTTCCCATCCTAGTTCCTCTTTCTTTCCCTCCTTCTCCCTTTCATTCTGGCTTGGTCATCACTTTTCTTTCTGTTTGCTTACCATGTGAGACTTAAATTCACTGTTTCCAAATTGATTTTGAGTTCCTTCCCAGCTGCTGCAGCCTGTTAGCTGGCCGGCTCTATTGGAAGGGCGGCAAGGGGGTTGGTGGTGGAGATGTGTCTGAAGTGTTGCTTAATGGCATCCTTGAGTTTCTCTTGCAGTTTGACGCATATTACAGACGCCCACTTCTCTCACAACACAGCTGCATAAGGTTCGACTTGGCAGCGCGTGGCATTTCTTGGCCTCTCCATAGGAATTGGTGGTGGGAGTTGAGGGAAAGAGAGATTACAGTGCTGTTAGCAGGAACAATATTTCACAGTGGTGGTCCTAGAGATAGGCTGGTGTTCCCCCTAGTCTGAAGTAGACACTCTTGATATTCCTAACTTAGGCCAGCATTCTTTGCTATGCCCAAGGCAATATCTGAGAGATAGCAATTCTTTTCCGCTCCAATAGCAGACAGCCGTTCACTGGGCTATGTGTTAACTAGGGTAGCAGAACTACAGGTAGAATAAAAGTCATATCTTTGGCTGTTCTGTGGCTGTGTGGTTTGTCTGACCTTGCTGACCGGTAACCGTTCAAGTAGTGAATCCCAGGCTGGTTGCTCTTTTCCTGATAAGAAGTGTTGCCATTTTAGTGCCGTGTTTGGCTAGGGTTTCTGGCTCTGCTGGAGCTGAAGGTTTTCCTTCTGCGAGGCAGTTGTGCTATAAGATGACAGGCCTGGTTATTTTCATCTGTTTTTAGTTTAGTGTTTTTTGTTTTTGTTTTGAAATGGAGTATGAGTGTTTCTGGAAACAGCTTGAATTGCTCCCTCATGATTTCATAACCCTCGTTTTAACTACTATGATGAACGTGATATCAGTGGTGAGTGTGCGTGTATGGATTCATGCTTATTGGCCACCGCACATGCTATGGAGAAATGGTATTACAGGTGCTCCTGGCTGGAAGGAACTCAGGGCAATGGATGCAAGTTTAAATATGCTTCAGAAAAGGTACTGCCATGCTTACCAGTCAAGAAAAGGTGCCTTAGGAAGCATGGTCTCAGAGGTGTGTTTGGATGGACAAAACATCCAGTCAGCACCTGGCCAGCAAAGTGAGTGGAAACTCTGATGTTCTTGGTCAGGGGTAACCAACTAGTGGTCTATGGGCTGAATCTAGCTCTTTCTGGCCTCTAAAATTAGCATAGACAAGCTAGGAGTGGCCTCTAATATCCCCATAGCATGCTGCAAGGGTGCTGATTTTTTGCATGCTCACTGCTATGCGCCAGCATTTCATTTGCAGAGCCCATCCTGCGATTCCCCATCTTTCTCCTCCTTGGGGGATGACTGAGGAGAACAGGAACCGAGCTTTCGTCTTTGGACAGACCTTTCGCATCTCAGTGGAGCTGTCTTGGTGGGATCCCGTCATCTGAAGAAGAGCTGGGGTCCTGTTTGTGATGCTGCTGCTGCTGCTGCTGCTGTCTCAGTGCGAGGAAACACAGTAAGGTGTGCGGGTCCCTGTTGAACTCTTCTGGACAAGATCTTGGTTTGATCTGCTGCCATCTTTTTTGAGAGAAGGCCTCATGGCTGCTTTCTTCTGCTTTTCTTGTCTGTTCTCATGGATGTTGTATGTTGCTCCTCCTTTCCCCTTGTACCCCTTCACTGCTCCACCTCTTTATGCATGGGCAAAAAGTTCACCCTCTCTCCTGAGGCCCTTTGTGCCTAAAGCAAGGGACTACTTCTCTATGCACAGGACTCCAGCCGCATTCTCACGCACGTGTGGTTTCTGTCTCTGTGAGGGACACAGCTGTCCTCTGGCATGTGATAATTACCAACTCGTATATTCTTAACAGTCTCCGCTACCAAACTCTTCTTTACCACCTAAATGACTGTGGCTCATCTGCCTGAGAACTAGAGCAAAGAGTTTCCACTGGCAGCTGCTAAGAACGAGGAACCTGGATGGTACTATAGGTATCGTCTGGCAAAGGTATTTTCTGTTGGCCTGGAGGTCATCAGGGGAACATATAGTTTGGTACCTGGATAGTAGCAGGAATGCTTGAACATGGCAAAGCTGAACCCATGTTCTAGTTGGATTAGCTGCTTCCTGGCTTAGTAAACTGCAGGTTGAAGCAGCCGCATAGCTTGGTAATACATGGTTGGCACATTCTTTCACACTATGCATATGATGTGGGCCTGCACTTCTTCAGGGCACCCACAGTTGGGATAAACTGTTCTGTTCTGAGCTTTTGAAAAGCCAGCCATGGCTAGCAGAGTTGGGAGGCCTGACAGAGTGAAAAATGGCCTGGGCTAGGCTAACCTTTGACCAGGGCTTGTATGTCTGTTATCATGTATTACCTCCATTTGTTCTGTCCTACCTTACTAGCATAATGCACCTTCCGTTTGTTTTGCATATCAGCTAAATTCACTGAAACCAACCTTATAAGCAGAATAAAGCCTGTCAAGATAACCCAACACCTGGCAGTGTTTTTTTCCTGATATGGTTTTGGTTGGACGGGGTGCTAATAATTGATATCAAAGCTTCATCTTGACCCTGCCACAGTTAACAGAGTGTGTGCTACCACATTGCTGCTTGGAGATCTTGCTCTTTGTCACCACATACACACACATCCTGGGCCCAGGTATAAGGACAACTGGAAATAACACAAGGCTCTCCATTTACACCTCTGTGTGCAAAAACACCCAACATTGAACTGTTCCTTTTGGAGGAGGCAAATGGATACTACAAAAGAAGAGCCCTTCCAGAATGCTGTTCTGTGAGTCGTATTGTCACACGAATGTTGGCGACCGTGGAAAAAGTCTTGGGTGATCTGCACAGGAGATACCGATACATTTGTCTGCACCTGATGGGATCACAAAGCTCAGCAAAACTTTTGTCCCTTCCACATAGGTAAGGGGACAGCTAGGGGTGTGTACAAATGCAATTTTTGGGATTCGATTTGAATATCTGAAAATTCAGTTAGATTTTAATCTTTAAAATTCAAATTTAACCAGAATTGATTCGAATTAAGCAAATTTGAATATTTGTTTGAATTTTCAATTCGAATTTGCGCTTACAAAGGTCGACAACATCTGTATGTGCCTGTACACATCGTTGAGCATCTGTACACGTCTGTATGCATCCTGTAGTTCTCTCGTACGGATGCGGGAAAGATGCATACGTGTAAGCATGCATCATGTATGAGCCCGTACACATACGAGGGTCTGGATAATTTGAAGGCATAGATCCAAAATTGGAAATTCATTTGAATATTTAAATTTGAATTTTATGCATTCAATTTGAATGTCAAAATTTGGATGAGTTTGATCAAAATTTTGAATACCTTTGAATACCCCTAGGGGCAAGTGAAGAATAGGGTAATGCCTGAGTACTGGTAGTGGCCACATTCCCATTCATAGGTTCACTGACTGAAGCCTCTTATGCCTCATGTGTTGCAGAAGATTCTTTGCTGAATGATGTACATTTTCTGTCATCTATCCACTGATTTAAATGCAAGGAGAGCGTTTTGCTACAAAGACACTGGATAAAAATGTACTTATGTTTCCTAATACCCGTATATTCTGGCATATAAGATGATTGGGTGTATAAGACGACCCCCAACTTTTCCAGTTAAAATATAGAGTTTGGGATATACTCGCCGTATAAGAATACGATACCCGGCATATAAGACGACCCCCGACTTTTGAGAAGATTTTCCTGGGTTAAAACATAGTCTTATACACCAGAATATACTGTATATTAAAACAGTTCAACATCATCATAGCTGTAATATATGAAATGGCTTTGTGTGTATGTGTCTTTTAAACTTTTTTAACCTACACAGTCCTCCTTTTCTGTTAAAAATGGTGGCTGAAATCTGGAAAACAGGGCAGTAGAAAATTCTTGATTAGCCAAAGCAGCAGCAAAATTAGAAAATCTGTACTGGGCACTAACAAATGGTTTATAAAAGCATCTCCAGACAGATGTGGTGGCATATCAGGAAAAGGTGAGCTTACTGGAATACATGTGCATGCTAATCTTCAGTTATCAAATCTGCACAGATCCACAGAAAAAACCTGATTGAAAGCTTGAAAACACAAGCAAAATACAACAAAAATGATAAGTGCCTCATTCCTTGTACTGTGCTACCTTCACCTATTTAGACCTGAAGGGTATTCAGATCAGATCATGCATTTTTCAGCAACCGAGGGAAGGAAGGTCTTAAGCTGTCTGTATCTAGTAAGTGTGACAGTTAAAGTATGGAGCCTGTAAATGCTGAGCAATATCAGACTGAGAAGAAATTATGGTATAAGAGCAACTAGACGACTTTGTAGGTATCATTTAATTGCAGCTTACTTGGGGTGATTATATGAACAGAGGGTCATTATTTTGATTCCTGAAAAAAAATCATCCTTCCGCTGCAGTGTGCTTTATCTGAACAGTGCAGAAGTGAACGAAAGCAACCTTTCCTTCTTTCTGTTCAGCAGAATAAACAGATGAGCCAGAGCAAGGTTGGCAGAATAGTAACAGCCGCAGCATTAAGCTTACCTCCTGCTTGCTGCAAAGAGGATATCTTGTGCCTCTCCAGAGATGTCGCTGAACCACATCTTCCATCAGTCTTGGCTGTTGACTGTCTTGCCTCCAGCGGATGGGAGACTTCACATCAGTTTCTTTTTTGTATTCATTTTGATCTTACTGGTATTGCACAGTTAATAATTAGAACTGGATCCTGAATCTTAGAGTGTTTTTCCACTGTCACTAGAAGTACCCATTAAGTACCCATTAATGGGTACAACAATGCCATTACGTACCCATTAATGGGTACTTTTAGTGACAGTGGAAAAACACCCTTAGTTTCTCTTTTGCTCCTTGAGGTGTATTATTGTCAAGGGAACAGGCTATTGTCATGATCTAAGTATCCTCTCTGCCCTATAAAACTGATGAGAGTAAAGTAAAGATGATGCCATTATTCTAGACTTAAGGGGCTTTAGGAAAAACAGAAGTCAGAAAGAAAGATTTCACTGGGAGGCAGATCTGTGGAGAAGGAGCTGAATACACACATTTCTGATAATGATGTTATAGTCCCAGCCGACTGCAAAAGCGTATTTTACCAGCATTCTGCTCTGCAGAATGTTATTTATCTCCACCTAGCTCATAGTCACCAGTGCAGAGCTGGTGGGGCTGGTGGGAGCTATAATGTAAAACTTTTTAAAGGAGTTAGTCTGATGGAATTTGTCAAACACATCGAGGGAGTGTGGATTTTGGATGTGCTCCAAAGAAGATAAATAGATTGATCTTGTAAGAGATCGTGTGGACTTTGTTGAAGAGTCATATTTAGAAGTTATCCAAATTGTAGTTTGGAAATGCCAAACATGTAAACCAGTATGTTCTTGCCAGTCTGGCCAGTGGCTAAGGGAGCCTGAAATTACACTTCAGCAACTTTGGAGACTGCATTTTGTCACTGGTCTAGTTCAGAGTGGTCATTTCACACCATGAAAGGTAAATATTGGAGCTTTTAACTTTATGGGGGAAAAAGGATCTGATGACAATTTGCTATTAACACTGACTGGTAAAGGGCTACAAAGTTGAACTTGACTCATAGTGATTCAGAACCAACGAAGTGGTTGGTTTTTGCTTTCCTCCAGGCTTATAAGAGTACGATGTTCTGCATGAGAATATAGGAATCTTTCTTATTTGACACCTGAGATGCCGCATTTCCGCTTTAATCAGTGAACTTCACTATCAATATTCAGATACAAATGCATACACAAAACCCAACTTACAATAATGGGTTCACCTTTTTTTCTTGCTAATCTGGTATGGTAATGTTGCTTTTTTATATCTCCCTGTCATAAGTGAGTGAGTTTGGATTTCTGTCCTTGATTGTGGCTCATAGGTAGTGCCACCGACATCATAAGAAAAATCCAAACGTCTTATTTCCCTCTGAATAGATTATGCAGTTGTAGGGTTGTCATCATAGAATTAGTTTTCCAAGATCTAAGGGAGACAAAATGGTGGGAGCACACCAGATGGGTGGTCCAGTTTTTTAACATTTTAACTTCCAATTCTCTACCCCCTGTGTGTGTTTCAAACAAGGTCTTTCTAGCCAACTGGTAGCTAGAGGAAAGATGCCACTGCGGGTGCCCTTCATTTGTAACAGCAAATTGCTGAATCCAGCTAAGCTTGCTTCCTGTACATGGAAATACTGCTGACATGGCACCCAGTGAGCCCAAAGGGAAGAAGAGGACAGAAGCATAAAAGGTAGGTAGGGCTGTTGATTCTTCACACTCTTTGTCTTTCCCAGGTTCACATTCTCTAGTCTTCTCGGGATCTAACCTAGGCTGCAAAGCAAAACAATCTTGGCCTTTGTGGAGAACTAGAAAAGCATTTCTTTATTCTGGTTTGGATAAATCTAGGTTACATCATTGGTACTCAGCAATGGGTGTGTAAAGATAAGTGCTTCTGTATCCCCTGGTCTGGTATCCTCTGTAAATTCATATTATCCATACCTCTAAAGGAGAATTTTCAGTTTTGTCTGCCCTGTGGAAGTCTCAGAAGGACAGCTGACTGCAGGAGTATTGTACATTTGAATATTTTGGAGGCAAAGCAGCCTCCTCTGGGCCTCACTCTCCTCTCTTGAAGGACGCTCTGTGCAGGGCTAATGATTCCAAGCTGTTATAGGATGGTAGTGTTGCAACCACGATCTCTGAAGCTTGATGGGGGACCTCAGACCGAGGCCGTACGTTGTGGACGGCAGTATTGTCCTGGCTGCTAGGTGTAGGGTCATCAGAGGACTTATGGAGGTGCACCCATTGGGAAGCCAGGATGCAAGTGACAGCAATGAAATCCAAAATCAACTCTGCCAGCTCTACTACTGAGAGTACAGAGGAGCCAAACCAAAGACTCCATTGGTTTCCCAGCTGTGAAAGTAATGTCACCACCTACAGAATAGAAAGCATTTTAAAGAAGTGCTATAGAAAGACCATTTGCTAGTTGTGCTGCTAAACCAGAGAATTCAACTGTTGTAAGTCCTTTTCTTTGGAACTTTACTAGATCACAGGTTTTATTTGTTTTTGCTACTGTGTTAGTTTTATTTTTGGTAGGAATACGGTAGGCATATCAACATTAGATGTGCTTTTCAAATTCAAAATAACTATCAAACACTTGCCTGTTTTCATATGTTTAACACGATCTTACAAAAAGCTTGGTTGCCGTTCACTTGAGTTGCAAAATAATCTCAGAAGTTCACTCAGACGTCAAAGTACCATATTTTTTGTACCACATAAGATACATTGGGATGTAAGGTGTACCTCTAAGGAGAAATTTTGGGGGGATATGTGGGCCTCATATGGTGAAAAATGCAGTAGCTGCTTGCTAAAGCTTTCCTAAGAAGTGTTTTCATGGTCAAAATTAGCACTTTAAAATCCTCAGAAGGTACCCTTCTCATCTGTACTTCTAAATCTAATATCAGTTACTCTGTACTTGTATGATTAGAAGCTGAATTTAATTCATCTTAGGAACTTCTGCTCTGCAACTTCTTTGTTAGTTTCTGCACCAATATTTTACAGGGGTTTGGAGAGAAGGAGCTGTGTAGTATGTCAGTGATGTCAACTAAGAGATGCCCAAACAATTACATACTAAGCTGCACTTTGGATTGCATTGTCCTCCTCCTGGGCATGGAGCAGGGGTTGTCCATATTTTCCCAAGAAATTAAACTTTTCTATTCTTACTTGACACATTGTATTTAAAGCAGAAGCCCTTCTTGACTGGCAGATAAACTGGATTGCCATGGAAAAGAGAAACAAGTTGCACATAAAGCAAACACCTGGAAGGGTCCAAGATGGGATGTGTACAAATGGGTTTGCTGGCTTTCGATTCATAATGAATTGAATGTTAAAAAATTTGTATTCATTCAAATAGATCCCCTTTGAATGTGGTAGGACTCTATTCGATAGGAATACATTCATACAAATATCTAATACATATCTGACACGTATGCACAAGTATCTGATATGTATCCCATAACATTACAAATGTCCAAACTATCCAGACCTAGTAATGTGGAAGGCTGAATAGAATACATACTGTGAAGGCAGGAGACTCTCCGTTGCTTTTGTAATTCCACTCCGCAAAAAATATGTTCACTTTGGCAATTCCACCTCTGTGATTAAAGAGAAACGGAGTGAATCCAGGCACTGCCCCCAATGTCTTCTGGGTGCAGTCCTATAACTGTTTACTCAGCCAACTTGAATACTTGCAAAATATATATATAGAGAGAGAACTGCAATTTATCCAAATCCCCAGGTATACTGAACTTTCCAAAGCTTACCCTTATATCTTGTCTTACCCTTAGTGTCTTGTCTAAAAATTTCTACTAAGCTGCATAAGCCCCATGTTTTTTAAAAATTGAACACCAGTTCAGAAGCTGCTTGTCTTTCTGAAATCTCTTGTCCATTCAGGGATTTTTAGTTGCTTCTAAAAATGACTTGACCAATTGCATGGAGATATGGACTGCTGTATAGCTTCTTGCATCAGGAATGCTCACAGTAGTTCTAAACATCATAATGTAAATTCTGGTAATCTTCTTTAAATTCTCTGCCCAAACAGTTTTTTTTTCAGATAACAGTTTATCATAGGGATGGGTGCTATTCTTCAGCTTTTAAAAATCTCTGTATTTGTTATCAGGTTGGTTTTTAAATGCTCATATAAAAATGGCTATTAGTCATGTGCCTGTGCTTTCTGTTGTGACACTAGGTGGCGCTCTTACCTCTTGGATGTGATATTGTATTTATTTTGTCGAGTCAGCATGTGGAACACCCAGGCCTGAAATACAAGTTCACGTATGCAAAATGTCAAAACTTCAATCATTTGCATATACAGCTTTGTGCTTAGCTACCTGTTATGTAGAAATGCATGTTATTGAGCTGCTGTACTGCTTTTAAAGTAACTTATTTTGGAAGGCATGAGGATGATTTCAAAAGAGATGGGGGAGTGGACATCCCCCCCCCCGTTGGCTTTGCATTGAAGTGAATAGGAAAGAAATTTGTATTCGTGCAAATGGAGCCCTGAATATGCCAGGTTCTGAATTTGCTTCGAATATTCATTGACAGCAGCACCTCCTACTGCCACCACTGCACCTCCAAATCTGCTCTGAATCCATGAATTCGCCTTCACAAATATAACAAAGCTTTGAATGAAGGCACAAAAGCTCTTGCTCATATGCAAAGGTCAGTCTCTGAATGTAGACAATATTTGATTCAAATGCGAGGTCAAACATTTGCAATTCATACGAATTGTGAAGGTGATGAAAATTTTTCACCCATCCCTATTCTTAATTTTCCCCTTCTGTGTTTTTTTTTACTCTAATATCCAAGCTGCTTGTTCAAAGTGACCTTTCAGCTTGTATGTTCATAAAATGTGTCTGATACAAACATGCCTTTGGAACTTTGTGTGAAGAAAGTGCCATCTCCTTTCTAAAAGAACATTAAGGATACAACTCTGGAGTTTGAATTCGTGTCATAAGAAGAATTGCCCCTCTGTGGCTCCCATATATTTGTATACACCAGCAAGTGGAAGAATATCTCCTCACCTCAGAGACAGGAGAAGGCCAGCGTGCGTATCCGGCTGACAGTTGGTACTCTGTTACCCTAAGGAGAAAGGAATATGAGACATGTAGACCCATTGCAAGAGGATCTCCTTTACCTGTAGCATTCTGTCTATGAGTTTTTATAATGTAGTTGTTTTGTGGCTACCCTGAAGTTGGAATAGACAGAAATTGGATAGGAAAGCAGTTGCAGTTACTGTGTAATATATCCTTTGCCTGTGAGTAAACCATCCATGCATCATTTGATGGTCTGCACAGCTAGCATTATCAACCTGCTTTTGCTGCTGTGGGGTTGGAATGATCAACTGGAGAAGAGTTGCCAATGGAAGGCCATAATAAAGCCAAGGTATAGACTACAAAAACCCTCTTTTGTTCCATTTCACATACTGTTTTTTGTTGTCACACCAGCTGAGTGGAATTTGGCCAGGCTCAGGAATGCAACCCCACAAGTTTTGAAGGCTACTTACTTGCAAGGTTTCCTACATTTGGTGAAACAGCCCAGGTCATTTGCTTTGAATTCCGCTTGGAGTTTGTAGTAACAATAACCTATGCAGGGAAAAGAATATGATTATCAAGTTAATTGCCCAAGAAGTGGGCATGGAGAGACCCAACCTCTTGCTACTCTTCGTGACGGAGGAGTTGGGCTTTACCAAAGTCTGTCATAGGCTTGTGGGCACCATCCTGCAGTTTTCACTTACCCCAGGCCACATGTTTATTGTAGTCACAGTACTCTGCTCCTGAGGGCAAGGGATAGAAGTAATGGCCACAGCCACACCGTTCCACCATACTGTTCTGAAAGCAGGAACGAATGCAGACCTGGAAGACATGAACACAGTGTTCTCAGGGCAACATTCTAGCAACACCAAGAGTCTCCTATGGTGACAGTCCCTTTTTCTTTTAATCTTTAAAGGCAAGGTTCTTGCAGGCATAAGGCTGGTGCTACTTATGAGATGGAGTTTCATTGGTGAGTTGGATAAATATACCTGCTCTGTATAGCGAGAGGTGTAGATATTCTTCACTGGAACATCACTTCCGTCTTCTGTGCAGTCACTGTAGGCACCCCCAAGACGATTGGTTATTTCCTGGTGGATAATTTGCATCCTGTTAATGACATTCCATTCTTTTGCTATGTGTACATCTTGTACAGTTCATTTCCACCACCCCCGTCTTATTGCACTGTGAATATATATAAAACCCAACCCTCAAATGACCATCTTTGCTAGTTGAAAGACCTCATTACTATTTTCCTCCATGATCTCAGAGTGAGACCATCTTTTCTTCTTGGGCATTCCACTTAGTGGTCTGAGTCAGAGTGTTGAAAGGCATATGAAAGGGAGATTTCTTTCAGCTCTGTATTCTTGCAAGGAGAAAGAAGTCAACCATCATCCCTCATCTCATGATGAAAGGGATAGTGAGAAGGGAGTTGCCAGAAGCTTTGTAAGCATCAGAGGAAGTCCTCAAGGGGTGTTTTTCCACTGTCAGAAAATACCCATTTTTGCACCCATTAAGGACCCATTCGGGTGTGAGCCGGATGACCCCATTTGCACCATGACACCCATTTGGGACACATTTGTTTCCACTGCCACTGGGGAAATCTGGATCATATGGGCACTTTTCTGCCTTTAATCTGGATTTTCTGTAGACCCCATTAATGGGGTCTACAATGGGGTCTTCAGCTAGAAAATCCAGATTAAAGGGAGCCTGTTTCTACACTTGTGTGGCAATGGGGTCTAGAGGAGGCTAGGGGGAGGGGGCACCCATGGGGGAGAGCCCCAAAACCTAGGCTTCGAAGTCATTTTGAAGCTACTTCAAAGTTGCCTTCGGAGATTAGCAAAGGCTCTGAAGACAAACCTCCAAGAACAAAGGGAGAACAAAGCGGACTCTTAACCTTCAGGCATGGAAAGAGGTGCATATTAATGAGGCTGATTCATCCCTGCTCACAAGGAGCTAATTAATATGCAAGAAGAGACTAGGGGGAGGGGATGCACCCATGGGGGGGAGCCCCGAAATCCCAGCTTCGGAGTGACTTCAGAGTCATTCCAAAATGATTTCGAAATGACTCCAAAATCACTTCGAAGAGATAGCCAGAGACATCGGAGCCACTCTGGAGCTGCGCTGCACCATCGTTCGCTATTAGTGAAGACAGCGCAGCCTTCCCTCCGAAGTCACTCTGAAGAGATTGGCAGAGACTTCGGAGTCTCGCCGCTGATCTCTCCGAAGAGATCAGCACTGACTTTGGAGACATTCCGAAGGGAGTCCAGAGTGGCTCTGAAGTCTGCGCTGATCTCTTCGAAGGGACTTCGGAG
>MTQE01002560.1:9596869-9613777 GCA_014337955.1 Aspidoscelis marmoratus | reverse complement strand
AATAATAATAATAATAATAATAAATGGCCTTTAGATGTACCCTGCCTGTCCTTCCAGCCTGGAGGCAATAGCTAGGCACCCATTCTAGTAGCCTTTGATACATCTTTCCTCCATGAATTTGTCTAACCTTTTTTAGTCTGGGTTCTGACACCATCTTTTCTGGTAGTAAATTCCATAGACTGATGACTGTGTTGGTCCTAACGCCTCCTGTCCATGGTTCTAGTGTGTGAAATACAATAGTTTTCCTCCATCCACCTTTTCCACACCATGCTTGATTTTATCTGCTTTAATCAGGCTATAGTAATGGTGCATAATCTTCTATTCCTAGAGTAAGTATCACTAACAATGAAAGAGGTAGTTTGGAACTTGTTACATGCAGAAGTCAACCCCAGACTACTTAAGGATGCTTTCTCTCTTGCATAGAGAAGCATCTTGGAAATGAGTCCAATGGTGTGCAATATCATTTCTGATCACACGGTAAGAGATTTCACCTATTCAAAAGTCAGTCCCAGATGGGGCTGTGTCTCCACTGCACCCTTCCTCCACTCTTCAGATGATGCATTTCCATGGCTCCCTATGCTGGTGTGGCTGTGGACCCTTGCAGGTCGCTAGGAGTAGGTGAAGGGTGTCTAATTGCAGGGTAAGATTTCCCCACTCTGAGGATGCCCTCACCTCTTAATTCATCTTGCAGCCTTTTGCAACAGCTGTGAAACTGCTGTGAGATGAAATAAGGGGTCTCCTCCAGGAGCCTGTGCAATGTGACCAGCTTGTGAGAAGAGCAGAAATGTTACCCTCTCTGTGCAGGTGCTGACATTTCTGAGGTCAACCTGGCTGGCAGCAGTGGAAATGTCCGTCTAGAATGGCCAGGTTGTCCCAGAGGCATCTTCCTCCCTCCAGCCAGCTTACAGAGAAGAAGAGTTGGTTTTTGTGCTCCATTTTTCTCACCCTTACGAGGACTCAAAGAGGCTGACAAAGTTTTCTGTTCTTCTCCCCACAACACACCCTGTGAGGTAGGCGAGACTGTGAGAGCTCATAAAGAGAGCTGTGATTAGGTCACCAAGCTGGCTTCATCTAGGAGAGTGGAATTGAACCAGGAGGCCGCCAGAGAAGATTTCAGCACTCGTAACTATAAGACCAAACTGGCTCAAAGGCCTGCCTTTCCCTCAGCCCAGTCCAGTGGCCTCTTTCATGCCTCTGTGGGGAAATACCGGCATTTTATTTTTCTAAAGTTGATACTTGGCCACTGTGGAAACAGACTGCTCAGCTAGGTAAGTCATGGATCCTATTCCAGTGGGACATTTCCAGTGGGCTTTTGTTCTAAAATTGCAATATGCAACATATAAATTGTATTCAAACTATGGTAAGGTCAACAGTAACATTAACAGCTGCACCAGGAATCCCATTAGCAGGACCAAAGTGCCCTGCTTGCCCTGCTCACTGTTTCCCAGTAGCAGGACTTCAGGAGCATATCATACTTTTGCTTTAAAAAAAAAATCCTGTAATCTGAATATACATTGTACACTTCATTTTTAAACTGTTGAGGTGCCTACAGATGTATTAAATATATAGAAAGAAGTGAAAATGGCCTAGCAGCATCCACCAGCAAGATTTTCTTTTCATAGTCTTGTGGGGAGTGGACACAATTTGTGAAAATTTAGAAGACAAGCAGCATCCCAGGCGAAAGACAGGTAAAAATGAAAGATGGGTAAGAGAGAGGGCCGTCCAATAAACCGACGTTAGGTTATGTATCTGCTATCTAGGCAATACCTATGGATGGGCACTTGAAGAACAGAAACAGAGAGAGAACTAAAAAGAGGTAAGGTGCAGCTTACCAGGACAAAACCAACTCTCCAGTCCATTTTGTCCACATGGGGGTTGTTGTCCTCCATGCTGGCCTGACTGTCCCGCTTACGTCTAACCAATGGGTGGTTCTGGACATGGTAGGACAGGCTCCGATAACTGCGTTTTTTGAGGGACCAGGCTTTTGGAGTGCTCTGCTCCAATGTCATATTGTATTTGTAGAGCTCCATCAATGTCCGTCGGGTTATACGATCCAGTTCTTCTAGGTCTTTCTTAATAGCACTATACCTAAAGGACAAAACAATGAGTTTCAATGTAAGTATTTATACACTTTTCTCTAGAAACATAAAATTCTAAAGGCAGGCTAGTAAGTATGTTATAGATTATATGCTTTTTCATGCTTGGCTTCCTGGCTGTGATAAGCTTTGGGTGAAATGGCCCAGAATGTACTTCCAAGTGCAAACTGGTCCTGTGAGAGCAATTATGGCTAGTACTGGTTTGCTAAGTAGTGGGATTTTTAAAGAGGGAACAGTTTTTCAGTTTTGTTTCCACTCAGAATAAAATTAAAAATCAATCAGAATGTTTCAGATGTTCTATTGGAATATTCTTCCGTTGTGTGGAAGAGTTGGTTCATTCTGAAATCCTTTCAGGCATTCTAGAGAGGAAATACTAGGAAAATTATTCTGAGGTTCCCCTTCCCTATGTGGGATTTAGTCATTTTAGACCATTTCTGCACTCTGTCAGTAGACCAGACCAAGCAGTGGCCTAGCACTATCCCAATCCAGAACTGTCCCAAGAGCCCTTATCTTGGATTAGCCATAGACTTGTTTGAAGAAGTCTACAACCATCCCAAGCTTTCATGGTTTGGTCCAGCCTTCGGTGCTTCTGCATATGGTCTGGAACAAGAAAATGCTGCAGTCCCATCTTCAAAGTTTATGCAAGCTTCAAAGATAATTTTTGAAACCTCAGCACTGAGGTACACATGCTACCTTTGAAGACTGTTCTGTTCAGCTCAACTCTTGTGCACCAGACATGACGTGCAAGTGACAGGGCCTAGGCCAATTGCTGGCAGAGGTGGATGGGGCCTTGGGTAGGGAGTCAGTTGTTTAGACTGGAACAACTGTGGCATCTCCACATTGCTAGAGGTGTTGCTCCAGGCTAGATGGCATCCTTCGCCTTCATGGTACAGACAGAACCTACTGGGCTTGGTTTGAGGTAGGCTGGAGTGGAATAAAACTGCTCCAGGCAAAATGAGTGCAGAAATGACCTTAGTTGTGTCTGACTCTTTGTGATCCCACAGTCTACAGTACACCAGGTTTGTTGGTCCTTCACTGTCTTGATAGCCCTTACCATCTCATCCTCTGCCATCTCGTTCTCCTTTCACCTTTATCTTTCCCAGCATCTTGGTCTTTTCTACTAAATCCTGTCTTCTCATTATGTCCAAAGTATTTGAGGTTCTGCTTCAGTATTAGTCCTTCCAGTAAGCAGTCAGGATTGATATTCTTTAGTATTTACTGGTTTGATCTTCTTGAAATCCAAGGGACTCTCAGAAGTTTTACTCCAATATCACAATTCAAAAGTGTCAATTCTTTGGTGGCAGTCAATTTTCCTTCTTGGGACTATATGAATTTGTGCAAGCAAGGTGAGGTCTCTACATTTTAATATGCTGTCCAGGATTGCCATAGCTTTTCTCCCAAGGAACATTTTAAAAAACATTTTGTGGCTGCAGTCACCATCTTCAGTGATCTTTGAGTGTAGGAAAGTAAAATCTGTCATTGCTTCCACCTCCCCCCTCTGTTTGCCAAGGAGTGATGTGACTTGATGTCATGATCTTAGTGGGCTTTTTCAAATGTTGAGCTTCAAGCTACTTCTTGCACTTCTTTCACCCTCATCTAGAGGCTTCTTAATTCCTCTTCACATTCTGCCATATTGTCTGTGTATTTGAGGTTATTGATATTTCTTCTGGCAATCTTAATTACAGCTTTTGTGAGCTAGTTTGGTCTCATGATTAGGGTGCCAGACTCTTATCTGGGAATCACCAAGTTTGATTCCACATCCCTCCATGAAGCCAACTGGGTGACCTTGGGTTAGTCACAACTCTCTTTCTGAGCTCTCAGACCCCCCTGTTGTGGGGAGAAGAACAGAAAGCTTTGTCAGCCATTTTGAGTCCCCTTGAATGGGTGAGAAAAGCAGGGTAGAAAAGCTAACTCTTCTTCATCATCATATTTTGATTCATCCAATCTGATTTACTCTACATATAAGTAAAATATAATAGAGTGCCAATATACAATTTTATTGTACTTTTTTCCTCAATGTTGTACCAGTCAATCATTCCACATCCAGTTCTAACTAGAGATGTTCACAAACTTAAAAATTGTTGTTTGACCTGAATTGAACCATACCTTTAGTTAGGTTTGGTTCAAAGCTTTTTGAACAGGTTTATATCAATAATCAAATCTGTTCATTTTTGCCCCTTTTTTTCACAATAATGAAGACAAATAGCCCAATTTGTTCATGTCTGTGGACCCTCTATAGTTTGGTTTAATTCAAACCATTCCCTGATGAATTGGGGAGTTGTCAGTTGAAATACAAACCTTTTGACCTCCCTCCCCATTCCAGTGGAACATCTCTAGCACCAACTGTTGCTTCTTGGCCCACATACAGATTCCTCAGGAGGCAGATAATGTAGTCTAGTATTCTCATCACTTGCCACAGTTTGTTGTGATTTGTACAATCAAAAGCTTTATCATAGTCAAAGAAGCAGAAGCAGACGTTTTTTCTGGAACTCCTTTGTTTTCTTTATAATCCAGCTGATATTGGCAGATTTTATCTCTAGGTCTTTTTCCTCTTTGAAAACCAGCTTGTACTTCTGGTAGTTCTTGGTTCATATATTGATGAAGCCTAGCCTGAAGGATATTGAGCATAACTTTGCTAGTGTGTCAAATGATTGCAGTTGCTTGAATATTCATTGACACTGTCCTTCTTTAGGATTAACATGTAAACCGACATTTTCCAATCCTGTGGCTATTGTTGAGTGTTCCAAATTTGCTGGTATATTTGAAGTAGCACTTTAACACCATCATCTTTTATATTTGTAAATAGTTTGGCTGGAATTCTGTCATCCAAGGACGGTCTTCTTGTTGGCAATGATTCCTAGGGGCCCCTTGATTTCCCTGTCCAGAATATCTGGCTCTAGGTCAGTGACCACACAATATTGATCTTTCTTGTATAGTTGATCTTTGTATTCTTGTCACCTCTTTTAAAAATTTATTCTGCTTCTATTAGGTCCTTATCTTTTTTGTCTTTTATCATGCCTATTTTTGCAGGAAATGTTCCCTGTCTTTCCTCTTCTATTGTTCCATTTCTTTGCATTACACATTTAAGAAGACCTTATCTCTCCTTGCTATTCTTTGGAAATCCACATTCAGTTGGGTATGTCTTTCCCTTTCTCCCCATCTTTCCCTTCCCTTCTTCCCTTAGCTATTTGTAAGCCTCAGTAGACATTATTTTGCTGCCTCCTGTATAAAGTTATGATCTGTCCATAGTTCTTCAGGCACTCTGTCTACTAGATCTAATCTCTTAAATCTGTTCATCACCATTGCCACTGCATATTCATCAGGGACATTATTTAGGTCATATCTGTACCGTCTATATGGTCTTCCCTACTTTTTTCAATTTAAGACTGAGTTTTGCAATAAGAAACTCATGATATCTGCATACTTCCAACTAATGGCTATTCTATGGTGAGCCGCAAAAATTAACCAATGTAGTAGCTGGTGAAGGTGAAGGTCTTGTTTTTACTGCCTGTGTAGAGCTTCTCCATCTTTGGCTGCAAAGTACTTAATCAATCTGATTTCAGTGTTGACCATCTGGTGATATCCATTGACAATCTAGTGATGTCTAGGGCATCTCCTTTTGGGCTACTGGAGTGTTTGCTATGATCAGCAAGTTATTCTGACCTGCTTCATTTTGTATTCTGAGACCAAACCTGCCCATTATTCCAGTTGTGTTTTGATTTTCCACTTTAGCATTCCAGTCCTTTATGATGAAACTGATATATATTTATGTATGTGTATGTTGCAGGTCCTAACAGAACAGGTCAACTTCAGATTGTAACTCACTACTGCTTTTCTCACCCTTTTACTGACTTGAGGGCTACCCCATTTCTTATGAGAGATTATTGCCTAGAGTAGTTCATGTAATAATCATCTGAATTAAATCTTCCAGTTCCGGTCCATTTTAGTTCACTGACTCTCAAGATGTCAATGTTTAGTGTTACTGGCTGCCTCCAGACTTGCAGAATAAATCCACAGTTAAATGTAAAAGCACAGAATACTTACTGTACAGCAACAACTGGCCGTCCCAACTTGAAAGGCAGCTCTGTAGCTTCCCCTAATGGAGCTGTGAGATTTAAGAAGGTGTATGCCATCATGTGGGTTGAGGCAGCCAATCAGATTTGAGCTGCCTTCCCTGTTCTCATCTTGATGTTCTGCCTTCACTGAGGGAAACATTGGATTTTGCTTATACTGCCCAGCAAGTGTCCTCTTACCAGCATTAAGGTAAGTACTCAGTCCCAATTGGATAATGCGCCACCATGACAATCCATCGATGGTTATGTGTGATGCCTTGATCATGACTATGCATTCCACGGTGCAGTATAAATGTGTCTGGACAGAGCCACTATTTCATATTCAACCATATCCTGTTTGCTTTGGTCCACAGATCTTATGTTCCAGGTTCAGCATCAGACTTTCCTTTCACCATCAATTCACACACACAGCTGAGGCCATGATCACACCTGACTGAAATAGACTGTCCCATTTAGAAACTAAACTGAAGTTGTCCTAAGCCCGTTCACACCCAATTCCTGATAATCAGTCCTCAGATCGTCCTCAGCTTGGGCTGCTATGCTCACACTTTTTATGTTTTCTCCCGAGCCTCCTTTACATGACTCATAGGTTCTCCACCCCTCTGATTGCATCAACACCACCTGCATTCTGATAGGATAAAGTTCTGTCAATCAATAGTGGCAATGGGGTGTGTTTGGAGCTGTGTAGTTCTGATAGCAAACTCAATGCTCACACAAGGTACCGCTGGGGTAAGGGGACTGTGCTCCCAAACAGATGCAGCGAAGGCATATCCCAATCAGCATCCACCTCCACCTCCACAGCCTTTCCAGTTTTCCCTCAAGCTGCTGGAGCACTTTCACTTCTCCATTTTCACTTCCTAGTTTACTTTTTACTGAAACAAAATATTATTTCCTTTGCACGTTGTTGAAGGAAAATGGAAGATTGCTCCACTCTTCCCTCATTCCACAACCCAACAGTGCTTTTCTGGCCATTTATTTTTTAAATACCTCCCTGTTTTTCACAAATCCAGTAAAGGGCAATAAAAGAAATATGATCTATTGCATTATCAGTCTAGCGCAAAATAGATTGTTTTTTTTAAAAAATGATGGACAGAGTCTGCAAGCTTGCAATCGGAATAAAGGGGAATTGGGGGGCAGGTGGGGGGGCATTGGGCAGAAGGGAAGGCTGGATCCACCCACCCCAGTGCCATTCAGACCCCTGTAGCCTGGTTCCTTGCTTACACATGAGAAGAGAAAACAGACTGCTCCCCGCAAGTCAGACTGAGTCCTGTGTAAAAGTGGACTCTGGAGAAGCCGGCTTGAGGAAGTACAGTTCCCCCCCAGACAAGTCCAAGGGGGAAAAAAGTGAATGATGTGAAGCGAAGATGGCCAGAAGACGTCTTGAACTATGGGTGTGATCACACCCTGAGTGTCCTTTTGGCCCTGATGCTTCACTCTTTCTGGAGCTACTTGTAGTTGCCCTCTACTTTCCACCAGTAATGTATTGGGCACTTTCTAACTCAAGGAACTCATCTTCTGGTGTCATATGTTTTAGCTTTGTGATACTGTCCGTGGAGTTTTCTTGGGAAGAATGTTGGAGTGATTAGCCTTTCCCTTCTCCAATGGATCACATTTGGTCTGAACTCTCCACTATGAGCTGTTCATAGAGTAGCCATGCATGGCACAGCTCATAGTGTCATGGAGATGCACAGGCGCTTTTGCCATGACAAAGCAATGATCTGTGAAGGGGCCTATGGGGAATAGGGCTCCCAAATGAGACCGATATTCTTATGGAAGTTTTTGAAAACTCTAAAATTTCAAAACAGACAAGCTGCCTGTTTTATGTATGGGGTGGTACTTAGGGGAAATAATGCCCTGTTACCCATCACAATCTTGATTTTTTTTTTTTTTACAAAAAAGCTTGAAGCAGAGAGGCCACACCCTTGATTGCTTAATTAATCTAAAACAATGATCTATGTCACATATGGCAGAAAAGGGAAAGTCACCAGAGCAGGGCAGCCTGATATTTCAGTGTGCTCCATGAGGCAGGCTTACCTAAAAGGGTTGAGAGTACACAGCGTGACAGCAGGAAAGGTGAGCCTGTCAGAGTTCAGGTTCAGGTTCAAGTTGACAGGATAGCGGAAGTACTCTCCATAGATAATTCCAAACTGCCAGTACATGAGGCCAAATGTAAGAAAGAAGAGTACAGACCAGAAGGCTGTCTTCATCTTGTTCTTTTTAGAGCAAACCAAACGGATAGCCCCATGGATAGTTGTGTTGTTGCAAAAGAACTGGAAGAGCTCCCGGTAAGAACTGAAGAACTCAATGAGGCCTTCTCTTTCTTCCTTTTTCTCCTCAGGCATCTCTGCCATTGCTTTCATCTTCTGGTTTTTTGCATCTGATGTGAATGTTTTCATTTTCTTTCCTTCTGGCTGGTTTTCTGCCTTCATCGTTGCATTTTGAGCTGAAATGTTTAGTCACAAATATCTTTAAAAAAACAACCCACCATTTCTAATTTCACCACAACATTTTGGAAACATAAATTCTGAATTCAAAAATTTGATCCACATTCTGAGTTGGAGAATGATTGAATTTGTATGAGGCTTTGGCAAAACCCAAAAGTTGGGGTATCATGCCAAAAGGTTTGGGAACCACTTTTGTATGCTGTGGATTTTTGCCTCGACTCAGCATTCCTATGGATGGATGGCACCTTAGTCACAACAATAGATAACATACTTTGGGGATTGTTATCTTACTCTTAGTACATCAAGACCTTGACAGAGGAAGGGGGGGGGGGCTGTGAGGAAGTGTTCCTGAGAACCCAAGTGATATACTCCTGCTTACTACTGGGCTGTAGTCAGACCTTCACTTTAAGCTTTCTTCAGTCCACCTTCAAGTCTGACTGCTCACACCTTTTTATTTCTATCCATTTTATTTGTGGACTTTTCATTCAGGTAAGTCCAAATGGACTTTCACAAATAAAATGGATTGAAATGAAAAGCTATGAGCAGACAGATCTAAAGATGGACTAAAGGAGGTTTAAAGTGAGGGTGTGACCACACTCCTGATTCCTTTGTCTTCTGGTATGGAGTGGGAGTAGGCTTTTCTACCTTGCTTTTCTCACCCATTTAAGAAAACTCAAAGCAGCCGACAAAGCTTTTTATTCTTCTCCCCACAACAGACACCCTGTGAGGTAGGTGGTGCTGTGAGAGCTCAGAAGAGAAATGTGACTAACCCAAGGTCACTTAGCTGGCTTCATGTAGGAGGGCAGAATCAAACCTGGTATTCTCAGATAAGAGTCCTGCTCCTTAACCAGTAGACCAAACTGGGTCACAGGAAGAACCTGCTGTGAGCAGCTCTGTGTCTTGTTTTTGAGTTCTGGGTCCCTAGGTGGTGATTCAGACACAGTCTTGCCTTCATCTGCAGCCCAATTCTCTGTATACCATGTAAGTTACTTCAAGCTACATTTAATGGGCCTCACCTCAGGCACCCATGATCTACCTATAGTAGAGGATTGCTAGAAACAAGTTTTACCTTTCATTACACCAGTTTCTGCTGTGGGGAAGTCATACAAAAATGTGAGATCTTGCTTCCAGTGTGCAGAATTTTCCTTCCAATATACACTTTTTACAATCTGTTTTATTTTTACATGGAAAGCATGTTGCTTCTTCTGGTGTGAGTTTGTTTTTAAGGTTGTGACCTTAAACACTGAGATTTATACTCTCAGTGTTCCAGAGAAGTAGAAGGTGTTCTGCCTCTTTCTTTCTCTCTCTCTCAATCATTTACAGACTCATGTTTTTAGGGGATGATGGAAGGAGCTGTGTTCTATCCTTTAGAATTTTTGTAGATTGCAGGTTTTTTTTTTTTTTTTTTGCAGGAACGCTTCTCTAGATTTTTTAAGACGCAGGGGAATTCAGTGCAGCACAACTAACTAGCTGTGAAAATGTGAACTTGCATGGCCATATGAACTTGCATGGTCTTGAAGAAACTTGGGTCTCCTCACACTTACCTCTTGGTGAGCTCCAGTCCGCTTGCTGGTGAGATGTGTTTGCATCCTGCTGCTGCTGTAGCTCACTTGGAGTGGCCACATGCTTCCCAGTAATAGCTAGCTAGCTCACTCCTGGGTACTGCATCCAGAGTCTCTTCCAGGTGTGGCATGGCAAGTGAGCATGACAGTGTGACTGCACAGTCATTTGCAGCATCTAGATCACTATGCAGTGTCTGAGCACACACCAGATGTTGCTCAGATGTTCCCATGATGATCTGGCTAGCCTTGGCCTGGCTATTCACACTGCAAGCGCTGTTGGCCAAGAATGGGGATAGCCCAGGGCATGCAGGTGGCCACCACTATGCTACTACCTTACCTGACTGGTATGGTATTACTTATCAGGTAAGTGTGAAAAGGCCCATATAATGTGTGTACGTGTGTCTGGAACTAGTATATTGGAGGATATGCAGATAGGCTGAGAGATTTTCAGTCTTCAAGAACAAGGTAATGAAAATTATTTTTGCTTTTTACTTCTCTGTGGGCTTGTCCCCATGGGGCTGCCAATACCTCGGGGTTGATTCGGGGCAGCCTTAACGCATTGAGGAGTCCCCATGGCAATTGAGGACTGTGCAGGTTCAAGCTGAACCCGTCCGTCCCCATGAAAACTGCAGTAAATTCCTGCACTGGGATGCTGTGGTTCCCCCCCCCCCCTTGCCTGATGGTAAGGTCTTGATTTACCCCAAACGAGCACCTGACAGTTCCCTTGAAAGCTGAGCAGCTGTCAGATAGGTATAGGGGTGGTCAAGCGCACAAGCAGAGCTACAATAAAATGATTAAAACAGCTGTGGAGACAGTTGCGATTGCAGCATAAGCAGTGGGGACAGCGAAACCCTGCCCACTAATGCTGCAGTCGATCAGCAGTATCCCGGGAGCATCCCCATCCCCCCAGATAATCTAATTTGGGGCAAGAACAGTTACAAAGGGGGGGGTTGCTCCGGGTTTTTTGCTTTTTGTCCCTCATGTAGCCCGAATTAGGGCTTTGCATGGTGACTTTCCCAAGGCGAACTCATGTTCACTTTGGAGTATCCTGATCATGTGGACGAGCCCTGTATTTGTGCAGCTTATATTTCTGAGAGCTTATTTACCAGTTTGGTTAAAAAATAGTGAAGTTTCAGTGTTAAAATATCCTTTGCACCAACAAATGTATGCAAGTTAGAACTGTTCTTTGTGCTTAAAGTTTCATCAAGGAAAAGCCATGTTTTCAATGTCTTTTAGTTTAAGTCTTTTATTTTTCCTTCCGGTTAAAAATATGAGAAAGGAAAAATTCTCATAGTTCCTGGGCCATCCATCTTTTTGTCTCTTTGGCTGCAGAGTCCATTCAGAGAGGTGCCTAAAAGATCACTGTTTCAACTGGCACAAAATGGCACATAAAAGATGTTGGAAAACGAGGGTACAGAGAAGTCCCCCTTTTTTTCTGCTGTTTTAGGTGCAAATGACAGAATATAGGGAATATTGGCTAGGTCTCCAGTTTCTGGTGGAAACATCCACTTTCCAGATGTGTGTGGAAGGAACTGCAATCTGCTGGTTAAAAAGATGCTTTTGCATCTCTGCTTGCAGGTGCAGACACATCATTTCTAGCAATGGTAGAAGTGCCTCCATTTTAGGTGTAAAATAACACCCTTCAATAATGGTCCCCTGATTGGTTATTGTGCCCAGAAATGAGGCTTTGTAGTTGCCACAATGTACTTGCTGGTGCTGGAAATGGAGATGCAGCAGGAGAAGACACTTCAGTGGGCATCTCCAACATTAAGTGAACATGTGGTCATTATCTCTGTTTCAGACACGAATCAGATGTGCAACACTATTTTGCATGAGTTTTTCAGAGCATCTCAACAGAGAAAGCTGTGCAATAATTAAGGAAGTCATAAAAGCATTGATTTGCATGACACAGTCTACTCTGTCTGGAAAGAAGCCAGGTCATTTGATTATGAAATGGGAAAAGGCAGTGCTAGCAACTTCTCAAGAAGCAGGGTTGGATCTAGGACCCTCAGGTCTGAGCAGGAAGAGCACAGACATTTCCTCAATCACGAGGACAAATTTGCATAATTTTATTACACATACAACCACCAAGTCACTGAACCTTGAAAAATCATCAGACTAGTGTTTTCTAGCACTGCCACAGGGTACAAACCCAGATGTAAAGTGTAAGTTTTTGTGTGATTTCAAACATCATTTAAAACCACAGCTGAATTTTGTAATCTGTTGTTGAGTTTGTTGTCATTCTCAGTAACAATATCAAGGAAGCTCAAATTTTGTGGTGCAGGCTAATAGCAAATCTGTGGGGTTGTAACTTTAATGTGACAATGTTTAGATGTTTGCAGTATGAGATGCTAAATGTCAAGGACTGTTCCTTGGCTACCCACTCTTCACATGGGTTTCCCACCTTGACGAGGATCCTGGGAGTTGCAAAAAATGCTTTCCTGTGCTCAGATGTATTCTGGAGGCTGCAGGTGAGGAAAGAAGTGCCCTTAGGCATGTACTCACAAGCCAGTGGTATCTGATAAACAATGGCTGTGGGATAGAGGAAACACATGAAGGTGGCAATTGAAAACCTCACCTTCAGCTTGCTGGAACCTCCTTTCAGTCCATTAGGCACTGAATTGCAGTTCAACAAGATACATTTCCATCTCTTCTCTGCCCCATTGTTCCAATCTCATTTGTTGGCATCGTATCTTAATGTATACTGTTTTATGATTTTTATCTTTTTTATTGTTGTTACTTGCCCTTGGCTCTTCAGGTAAAGGGCAGGATATAAATCCTATTTTAGCTCTTTATCCTGGTCCACTTGACTACAGCCTCCAAGCACTGATTCAGCACACAGATGCTTGCAACTAGAGGATCTATTTGTTATTTATTTATATATTGTTTTGCTTGAAACATTTATTGACTATTCTCATGAAAAGGAAAAATCTCAAAGTGGTTTTCAGAGAATGATGAAAGACAAGATCAAAGCATTTTTTAAAAAAATTTCAACAATTAAAAACATATTAAAAATGGCGTGAGTTTGGGAGAGAATAACTGTTCACACAGGAAATGGGTGGGAGAAGTATTACGTATTTAGTAGGTACCTGACAACTGTAATTGCAACACACGTAGCAGAGGGGAAGGCATTCCAGAAAGCAGGTGCTATCACAGTAGCATTTTGTATTTTGTAGGACCAGCAGAAGGGCCTCTCCTGATTTAGATATTGCTATTCCTGGCCTGTAAAGCAGGAGGCATTCTTTAAGGTACCATGGTCCCAAGTTGTTTTAAGGCACTATATGCCAAACATAAGACCTCAAATCTGGCCCAGTACCTAACTGGCAACCAATGCAGCTGCTTAAGGACAGGTGCAATGTGTACTCAGACACTTGTTCTCAGTTCACTGCAAATGCCCTTTAGTGGCATCCTGCTGCCTGTCTCTCCAACCTGGAGATGGTGGTATCTAGGCATCTGTTCTAGTAGTTATCAATATATCTGTTCTTCCATTTGACTAACTCATTATCAGAGTCCTCTTTCACCCCATGTATATGTAGATTAAAACAGTGGAAACAATTTTTCAAATCCATGACCTGATTCTGTAGATATTGTATTTGCATGTGCAATGATTGTATTGATGTGGGGCTTTGGATTACAGTGTCAGATGCTTTGGAGGCTATTTCTCCCACCCTTCACGTCTTCAGTGAGTCCTTTAACAGAATCCCCTATAATTTTGACCTTAATGGTAATTTCTTTAATTGCCCCATTCCAGTTTCTGTTATGGCAACTCTCAGGGCCTCTGATTAGAGTGAGAGGGATTCCACTGCTGATTTTGGGCCTGTGACATTATATAGAGAAATAGAACTGAGTATCATCAGCACACTGATGACACCAGGTACAGGGTCTCATATTCTCCTTTACTCTGCAGGGTGTTCAATATCAGAGAAATAGCAGTGTTAGTCTAATTCAAAAAGTCCAGCAAGGTAGCATTTGGAGACTAACAGGAGGATTGGTGGCATGAGCTTTCATAGACACGTCTACTTGTTAGTCTCCAAGTGCTATTAACTACTTTGCTGGACTCTACAAGGTGTTGTTGCTGCTGTTGTTTGTGAGAGGACCAAGGCAACTACTTATACCTTTATGAAAAGGCCCTGTGGGCAAAGCTGGGTCAAATCTGTTCCAGCTACCTGGGCAAGTCTGCTCCTTTATCCACAAGCAAGTAATAAATAAGTGAAGCTTTATTTTGAATTGACCTGATATGCAGCATTGATACTACCTAATGTTAGGGCCCAGGAGCTAGAACACTGAGTACCTACATGAGGGCAAAATGTCAAGAAGAATATGGTTTGCAGCCACCTAACGTTTCTTCTTCTCCTGATCCCATGTGTTCCTTGGCTTGTGATAACTGGGTCTGCCTCCAGGTGGCAGGAGGCAATTGCAGGATCTTCTTTAGTTCCCACAATTGCCTCTTGCTGCCCCTGCCAGAAGGAAGGAAGCAATCCTGGGCTCTTACCTGTGTCTGCTGGCTCATCCTGTTATTGTTCCTGTACCATATACCCAGATGCTAGTCAAGTGCCTGCCTATGTCCTTTTGTTTGTTGGTTTGCTTGCTGTGCCTGGCTAGCATTCAGGCTTTTGGAATGGGAATAAGAATGTAAAGAGTTTGCAGATGGAGATAAGTGATTACTTTTAACAGGAAACCAAACATCACTGCCAGATATTCTGTCATAGCAATGTTGTGGGATATCACCAGATTTTATTGGGAATGTGACAGATACATGTGGCATTACAAATATGGTTGTGGGAGAATTGTGGTAGGCACCCTGGGATAGGGCACCCTTAACCTCCACCCTTCTGTCCCTTCACTCCAGGTATATCCCCAACCCACCCACCCACCCACCCACTCACTCACTCTTCTTCACACAAAAACCTGAGCTACAACAGGTAATAAAAGAAATCACTAAAACTAACAGAAACACCCACCTGAAGAAAATCTACCCACCAAATACTTGGCATATATATTTTAAAAGTGCAGACTGTGATATGAAAATGGGAGTGGATAAGAGACTGACAGAGGCTGTGTTCACACCTAAATTTTAATCCAGTTTCAGTCCACTTTCAGAGTGAGGTAAAACACTGTTAAAAGTGGTAAGCTGATTGCTTTTGGCTTTATCTAATGTGGAGAACCCACTTTTGGGTTAGATAATGAGGAAGCAAAACAAGAAGCCACTTTGCTGATGTGTCCTTCCACTCTGAAAGTGGACTGAAGCTGGATTAAACACTGGTGTGAACACAGCCAGAAAGAGATGTATTATTTAGAGTGTTATTTGCCATAATTTCATGCAGTTGAAAAGAAAGTCCAGTAGTTTTTTTTTCTGACATCTTTGGTGTTTTCCCACTGTCACTAGAAGTACCCATTAAGTACCCATTAATGTGTACAAAAATGCCGTTACGTATCCATTAATGGGTACTCAATGGTTACTTTTAGTGACAGTGGAAAAACACCCCTTGCTGCATTAGCACAGTTTTAAAAAAATGGTTCAAAATGAGCCTGGAAGGGACAGTGTCCCCATGCTAAAACCCAAATCCACACTGAAGGCACTTCCAAAATACATCATCTGACCTATAATGTGGATGAGAGGTGGGGTGGAAACAGCAATGTCCACATCCTACCACTTCTTAACCACTTTTTAAAAACTGTGGCCAGAATTGGATGCAGGCTCCGTTACTTCAGCATCACAGTGAAAGCAGGGAATCCAAAGCTGAAAGCTAGCAGGGTTAGTTTTCTCTTCGAGGTTAGATTTTTGAGCTGTCCCCATTAAGAATCCCTGACAAGCAACTCGACCTGCCAGAACGCAGGGAGCAAAGGGTTCCCACTGCAAAGAGAAAGTCAGGAAAAGCAGTGGGAAAACTAATCTTCACTTTCTAATCTGTTCACTACCTGTAGAGTGTTGGAGACTGGATACGGGACAGCACAATAAATAAATCCAGGAGACTGTTCAGTTACAGATTTGGCATGATTGTAAGATTTATTATTTCATTAGGAAACCCTGAGTTTCTTCCTTCTCCACCCTTGCTCCTTCTTGCTACCTGCATGGGTAGTATTCCTCTTTCTTGCTTTGGTCCCTCCTCTGTTTCACTTGCACTTCTTCCACAAACCTCTTCTCAGAAGAATCTGATTAAAAACAAGATTAGAATGAAGAAGGACCAACCTCATGCCTTTTGCCCTTGAGGGTGCATCTTTCCTTCTGCCTGTTCCCTGAAGAACGGTTCCCCCAGCAGCTGAGTTCTCCCTTCCAGGAGAGAAATCACCTCTTGCCCTGTCTTGCCTAATTTCAGAAGACAGACTCTGCTCTGCTGGCTGCTGCCTTTTCCTGATGGTTGGGATTAAACTGGTTCCTTTCCAGATCAATCTAGCAACTTATCCTGCTCCAACCCTCCTTGTCTCTCTCCGCCCATGTGAGGGGCTGGAATGAAAGAAAAGTCTCTCCAGAAGCAGCAATGGCATCACAGTTCACTGGGCACAAGCTGAGAGAAGGGAAAAATGGAAAGGAGAAAAAATAGGGCAGCTATCAGGAGGGAGAAAGAAGCTGGGAAGGGCACTGGGATGTTCCTGGATTATTCTGACTGGGTTTATATTTTGGTTTCTCACTCTGCAGCTTTTTTGCTGAACTGTTTACTTTGGTTAGGATCACACCTGAAGTGTAATCCAGCTTCAGTCCACCTTCAGAGCAAGAGAACACATCAGCAAAGTG
>MTQE01002560.1:9582468-9595774 GCA_014337955.1 Aspidoscelis marmoratus | reverse complement strand
AATCGAAACCGTTTTGAAACCGTTTTAAGCTTGTAATGGGAATTCACCCCTTGAGTGTGACCACAGGCTCTGTCTCATGCTTACCTACCTTGTGTGATTTAATGTATACAATATCTAGAATGTTGGACATAGGAACTGGGAGATCAGGGTTCAAAACCATTAGACTCCTTTGATGATTATAGGACAGGGATGGGCTGTTAAACATACTGGTTAGGGCAGCAATGAAGAAAAATCATGGAGTCTATGTACACTGTCCTGGGCTCCTCAAGGAAAGTGGATTATAAGTGAAATAAGTAATTTTAAAAATCCTTCTGTGTCCCCTTTCTCTGTCTGCACTGGATCTGGATGGGGTACTTTGCTCATGGGTAGCTGACCAAAGGGGCAAAATGCCCTGTAGCTGAGCATGTCAGTCTGCTCTTTTCTTTTTCATGCCTTTTTCTATTTAGGGTTGGCTCATGTGTACGTAATCCATAATCCAAAATATTTACTTGGATCAATTTTCATCAGGGATTGAAGAGCAAATGGTTCAATATTTATAGGATCCCAAGTAGAGTTAGCAGATACATGCTGCTAAAAAAAGAGGTTGCAACCTCTTCAGATCTGACAGACTGGTTATTTGAAGCTCAAGGGCTGTGTTCACACTTTAGTTTTAACCCAGTTTGAGACCACTTCCCAAGTGGGAGAACTCATCAGCAAAGTGACTAATCTTTTTCTGAAGGGTGGGATATAAAAGTGAGCCAGTTTGGTCAAGAGGTTAGGGAGCCTGACTCTTATCTGGGAATACCAGGTTCAATTCTTCCATCTCCCATGAAGCCAGCTGGGTGACCATGGGCTAGTCACAGCTCTCTTCTGAGCTCTCATAGCCCCACCTACCTCACAGGATATTCTGTTGTGGGGAGAATAGAAAAGCTTTGTTAGCCACTTTGAGTCCCCTTAAATGGGTGAGAAAAGTGAGGTAGAAAAGCCAACTCTTCTTCTTTATCTGTCTAACTTTTCCAAGTTAGATAATGCTGAAAGAAAACAGCTTGAGCCTTTGCTGTCTATGTACTCTCTCACTCTGAATGTGGACTGAAGCTGGATTAAAACTTAAGCATGAATGCAGTCAGGGTGTAGGGCCAATCCTACTGTTTGGCAGAGTGGGGCAGCTGCCTGAAGCCACAGGTGATGGCACCAACTGATAGGGAGTGTCAGTGAATTTGGGGAAGATACAGATCTTTGTCCCCATGGCTTGTCCTACAGCTTTCATCTGCACTACAAGAGATGGTCCAATTGCAGGTATTGAAATAAATGTCTGCTGTGTGCCTACTAAGCCTCTGCATGTGGAATGGGGTGGGGCCACTGCAGGCATCTCGTCTTTCACTTCAGGCAGCAAAATGTTCTGGGCTGACCTGGATCTCATCTTGCATATTTTGAAGTACAGATGGGAACTGTCTTTCATTGCTTGATTCTGGAGCAGCATATGAAACTGTGACATTAATTCATACACTAGATAAACCGATGTATATTTATTAAGAAGAATCTCCATCTTTGGAATAGCCGGCTGATATGAAAGCATGAATGAATCATTATCCATGGCATCTGTGGTTGAGTTGTATTGTCATATTGGGCAGTGAGAAATGCCAAGAATGTTGTTTCCATCCTGACACCCTTGAATATTTTCATCAACTGATTTCAACTCTTCCCCCAAGTAATACAGTAATGAAATATCCAGATTTAGCGCTGTGCTTGTTAACGCTTTCTAAAAAACACAGAAGACCAGTGGAATCAAGCAGCAAGGCCATCTCCCACAGAAATACATTTAATAATTAGGAAGGGAATAGAAAATAAGACAGCAAGTGTCATTTTGCCCCTTTATAAATCTATGGTGAGGCCACATTTGGAATATTGTGTACAATTCTGGTCACCACACCTCAAAAAGGATATTGTGGAACTAGAGAAGGTGCAGAGAAGGGCAACCAGAATGATTAAGGGTCTGGAACACCTCCCTTACGAAACCAGGCTGCAACGTCAAGGCCTCTTCAGTCTGGAGAGACGGCGTTTAAGAGGGGACCTGATTGAAGTATATAAAACTATGCATGGTATAGAAAAGGTGGATAGAGAAAATTTCTTTTCTCTATCGCACAACACTAGAACCAGGGGGCACTCTATGAAGCTGATGGGTAGGAGAATAAGGTCTGACAGGGGGAAGTATTTCTTCACCCGGAGGGTCATCGGCTTATGGAATGTGCTGCCGGAAGAGGTGGTGACAGCTACCAGTCTAGATGGCTTTAAGGTAGGGTTAGACAAATTTATGGACAACAGATGTATCAATGGCTACTAGAATGAATGCCTAGGTGCATCTTTCAGGCTGGGGGGGGAGGAACTGGGGCGCTTCTAAGGCCATCTGCTGGGACTCGAGAGCAGGAAAAGGTTTGCCTTGTCTCTGCTCGAGATGCCCATGAGCATTTGGTGGGCCACTGTGTACGACAGGATGCTGGACTAGATGGGCTGTGGCCTGATCCAGCAGGGCTTCTCTTATGTTCTTATGTTCTTATTTGTTAGATTTCTAGGAAGCCACTTTGAATGGAAAGGTGGAGAATAGTGTAGGGATGTACACAAATATTTGAATGCAAATCGAATGTCCTTAAACTTGATTTTCTTTTTAGGTTTTTAAAATTTATTATTAATATATAACAACAAACATCAAAAACAAATAACATAAACCAAATATCTTAAATCTGAACTTAAAGCTTTATTCACATTTCAAATTTTGGGTATATTCATTTGTATTATTTGAACATTTGTATGTGTACGGGTTTGTACATGATGCGTACTTGAAGATCCACATCTTTCCCGCATCCGTATGGGATGAAAACGGGTTGCATACGGGATAGCTACGGGATGCATGCAGACGTTTACAGATGCGTACGGATGTGTACAGTATGAACATCTATGAATATTGTCAGTATTCGTAAATGTAAATTCGAATGAAAAATTCAAATGAAAAGATTCGAATATGCTTAATTCGAATCAAATTTGGTTAGATTCAAACTTTAAACATTCCAGTCAAATCAAATTTTTGAGTATTTGATTAAAATCAAATTGAATCCCGAAAATTGCATTTGTGCACACCCCTAGAATGGAGGAGGTGGCAGCAAAGGCCATCAGCTCCCAGTTCTAAAACATAACTGTTTCTGTCTTGAACTTTTTTATTGCTGTTCTCCCTGCTCCCCTGAAGTACGTAACTCCCATGGTATTGATTGTCTTGTATTTTCAATAAGCATGCAGAGCAACTAAAAATGGCACCTACCTCCGTTGTGAAAAAAAGTGCTGTTTGTTTATTGTGACTTCATCATAGAGGTAGACATCAAGGGCAGATCTCTAATCTTTAATTCAGTTTGTTGCCCAAGGTAATTATTTTACATTTCTTCCTTGTAATGTCATACTTCCGTCTCTGCTATTTTTCTTTCTTTCTTTCCTGTTGACTTTCATTATTTGCATGTCGCATAGAATACAAAATTTGCTGGCTCCTCAAAATTTTCTTTCTTTTTCATGATGTATGTTCGAATAAACTTGAATGCATTAAATCAAATCCAGTTAAGTATAGTAAAACATACCAAATTATCTCTACTTCTAAAATTGAAAATACGCATTTTAAAATAAATAAGGCCGGTATATTGAAGTTGTACAGAAGGCCTGATAAACAAGAATCTGCAAAGGGAGTGACAAAAAACCTGCCCAGGAAAGATTCTTTAATGACTGTGGTGTAGTTAGTGGCCTTCAGGTGGGAAGTAAAGGTTAAACAGTAGGCTTTTCCACACTTAACTTCAGGGACAGTGACAGGTGTTGATGTTACAAGTGCTGGCACTATTCCCATCTTAGCTTTTGTCTGCTTTTTTATCATCCCTCCCTCCCTCCCTCCCTCCCTCCATCCACCCTGCCCTACACCTGAAGGTCTCAGGGCAAGTAACAACCTTTAAAATCCAACATATTGAATAAAATATATATTAAAACAATAAGAACCATAACAATATTTAAAATCCAGTATGTTAAAAACAAAACAATGTCAATTAAAACAGTAGTGTTTGCAGTGGGGGAAACACTATTGCAGGGTTTGTTGCAGTGTCATCCTGGACTATCCACATTGCCCTACCAATGGCTGCAGCAACTTCTGCTGCACACCAGGCCACTGCTATGGCAATCATGACATCATGCACAGCTGCAGCTGCAATATCCTATCCTCACACCACGTTTGCACATGGAAGTAGTGTGACTGCTGCACCTGGGACTGTATCCTAGGCACTGCCTAGGATCAGGACGGCCCTGCATGCTAGGGCCTGCTCTGGGAAAGAGGTGGCACTGCTGAAGTTCTGCAGTGCTAAAGTCCTCCCATGTCTTTTCATATCTCCATGAAAGAGTGTGAATGGCAGGCATACACGCTCATCTGTTGGTTTAAGAAGATTGCCTGATCATAGCTTTAGAGCTACTTCAGAATAATAATTCTTTAAGACAGTCTCACACTGGGTTGATAGTATGACAGAACACCAGAGCTAAGCCAGAGTGGTGTTGTATGGGCATGCGCTGGTTGTGGGCACTTCAAGGGCCCAACCATCCTGGCACTGCACAGTCCTTTGACAATGTAAGGCATCTTTGAAGTTATGGATTATGCTCACAAAGGGAGTAAATACTTACATTTCTCTGAACACCACAACCTATGGAAGATCAGAGTTCCTTGGCTACGGAAAGAGCTACAGTGCAGAAGATTTCTGTGAATGTTCACCCACGTTTATTTCCCAAGGACCAAGGGAAGAGTTTTCTTGTGCTGCCACTTCAGAAGAGAAACTCTGGGATCATAGGAAACATTTAACAATAGTGGTTTGTTTTTAAGCTTTTTGGTCATGTTGAACTTGAAAACTTTGAAATTCTTGGAATATTCGCACACCTGTAGTGGTGTTAGGGGGACACTATAGATTTTGCACACTTATGATGCACCAACTTAAACAGCCCTGAAGTAATATGGGTCATTCTTGATCTGCATTCCTGGACCTGCTGGGTTGGAAAAGAAAAGTGCACGCATGCATGGCATAAACACCATCTTTTTTTGGCATGTGGCTCTGCTCTTGTGATTTCAGCACATTTCAGCACCTCAGGCTTTCCATGACATTTTTTTAAACTTACAAGTAAAACTCAACTTATTTAGGCCAATAAAATATAATTCAAAACTTAGCTGGTGACAATTTTTGTCTTATGTCTTAATTATATGATCATGATCTCCCTATCTTTCATTGCCACCTGAAAGAGGCAAGTTGCAGAATTACATTTTCTGCCTCAGGGTATAACTGTAAACTTCTTAAAGAACATTATGTTCTTGGTAATGGTAGTTGGGGGCGGGGGGCGGGGAGAGGGAACAAAGAATACACTCAACTAGAGTCCGAAACAAGAAAGGAAAGCATTTATAAGCAGGTTCTCAGAGTCACAGGAAACTTCAAGAGAGGCAATGGAATTGTTGCATGGTCCCTTTCTGCTCAGCTTAGGACTTACGTCTAGCAAGGCTCAGAGTGAGAGAATATGGGTTTTTTTTTCCTCCAGTGTTATATAACTCAGAAAATCCACCTTTGGGATAGATAATGTGGATGTGGAAAGAAAATTACTGGTCACTTTGCTGATGTGTTCTCTTGCTCTGAAAGTGGACTGAAGCTGGATTAAACCTTAGGTGTGATCACAGCATAGGTGTTGAAACAGCACCCAGTGTGAAAACGGTGCCAGGATCCATTCCAAGGGAGGCCACTTCAAAGCAGTCTCCCATGAGTTCTTTGGTGTAGACTGGGGTAGACTCTTATCCCTGGAAATGGGCCATTTCTGGGTATCCAGTGAAAAAGGCCCTAGCCAGGAAATCTGGAGGCCAGGAATGTTTGCTGTGTGTTGTAGTCTGATACTATGGTCTTGGCTCAGATTACTGCATCCAGACCAAGAATAGCCTGCATGCTATGAACCGATGCAGAGCATAAGAAAATTATCCAAGGGTCCATCCAGACTTGGTGGAACTTAACAATAACAACAACATGAAGAATCTATTGGATGTACTGCCATTTTTAAAGGGCCATCTTCTCTGCTCTGTTGAACAGTCTATATAACTAAATGTTCTCTCCACAGCCCCTAAATTTGGTAAGCACCAGTTCTGTTGAGTTTTCAGTGCCTGCTCAAGTATATAGGCATATGGCGGTTGCCAAAGATATCAGCTGACTGACCCTAGATTGTTTTGTTATTTTTATAGAAATGTTACAAGTTTTTTATGATGATATTATTCTTGTGGTTAGTAGTGACAACAGGATTTTTAATGAGAAGTACAGTAAGGTTTAAAGTAAACAATTTTACATGAAATTAGTGAGGTTTGTGTTCACACCAGTCTGTACTGTATCGTGAGCATATCAGCAAAGTGATGTGTTATTTTTTCTACATTATTTAATCTTAAGATGGATTTTGTGGGTCAGATAAAGCCAAATGCAAACAGACTGTCACTTTGCCAATGTGTTATCTCACTCTGAAAGTGGATTGAAACTGCATTAAATTTTAAGTGTGAACATAGCCTCAGTGTTATGGCATGGCTGATAAAGAGCAGAGTGCACCAATAGAATTTTCCTTACCCCAATCATGTTCAATGTGGCTGTCCTAAACAAATGCCCACAAGGCCACAGATCACTTACTTTTGAAGTAGGCACAGTGCCACAGTTACTCCAAAGGAAAAGTGATTTGCACCAGTGTGGCTTTTTCAGATGATTTGCTGCTTGCATTCTTTTAATTGGCCACTGCTTAAAATCCTTAACCAATGGCTGGAGCTGTTGAAAGCTATAGTCTAACACATTTGAGGAACCCAGAATGCAGCAACTCAACTGCTGATGGGAGTTTCTGGCCAAACTCACATCATGCTGGTCTTAAAGGATCTGCACTGGTTACCTATACACTACCAAGCCCAATTCAAGCTGTTGACACTAACGTATATAGCCTTCTCCCATACAGACCTGCCAAGGCCTTCTTGTAGTTCTATCTCCTTCAGAGGTACAAGACATAGGGTGCATACCCATGCAATTTAAAGTCCAATGAAAATCTTCTTTTGCCTCGGAGCACCCCCAAGCACGGCTTTTATCCGGGCTTCCAGCGCCGCTAATTAGGAAAATGCGCTGCAAAAAAACAGCCCTTTAAAGAAGACTGCAAGCGCACTTTCCTGGAAGACGCGGGTATTCAGAGCAACATTTTACATGGAGACGCTTCGTGGCAAAAGGGGCAAAAGGGGCGGGGCTTCTCTCCGAGGCAGCAAGCTCTCTCTCTCTCTCTCTTTTTTTTGCCTCTCATCCACAGCCAGCATTCACGATATGAAAACAGTAGGCAGGCATTCCAATCATAAAGAGAAAGATACATTGTAATGAATTGCTTCCCCTGCAAGTGAAAGTGTATGAGCTCGCTGCAGCCCCCTGCCTTCACAAGCAGGGGAGACGAAGGGAGAACTTGTAAATTTTTCTTTTGGACATGTGAATGTGTGCACGATCGCACAAGCACCCAATGAACAACGAGGGGCGGGGAGAAAAAGATGCGGGTAAGCAAAAGACGCTTCCTTGGGGATGGTCAGTGCATTTTAAATGCGCGTTTTGCTGAGCCCCATGGGGACACTTAATTCTGAATTGAACGCGCTTTTCTTAAATCCACTTCAGTAGAGGGGCAATAGAGAGGCAAATAAGTACCATGGGAACGCACCCATAGGGACTTGCAGGAGGGTTTTTTTGTTGTTACCCCTAGACTCTGGAACAGCCTCCCTCTTGAGGTTCACCAGGTGCCTACATTGTATACTTTTCAACGCCTGGTGAAAACGTATCTTTTTACCCAGGCCTTTAATGTTTAAATAGTTTCCTTAGGGTGCTATCCTGTTAGGGAGGAAGGGTGGGGGTGGGAGGACAGGGGTTATATTTTTAATTATGTTTTACTATTTGATATATTTTAATTTCATTGTAACCTGCCCTGGGACCAAAGACCAAAAGGGCAGTGAAGGGCAGGATATAAATTTTCTAAACAAACAACAAAGCGTTGGGCAAGGCTGGTGTGAGGATCTTATTGTTCCATATTGCATTTGATGCTGGCCATCTGTACCATGTGTCAGAGCAATGAGGAGAAAGTGAAGAAGTGCAGAGAGCATTGTGGGGATGGGGAAATGTCAAAAATCCAGTTCAGTTGGAATGTGCACAGCTAAGTAGCCTAGAGATACAGAAGGCCGGGAACAAGCAAATAGAGAATGGGCAAAATTGCAATGTTAGAGACATCCTGTACTATACTTAATTTAGAATGTAATTGGTCTTAAGTGATATTACATCTTTGCCTCTTTTTAATGTAACTGTGTTAACCGTATATGAAAATATAAGTATGTGGCTCATATTTCACTGCCATAGCACAGTTCAACTATCTCTTTGTTAAACGTTCACCTCTTGTGTGCAAAATTAAGCAGCTGCTTTAGCTTTGGTAACTAATTTTGATCTTTGGAGTGGACTTTTACTTCCACATCAGAGTTGGCCAGCATGAAGGATTATCACATGGAATAGGGAACAGGAGCCTTTCTGCACTTGGACCTGTGGTTTGAATGCAGTATGCTCCCAGTCAGAGCATCTGCACTTGAAGGGTCTATTTACAGCTCAGAAATGGCCCCTTCTGTGGAGGAGCATGTTGCATGCAAACTATGCGTGGAGCACTTATCTCAGCCAGCGGCAGTCAGTGGCAGTCTCATTCATACCTTTATGGTGCAGCGAGGGGCACATGATGCATCATGTGACGTACTGGCATCAAGAGAGAATAGGACAAAAGGGAGGCTTCCAAGTGCACTAACAATCTCAAGTATTTTCTGTACTGTATCGTGATCTGTACTGTGAAGCTTGGAGACACATTTTTGCTGCCCCATTAAGAACTGTACATAATCTAAACCCATAAGGAAAAAAAAAATAAAGTTCTGGATTTGTGGGCAGTCATTAACATTCCAGACTGAGTGTTCTCAAGTAGAACAGGGAAATCTTACTCTTCTAAGAATGCAGCGTCAGTTGCAGAAATATCCAGCAGATTACAGCTAGCCAAATCAGCACATCCTCTGACTGAATTTGTTGGGACTCACAGTGCTGGCTCCTTTTCTGATGATATTTTCCTGTGCTCAGTGATATTCTGATGATATTTTCCTGTGCTTGATGCTCAGTCCAACACTATGGCCATGTAACATGCGCCAGATGCTGAATCCCCTGAAAAAATCCTGGACTTAATTCAATCCGGACTTTGGAGGCCATATATCAGTAGCAGTCCAGCATGGTGTTGGGTCAACTCGTCCAGCCCCACCATATCTGAAAACAGCCCAAGTTTCTTTTGTTTTATTGCAGAAGATGAAATTATGGCAGTTCAGTGCCAACTCCAACCTATAGAGGTGATCTTGAACTGTAGGTACATGCAGCACACTAGACCATTACTTAGGTGGGTGAAAGTAATACTCTCAATCATCATTTTGACTGTGTCCGCAAGCAATAAAAAGCCCGTTAAAAAGCTTATTTTGCCACGGAGCGTCTCCATGCAGGGCTTTTCTTCTAGCTTCCAGCGGCACAAAAGGAGGAAAATGTGCAGAAAAAAAGTGCCCTTTAAACAAGACTACCAGAACACTTTTTGGAAGACGCGGGTATTTCTTGTAACATTGTGCATGGAGACGCTCCATGGCAAGAGGGTGGGGATTGGTGGCCAAGATCTCCAAAAAAAGCACCCTGGCTCTGCTGCCTCCTCCGCCTGCACACACAGCCTTAAACATTCACACATCTCCCAGAACCTGCAGCTGCTTTCCTTTCCCTTTCTAAAGGTCAGAACTCCAAAGAGCTAGAATTGTGCAAAATTGCAACATTGTTATCAGGTGTGAAGTGGGTGGATTGCTACAGTGTAACCACTGCTGTATGGGATGGATTTTTACAGTGAAATCACTGTCTTTGGAAGCAAGCTCTGGATCCCAAAGTGATAAATGTTTCTGGTGGGTTTTGCAGGCAGTGGAGACAAACAGAGAACTTGTAAATATGGCTATTTTTCTTTTGGACTTGTCGGGGGTTGTCTTCCTTGTTGTGGCTGTGCAGACTGCAGTCCCTCCCCGTTCCCACTGGTACCCTATCAAGCAGAAAGGGGATGGGGAGAAAAAGATGTGGGCAAACAAAACATGCTTCCTTGGGGGGACGGTAGGTGAATTTAAAATGTATGTTTTACTGAACCTCATGGGGATGCTTATTCCGGAATTGAACAGCACTTTTAAAGTCTGTTGGATAGAGGGACAATACAGGGACAATAGAGAGGCAAATATGTTGCTTGAGGATGCAGCCTTTGTCCAGCCTCACCTGTTTCAAAATATCTGTATTACTATATCCCTGTATGTTATTAGATGGATGGGACCAAACAGTTCCTGATTAACTCTTTGTGTACTTTCTGGGGCTACTTGGGATTCCTGTAAACCAGTGATGCTCAGCTGCAGTCTTCCGGAACTTCCACAACTACAGCTCCCATCTTTCAGTGCCAGTCCCAGCACCACAGTTTAGCAGAACTGTTGTCAAAAGCCATAATCTGCACCTACATCCTCCACTGATTCAGGTACCATCTGCGTAACTCCAAAACCAACATTTTCATTGGTTGTTTCCTAGGCAACACCTTTTCCCACAGTACAGTCATTGTCTTCTTATTTCAGTTATTAACCCCAAGTATTCTAAACATGTTTTTGTTGAGTTACACCTCAGAGATAATCCCTCCTGTTTACTGAGAAACACTGGGGGTGGGGGGGTGGGCTGATCCTGCAGCTGTTTATTGTTGAATCAGTTTATATTTTGCTGGTTTTATGGCTCTGAGTGAATTGTACTTCCTTTTAAAATAATTGAAATCTGTACCTTGTGAATTAGATAACTGGAGTGATATAGAAATAATTATAAATTTAAAACAAAAAGCAACACATATTTATTTACTTCCTTATGTCTGACATTATTTCCCTCCATTTTATTTTCACAATAATGCTATGAAGTAGATTATGGTCTGAGAGGTAGTGGCTCCCCCAAGCTGTGATTACACCACGCTAATCTAGGTCGTCTTGTTAAGAAACCGAATTGAAGCTGTCCTAATCCTGTCCACACTCATCCCTGATCATCAGTCCTCAGATTGTCCTCAATTCGGGCTGCTATGCTCATGCCTTTTCTGTTATCTCCCTGAGTCTCCTTTACTATTTAGTTCTCCACCCTTATTCATTACATCAACACCAACTGCATTCCAATAGGATAAAGTTCTGTCAATCAATAGTGGCAACGGGTTGTGTTTGGAGTTGTGTAGTGCTGAGGGCAAACTCAGGGTACTGTTGGGGTGAGGGGACTGTGCCCCCAAATAGATGCAGTCAAGGCATATCCAAGCCAGCATGCATGCCAACCTCCACAGACATTCTGGTAGAAAAATGAGAGGCTGTAAACTGTCATTTCCTCTCAAGCTGCTCAAGTGCCTTTCCTTTTGAGTAAAAATCCCCTTGTACTGCATTGAAATCTTGTTTCCTTTGTAGACTGAATTTAAATGGAAGCTACATTGTCCTTAGAACTGTATCACTTCTAGTCTTGCTCCACGTGTTGTTTGCAAAAATGCATTATCAGTCTAGCGCAAAATAGAATTCTGTTTTTAAAAAATGATGGGCAGAGTCTGCAAGCTTGCGATCAGAACAAAGGGGCAGGATGGGAGCGGAGGCCATCCTAGGAATGGTGACAGAAGTGGAAAGGGGTGCATGGAAGGAGGATTGCATGTGTGCCACCCCTCAGCCAGGCATTGGGCAGGAGGGAAGGCTGGATCCACACCTCCCAGGTCCAGCCCCATCTAGCCTGGTTCCGTGCGCACACAGGGGAAGTGAAAACGGTCTGGCTCCCCAAGATGGCTTGAGTCCTTTGTAAAAGTGGACTTTTGAGAAGCCAGCTTGAGGAGGGACAGCCCACCCCCAGGATGATCTCTGCAAAAAACAAAACAAAACAAAACTGAGCAAGGTGGGGAGGAGATGGCCGGAAGCCATCTTGAACAATGGGTATAATCATGGCAACTTTCAGCAATTTGAGAGCTGTGGGAGCTCAGAAGAGAGCTGTGACTAGCCCAAGGTCACCCAGTTGGCTTCATGGGGGAGGGCAGAATCAAACCTGGTATTCCCAGATAAGAGTCCGGCTCCCTAATCACTAGACCAAACTGGCTCATCTAGTGCTTTAGCCTTGTGAATAATTTAACCGGGTATTTATTTATTTATTTACATTTTTATCCCTCCCTATACTAGGCAGGTAGAACCGAACTAGATGGGCCCTTGATGCTTTATTCTAATATACGTTATAGATATATTGTGCAGATTGGAGCAGTGTTCCAGTTTCATCATGCCCAGGCACACAAAGGGCACACTGTTCATAACTGCCTCCGTGCTACTTGCAAAATCTGAAAGATTTCTATTGTTCATATTAGTAATCATCCAGAAAAGTTCTTGAAAAGCTTCCATCCTGCAGCCTCCTTGTATCACAAACTTTTGAACTTGGGATGCGAGTCGGAGGGGTCACATAAAAGTGGTCTTGGGTCTGATCAGGGAGGGCTTTTTCATAGTTTTAATGAACTTATGTGCCTCAGTATTGTCCTGCTGAGATCTGCATTATACTCTAGAATGCTAACAACACACTGTTTGACAATTGTGGTACTTCTTAAATATCAAAGGCAGATATCAGAGAATATATAAGATCATTGCATGTAAAAAACAATAATACAAATAGTCTTGGCCTTCTCTTTAACATTTAAGAAGTGCTTGATACAGTTCTCTAAAGACAAGCTTTGGCCTGGGCTTACAAATGGACGTTATGGAAGGATTTCAGTACTGGGATCATTTCCCGGTTTGTGCTGGAATTGTCATGGGAGGGATCAGGTACAAATGAAAACTCAGCCTGTCTTGAAGTCAAAGGCCCCAGACAAACATTAGCTTAACTCTCTTAACCTGAGCCCTTCCGGGAAAAGAGATTGGCTGCAAATTCCTTTTGGCAGTGAAAAAGATCTCTCCCCATTCATTCTGTGCATTTCTGGTGCAGCTAATACGAAAGAGCAGGGAAAAGGTAAGAGATCCAAACCCAGTTGCTTTAATCACTTAGGGGGAGCTCCCATTATAAGCTTAATTCAGTTTCCCTAAACCGAAATAATAGAACCGGATGCAAACACGAATTTGCCTGATCCCATTACTTCTAGCTTAATTGCGTTCAATCCGGATTCTGAGGATCATAGGTGGTGTACATGACTCGGGGGGGGG